>CM056584.1:1231241-1708741 GCA_029721435.1 Gymnothorax reevesii | reverse complement strand
ACAGGTTTTCAATGGGGTTGAGGTCTGGGGACTGAGATGGACATGGGAGGAGCTTGATTCTGCGTCTGGTGAACCATTTCTGTGTAGATTTGGCCACATGTTTAGGGTCATTATCTTGCCGAAGGACCCAATGACGACCCATCTTCAGCTTTCGGGCAGAGGCCACCAGATTTTGATTTAAAATGTCCTGGTATTTCAAAGCATTCATGATGCCATGCACCCCAACAAGGTTCCCAGGGCCTCTGGAAGAGAAACAGGCGCACAGCATCACCGATCCTCCCCCATACTTCACAGTGGGCATGAGGTGCTTTTCTGAATACTCATCTTTTGTGTTCCGCCAGACCCACTTAGAGCGTTTGTTGCCAAAAAGCTCTACCTTGGTCTCATCTGACTAAAGCACACGGTCCCAGTTGAAGTCCCAGTACCGCTTAGTGAACTCCAGACATTTGCGTTTATGATTGTGAGTGAGAAAAAGTTTTTTCTATGTTTTTTCTATTCCTCCCAAACAGCTTGTTGACATGTAGATAGCCCCTGATGGTTGTTTTGGAGACTTTGTGACCCCAACATACTACCATTTGTTGCAATTCTTTTACAGTGAGCTTTGGAGAACTTTTTATTTCGCTTACCATCCTCCTCACTGTGCGTGGTGGCAAAATAATCTTGCGTCCTTGTCCAGGCATGTTTACCACTGTTCCAGTTGTTTTAAACTTCTTAATGATTCCTCTGAAAGTAGATATGGGCAGGTGCGGGCGAGTGGCTATTTTCTTGTAGCCATTTCCTGACTTGTGAAGGTCGACACACATCTGCCTTACTTGAATGGTGTGTTCCTTTGTCTATCCCATGTTGAAGAGTGGATAAGAGAAATGGCCTCTGTGTCACGTCATATTTATACCCCAGGGAAACAGGAAGTGATGATTTACTAATTAAATGTTCCTAGATACTCTGATCAACTTTGTAAACTACTGTTAAATGACAGAAATACTTCAATTACATTTATTTCCTAGAAATTGTTAGGGGTGCCAATAATTGTGGAACAGGTGATTTTATGAAAAATAATTATTTCTTAGTCAGGGATTTTTTTCCCCATAAAATTCATTTGAGTTGAAGGTGACATTGTTCTCCAGTTTTCAGTGTGAGAGTATGCTTCAGCAATAAAAATTGAATTTATTTTAAGGCTTTTAACACATCTTAACCAGGGGTGCCAATAATTATGGAGGGCACTGTATATTACATTTCCCAGCCATCCTTTCCCAACTTGCATCCCTGTAGCACAATGACCACTCGTGTGTTACCTTGACAGGGTGAGCCATTCGGAATTTAATTTAATTTTTAAAATTAAGGGAAAAGTTCATAAGGTCAAACTTTCAGCATAATTCAGTCTTCGTAAGCATAAGAGGAACACGGGTTTTCCATTATAGCATAATAAAGTTGTAATGCCTTACATTTATGTTTTTGAATTTCTGCCGAGGAAATGGAAAGAGGTCTTCATATACTGTAACTGAAATGCTGCTCAGTTGTGAGGTCAGTCAGTCAATCAATCGTCTGATCAGAGAATCAATTAGTTGGTATGTGACTGGTAACCCATATGCTTAAGTGCACCTTAAAGTTAAAAAGGACACAATTTCCTTGCTACTTCAGTATCACTGGATATCACTGCATATTGCACATTTTCATACCATTAGTCCGGTTTCTCACTTCTAGAACCCAGGTGCACATAAGGTCAACTGACCCTTCGACAGAGCATTGCAAGTATTCATAAGATTTATTTTTATTTTTATTTAACCCTTATTTAAGATTTCTTTCCCATTAAGCTTTTGTTCTATTAGAAGGTCCTAAAGACCATCAAAGTCCTATAGAACAGGTTTTTCAACTAAGGTGTTCTATAGGAAGGTCTTATAGAACAGCAATAATCTTACGGGACTTTCTTTTCCATAGAGGTGCTCCATAGGTTTCTAGCAAATTCCTATAGAACACACAGAAAATCCTATAGAACATGCTATTCTACTAAAATGTTCTATAGAGCTCCATTGATGTTCTATAGAGTTCTATAGCAAATTTTTTGCAGGGTACCTTTGTAGCTTCACCTTTCTTTAGTAGAGCTTGTGTGAGCACAGTGTGGTGAAGTTGCATTAAAGCTGAAAGATAAGCCTTTAGCTTGTTGCTGTCACCGGACCCTGCTTTGAAAGAACAGGTTTAAAATCAGCTCATTAAGTCTTTTGCTAGGAGGCTGAGTTCAGGCCTACTCCCTTACTTTTATAAGACAGCATTATGGGCCCAGCCGACCCCTAGGAGTTTTTAGAAAACGTCTGCATCTGCTTGAATCATGTCTTTTGAAGACCAACACTGCTAAGTGCTGAGACTGTCTCGGGCAGCCCTTTTGATGTTGCTGAAGCAGAGTCTTGTATGCGCACAGAAAGAATTAGAGAGACTGAGGAGGGAGGTGTGTAGCTAGGCTAACGAGCGGCACGCTAATGAGCCTTTTCTCATTACCTCTGCTCTGTTTGACATCTTTTGATCTCTGTTTTAACTCCCTCGCTTTGCAGGCGAAGCGGTGATGGGGGCGCAGACTGCCGCCCAGCCTGCTGTATCACTGTGTGCAGCGCCACCTGCGGTTAGCCCTGGTAATTGCATCATTTAAGCAGCAGCGTGTGTGTGAATAAGAGCTATAGCAAGCCTCATAATTCAATCGGCTGTGAGTCATTTTTGGTATTTTGGTCCTTTCGGCGAGGTCAATCAATGGATCCGGATCCAGTTGGACACACATTTTAGATGCTGAAGTGGTGACTGGAGGGAAATAGTCCCTGAAATGAGCAGGGACTGGAGATGCTGCGCTACAGGCCTGGCAAAGCATCATTATGGAAGATACCCAGTGTCTGCTGATGTCTGTGCATCACTGACTCAAAGCAGTTATTGCATGCTTAGGTTATGCAACCAAGTATAAAAAAGATTACATTATTCTACATCACGTTAAAGAGCCCAATATATTTGGAAGCTCCCAAAAATGGGGGGACTATATACAAAATGAGCTGGATTTTCGAAACGGTTTGTCAGATATAGATGAAAACACTTCAACCTCGTTGTCACTGTATCCTCTCAACCTCAGACTGCTGAAGTACAGACCCAAAATGGAAAATGTTTCACTGCCCAATGAATTATGGTGCCCACTGTGAATTTGGGTGTTGGCTCAGACTGATGTGTAGTGTGGACTGTATGAGCGAGTCCTGATGCCCAGACACTGGCTGTTGCAGCCCCTGGTACTGTGGCAGAGGCCCTGCAGCAGAGGATGCAGAGATATAGGGCTGCTGCCGAAGACGCCAAGAGCAAAGGAGACGACCGCAAGGCCCGCATGCACATGCGCATCACCAAGGTAACCCCTGACCACATGCACATGCGCATCACCAAGGTTACCCCTGACCGCATGCACATGCGCATCACCAAGGTAACTCCTGACCGCATGCACATGCGCATCACCAAGGTAACCCCTGACCACATGCACATCCGCATCACCAAGGTTACCCCTGACCGCATGCACATGCGCATCACCAAGGTAACTCCTGACCACATGCACATGCGCATCACCAAAGTAACTCCTGACCACATGCACATCCGCATCACCAAGGTTACCCCTGACCGCATGCACATGCGCATCGCCATGGTAACCCCTGACCACATGCACATGCGCATCACCAAGGTAACTCCTGACCGCATGCACATGCGCATCACCAAGGTAACCCCTGACCACATGCACATGCGCATCACCAAGGTAACCCCTGACCACATGCACATGCGCATCACCAAGGTAACCCCTGACCGCATGCACATGCGCATCACCAAGGTAACCCCTGACCACATGCACATGCGCATCACCAAGGTAACCCCTGACCACATGCACATCCGCATCACCAAGGTTACCCCTGACCGCATGCACATGCGCATCACCAAGGTAACTCCTGACCACATGCACATGCGCATCACCAAAGTAACTCCTGACCACATGCACATCCGCATCACCAAGGTTACCCCTGACCGCATGCACATGCGCATCGCCATGGTAACCCCTGACCACATGCACATGCGCATCACCAAGGTAACCCCTGACCGCATGCACATGCGCATCACCAAGATTACCCCTGACCGCATGCACTTGCGCATCGCCATGGTAGCCCCTGACTGCATGCACATCTGCATCACCAAGGTTACCCCTGACTGCATGCACATGTGCATTGCCATGGTAACCCCTGACTGCATGCACATGCACGTCGCCAAGGTAACCCCTAACCGCATGCACATGCGCATCACCAAGGCTACCCCTGACTGCATGCACATGCGCATCGCCATGGTAACTCCTGACTGCATGCAAATGCGCATCACCAAGATTACTCCTGACTGCATGAACATGCGCATCGCCATGATAACCCCTGACCGCATGCACATGCGCATCGCCAAGGTTACCCCTGACCGCATGCACATGCACATCGCCATGGTAACCCCTGACCGCATGCACATGCACGTCGCCATGGTAATCCCTGACCGCATGCATTTGCGCATCACCAAGGTAACCCCTAACCGCATGCACATGCGCTTCACCAAGGTTACCCCTGACCACATGCACATGCGATCAGCATGGTAACTCCTGTTCACATGCACATGCGCATCACCGAGGTAACTCCTGACCACATGCACATCCGCATCACCAAGGTTACCCCTGACCGCATGCACATGCGCATCGCCATGGTAACCCCTGACCACATGCACATGCGCATCACCAAGGTAACTCCTGACCACATGCACATCCGCATCACCAAGGTTACCCCTGACAGCATGCACATCCGCATCACCAAGATTACCCCTGACCGCATGCACATGCGCGTCGCCATGGTAACCCCTGACTGCATGCACATCCGCATCACCAAGGTTACCCCTGACTGCATGCACATGTGCATTGCCATGGTAACCCCTGACTGCATGCACATGCACGTCGCCAAGGTAACTCCTAACCGCATGCACATGCGCATCACCAAGGTTACCCCTGACAGCATGCACATGCGCATCGCCATGGTAACCCCTGACTGCATGCAAATGCGCATCACCAAGATTGCTCCTGATGATAACCCCTGACCGCATGCACATGCGCATCGCCAAGGTTACCCCTGACCGCATGCACATGCACATCGCCATGGTAACCCCTGACCGCATGCACATGCACGTTGCCATGGTAATCCCTGACCGCATGCATTTGCGCATCACCAAGGTAACCCCTGACCGCATGCACATGCGCATCACTACGGTAACCTCTGACCTTAAAGGGATATGTTCCAACTCTGACTCCCAACTCTGGTTGCCGTACAATTTGTCCCTAACATTCAGACTTTAACGCAAGAGTATTTATTTCTTCACAAACTGCTGGACAGGTTCACTGATCGTCAGCACTGGGGGATGTGGAAAATGTGTGCTTGGGTTTGGTTTAAAGTCGTAGCTGAGGACAAACCTTCACCGAATACGGAACAACATGAGTCATGGAGTCTTGACTCACATCTTTGCATTTCAGGAGACGGGGTTTTTGTTCCCAAGATGGGTTTTGACAAAATGCTGCTTGTTTAGGCCGAGCTGGAGTGCATTGTGGATGGTGACAGTAACGCACACATTTGAAACACTGCGCAATAAACTCTCAACACTGACTCTTGAGCTGTCAGCTGAGCTGCCATTTCCTGCTCTTTATGATTTTCTGTAGCTTTCTGTCATCATCCCTCTCTTTCTTCGTCTCATACTTTCACTGACCCTCCTGCTCTTTCTATTTTTTAAACACATTGCTCTGTGAATGTGTTCTTCTTGCCTTTATTCTCTATTCATCTCACAGTCCCTCTCTCTCTCTCTCTCTCTCTCTCTCTCTCTCTCTCTCACAGCAATACCAAGATGCCATTCGGTCCCATAAAGCTGGAAGGCCAGTCAATCTGTCTGAGCTTCCTGTGCCTCCTGGTAAAATTCCTTTTTCTGTATGTTTGTCTGTCTGTTTGCCTGTTTGAATCAGTGTGTGCACATCAGCACTCGTATCTGTGTGGCAACCTGATGTGACGTCACTGTATTCTCAGGGTGCCTGCCTCCTGCGGGGTCAGAGGGCATGGAACACAACTTTGGTGGCATCATAGATGCTGCTGCAAAGCTGGCCAACCGGGATACTGAGGATGAAGAGTGGGAGGAGCAAGGGGAGGAAGTGTCAAAGGTATGGGATGCTGCGTGCGTGCATGCATGTGTGCGTGTGTGCGTGCGTGCGTGTGTGCGTGCATGTGTGCGTGCGTGTGTGCGTGCGTGCGTGCGTGCGTGCGTGCGTGCGTGCGTGTGTGCATGTGTGCGTGTGTGTGTTTCCTTTGCATATCTCGAGAACCGTTCGTCAGATCTACTTTGCACTTGGTGGGTTTATTGCTGAGGACCCAAGGAAGTGCAGTGTCGAATTTGGTGTGATTTGGACACATTGCAAGTTCAAAACAAACACATTGTAAATGAACAAGCAAATATGCTCTGTGAAGCAGGAGGTGCTTAGGGCTCTACGGACTGACTCAAACGTACGGTCAGGAATGTCCACTGCGTGCTTTTACAGGCTGTCACTCATAGTCTGTGCGTTTTGAACCAGACTGCACTATTTCTGTGAGAATCTTGGATGAGGGAGGTGTGCATTCAAATACTTGTTTACAATTTATTACGCAGGTAACTGGCAGCTGTGCCTCCCTCCTGTTGTGGCTGAGCAGCTCTTTTCACACGGACTCTCAAGACGGGTGTTGATGCTGTGTGCTGTGTGTTATCATGTGTCTTATGAAACACAGTGTGTTACTGCAGTTACTTTCTTGTGTGACGCCATGCCCTCCTCCTCCAAAAGCCACCAGTCAACCAGGCTTCCCAACGCGCCGCAAAAACCTCAGCTCCCTCCTCCCCGAATCTGAGGGCCCCCGGCTCCCCTCGGACTGCCAGCCAACGGTCCAAACAGGCGCTGGAAGGTGAGGGTGTGTTCTTTCTGTGATCTGCGTCCCTCTTGTAAAAGTGCTCGCTGAGTTCATCTTCATATTTTGCTGCGTGTTGTTTTGTTTTGGATTTATTCAACCCTAAGGGTCCGATTTAGTGAACCATTTAGCACACACAGAACTGAGGGGTCTGAGGGTACAAAAACACTAAGGCAGCATGTGATTGGTTTAGGTAATCAATTTGCACCAATCACGTGTCATGTTGTTGGAAATGTATTACACGTTTTGGCAAATGCGCTGAGATAAGGTATGATAAGATATCCTTTCTTATGGCTTCCCTTCCATGGACTTTTGACCTTTATCTGTCATGTCGATTGATGTTGACATGACACCGCTGCACCCTGTGCCCTAACGGTTCTCAGGCTGCATTTCGATTGGCCGTCCAGCTCAGCAGCAGCAGCTGCACTTCCTGTCGGCGCGGCGGCAGCAGTTCGTGAGGGCCGCCCTGCGCTCCAAGCAGCTGAACGACATGCAGGGAGCCGCCCTGCACCTCCGCCACGCCAAGTGCCTGGATCAGATGATCGCCGCCTCTAAGTCCGGGCAGCCCGTCGACATCAGCAAGGTGAGGCGGGCGTGAGCGGGCCAGTTTTCCGCTTTAACTCCCACCTCCGTCAGAGGCAGTGAGGGGGGGTACTTCAGCAGACTG
This sequence comes from Gymnothorax reevesii, assembly GCA_029721435.1. NCBI lineage: Eukaryota > Metazoa > Chordata > Actinopteri > Anguilliformes > Muraenidae > Gymnothorax > Gymnothorax reevesii. The sequence continues at coordinate 1,701,082 of CM056584.1, read as the reverse complement.
GGACGTGTGTGACCTGTGCAGTCAGGAGACTGTCTGAGCAGCATTAATGTAGTGCAGGGAGACGACGGGAAGGAATAAATTATGGGATGGTATCTTTTTGGCCGCTGAGACTGTGCTGCTCCCTGAAGCTCCCCAGGCTACATCTCTCTGTCCACGTTTATTTTCTCATTCCCTCTCTCTTTCTCTCCCTTTGTTTTTACACTCTCTGTGGAGCTCTTCCGTCTACGCTATCACAGCTAGTGCGAGAATCTTAATTGAAAATCTGGCTCCATATTTCAATTAATAATTGGGAAAGGATTTAGTCTCTTCTCTCTAAAATATTTCATAATCTTGGCTTGTCCATATATTTATCTTGTTTTTACTCTCTATCTCTTTTACTGTTTCTTCCTCCCTCTCACTCTTTTTCTCTTTCTCTCTCTCTCTGTCGATCCCCACAGGTCCCCAGCGCCCCAGTGGCAGAAGATGGTTATTCACTGTCACAGTCCTGTGACACAGCAGTGTCACCCCACAGCTCTGAGCAGTACAACCAGCTGATGGAGCTCCTGCGACTACAGCATGAGGTCCCACTGATTTCAGTCTACTGTAGCCCCGCTGCCACCCCACTGTCACCTGCTTTTACACTTCTCTCTGCCAACTGTCACCCCACTTTAACCTGCTCTGGAATATTGTCTATCCACTGTCACCCCACTTTAACCTGCTCTGGAATACTGTCTACCCACTGTCACCCGACTTTAACCTGCTCTAGAATATTGTCTATCCACTGTCACCCCACTTTAACCTGCTCTGGAATACTGTCTACCCACTGTCACCCGACTTTAACCTGCTCTAGAATACTGTCTATCCACTGTCACCCGACTTTAACCTGCTCTAGAATACTGTCTATCCACTGTCACCCGACTTTAACCTGCTCTAGAATACTGTCTACCCACTGTCACCCGACTTTAACCTGCTCTAGAATACTGTCTACCCACTGTCACCCAACTTTAACCTGCTCTAGAATACTGTCTACCCACTGTCACCCGACTTTAACCTGCTCTGGAATACTGTCTATCCACTGTCACCCCACTTTAACCTGCTCTAGAATACTGTCTATCCACTGTCACCCCACTTTAACCTGCTCTAGAATACTGTCTATCCACTGTCACCCGACTTTAACCTGCTGTAGAATACTGTCTATCCACTGTCACCCCACTTTAACCTGCTCTAGAATACTGTCTATCCACTGTCACCCGACTTTAACCTGCTCTAGAATACTGTCTATCCACTGTCACCCCACTTTAATCTGCTCTTGAATCCTGTCTACCCACTGTCACCCGACTTTACCCTGCTCTAGAATACTGTCCACCCACTGTCACCCAACTTTAACCTGCTCTAGAATACTGTCTATCCACTGTCACCCGACTTTAACCTGCTCTAGAATACTGTCTACCCACTGTCACCCAACTTTAACCTGCTCTAGAATACTGTCTACCCACTGTCACCCAACTTTAACCTGCTCTAGAATACTGTCTACCCACTGTCACCCGACTTTAACCTGCTCTAGAATACTGTCCATCCACTGTCACCCGACTTTAACCTGCTCTAGAATACTGTCTATCCACTGTCACCCGACTTTAACCTGCTCTAGAATACTGTCCACCCACTGTCACCTGACTTTAACCTGCTCTAGAATACTGTCCACCCACTGTCACCTGACTTTAACCTGCTCTAGAATACTGTCTATCCACTGTCACCCGACTTTAACCTGCTCTAGAATACTGTCTACCCACTGTCACCCAACTTTAACCTGCTCTAGAATACTGTCTACCCACTGTCACCCGACTTTAACCTGCTCTAGAATACTGTCTATCCACTGTCACCCCACTTTAACCTGCTCTAGAATACTGTCTATCCACTGTCACCCCACTTTAACCTGCTCTAGAATACTGTCTATCCACTGTCACCCCACTTTAACCTGCTCTAGAATACTGTCTATCCACTGTCACCCCACTTTAACCTGCTCTAGAATACTGTCTATCCACTGTCACCCCACTTTAACCTGCTCTAGAATACTGTCTACCTTCTGTCCCCCTGCTTTAATCTGCTCTAGAATACTGTCTACCCACAGTCACCCCACTTTAACCTGCTCTAGAATACTGTCTACCTACTGTCACTCCCACAGCCATTTGCTCAGGCTCCCAAATCAACACCTCAGTATTATTATTCTTATGCTTGCTCTGCTATTGCAAACACATAATTATTATTACACATAATACAAGCTTCCTACCCAACTGAAATCTGAACCCCAGTCCCCTCTGATATGAATAGTTTCCATGGTGATGCATAGACCACAACGTCCCGTGTTAATCTCTTTTGTCGCTCCGTTTTCTGCCTGTCTGCGAAATGGGGCGCCGGTGTTTGATATGTAAATTGGGCTCGCGGATTTCACGAGAGCCCCGTTCCCCTTGCGGCGTCTTGGGAATTAATTTAGGTTTTCGGCTCTTCGCTTCCGAAAGCGTGCAGTCGGAGTTGCATTTGCATGTACTAATGTGAACTCTCATCTGCCTGCCTCCAATTATTCTCACCAGTTCCTCCTGAGTCCTCCCAATGCTCCTCTGATGTAGCCATTTTTACCTCCCGTTTGATAGCTGCCCATTCAGGCCGTCTCACCGCTCACAGTTTCCCCTTTATCTCCGCAGAAGTGCCTTGGCTACTCCCAGCAGTTCACACACATGGGCAACGTTGCCGAGACCATCAAGTAAGTGCTTGCTAAACCAGTGTTAATCAGTACAGTTCAGTCGACGAGATCCCTTGTAAATAGAACCTTGCAGTATTAGCGTTTTGACACAATTATAGTTTGACGTCAAGGCCCTGACCCTCTAGCACTCCGCGGCCTATTTAGCTTGAGGAGAACAGAGCAGGAAGTGCCGAGATCCCCTTCCGTAGAGAAATATTCAGGTCCAGCAGGCAGGCACTGGGGTAGAATTGGGATGTTAACTGGCGGTAAGCAAGTGTGACGCAGCAGCAGGCAGTGTTACTCACAGCAGCAAAGAGTGATGCGGCGCAGCGGCAGGCAGAGCTGGAGGGTATTTTGTAAGGCTTGCCAACAGAAACAGAGGGGTAGAGCATTAGCAAATATGCCCCATTAAACAAGGTATCATAGATGTTCCAGTGCCCTAGTAGTGACTTAGATGTACAGCAGTCTCTTTCTTGATAGGAACGCCAGCGTCATACTGAATGCTTGTAAGTAAATATCAGAATAGTGTAGGCATTAAGTAACTTTAATGATTTTCCATGCAGTCCACTTGTCCATTGCAATATGTGGCAAAGCAATGTGCCGTAGGTATGTCATTTAAAGGTAAAAACCGTTGAGCTATAAACAATGTTCCTTAACAGTAATGCTTATGTACTGCTTCTACTGTTGCAAATGAATCGCTCATTCTCTGCGGAGTCTTTCTTTGATCCAGTGTTCCTGCCCCAGTTTCTGATCTGTACTGCATAATGTAATTTGCAGACTTGAAATTGAAAAGAAATTTGGTTTCAGCATGGAATGCCACCATGAACCTGCAACCGAGCTGGAACTGGACAGGCCCCTGTTAATCAGTTTGGCTTCTTGTATGTTATTTTGTAAGTTTTCTTTGAAGCTGTTGCCTGACTGCGCGCAGGTTTGAGAAGCTGGCAGAGGAGTGTATGAACAACATCGAGATGCTGCGACTGGCCCACAGCAAGGGCTACCCCGTCCCCAAGTTCCACACTGAGGAGCGGACCTTCAGCAGTGTCAAGTGTGCTGCACCCCTGAGACATTCCCAAAATGCCCTTTTACCCAGGGGCTTGGTGATTCAGTGGTTCTGATTCATTTCAGTTAACCCTTAGAGTGCTAAATGCAACTATTGTTACTCAATGATATGAGATATCAAAATCTAAGCTATTGAAAACCTATCATGTGGTGACTTGTTTAAAAGAGCTCCCACAGGGGAGCTCTTTTTAATAAGTTGCCACATGATAGGTTTTAAACAGCACAAGATGACTAAATTTATGTTTTATACATTTATTTCAGTGCTCTAAGGGTTAATGTGCAACAAAACATTTTTTACCTACTGCAAATCATATCAAGTCACCTGAATTACATTTATTAAGTGTACAAGCTCTGTATTGATTGTCATTTTCAGTCACTTCAGACTCTTTTCAAGGATTTGTGTATTATTGCAGTGACTGACATTTAGTTCAGACGCTGTATCGCACTGGTGAATGCAAGCTAGTCTACTCACAACACTCCGGTGGTATTGAATCAATAGAGATGTGGCAATTATTTATTCACATAATCACCTCAGATCAGTAATCATCAGCCAGCCTCCCCACTCAGAATCACTCATGACTGAAGACCTTAAGATCTGATTTCATGAGTGCACTGGTACTGGACTTGGGAGTTTTGATGCTGAAGCCCCCTAGTGGTGAAATACATACACAGCAGTCCTTTGGGGTGGCATACCACAACCTGGCAGAATTTATTTTGTTCAAGTAATTTTGTTGTGTTGCCTTATTACTTCTTACTTACTCCAGTTATTTTGGTTATAAAAGCTGACTGGTATGTTTTCTCTACTGATATCGAGGCTATCTGCTATACGTTCACCATGAAGAAATTTAATATTTCTCTTATTAATTGTCCCTGGTGTACAGGATTTTTCCCGACCTGACCAACAGTGACATGATATTGACTATAGTCAAGGGCATCAACCTACCTGCGCCTTCAGGTACCTCTGTCTCTGGCTTAACAGCCTGCTAGTCTTTCCATCAGATTAGTGTGTCTATTCATATTTGCTGAATGCCTGGGTTAGCCGAAAGGTTACCAAATTAGTTCCTCAATCATTGGTTCTAGTATTAAATTTGCTTGTGCTAAAAGTTTCTGAATGTTATGAACGGTCTTGGTGTGTGTGTGGGTGTGTGTGTGTGTGTGTGTTTGTGTTTGTGTGTGTATTTTTCCTTGTACAGGTGTTTCCCCGAAGGCTTTGGACACCAGTGTGTGTTTTGAGTTTCCATTTCCCAGCTCGGTAAGACACACACACACACACACACACACACACACACAATATTGCTCAAAGGAATTCTCTCCCCATGCTCTAATTAAAAAAACAACGCAATTATCTGTTTTCTTCTATTTGTGTCACTGAATGTGTGTGCGTCCCTGTTTTTGCCTGTGTGTACTGCACCCTCAGGAAGAGGCACAGAAGGATAAAACCAGATCTGTGAAAAACACCAACAGCCCAGGTACCTGCTCCCTGCGTACCGAAGCTCCGCTGCACTACAGCACACAGACTTAAAGAGAGACTCTGACGCAGAGGAACCATGCAATCCAGAGTCTGCACAAGACATACTCGTGTGACACTCTAGAATGACACGGAAATGCAGTTCCCTAATTACCGTACCTTTGCCATGAGAGTCAGGCTGTTTTACAGGTGTCTGCGCATGTGTACATCTGACACACTGTCCGTCACAAATACCTTGTCCGTGCTCGATTTACTGAAGGAATAGTGGGGTTTTCACCGAATTGGTTATGTTTACTACCCACAGAGGGTAGCTAAACTGATTAGGTTTTGGAAGTCATTGAGTCAAAGGTCAAGGTCAGTTAATGCCAGCTGGTTTTGGGACCATATTTTAACTTTATGGGTGAATGACTGACTCAGTGATGACCTGATACTTGTACTACTTGTCTGACCTTGGGTACTACCTCTCTCTCCCTATTCCTTTGCCTCCCTCTCTCTCTCTCTCTCTCTCTCTTTTTTTTCTTTCATGCTCCCTACATCCTTCCCTCCCTCTCCCAGAGTTCAAGGAGCAATTTAAACTCGCCATCACTCGAGGTCATCGGAGTTTAAAGAGGGTCCTTCAATCCAGAGGCATCAAGTTTGAGGTCATTCACAAGGGGTGAGGGTGTGTATGTGTCCGTGTGTGTGGATGCATCCACTTGTGCTGGTGTAGCCAGTGAGCACAATAATTAATTGGACAGTGACACGTTCTTTATTTCAGTGTTGTACTCTAACACTTGCGTTTGAAAGGATACAATTACACTGAGTAATTACATTACTTTTTGCCTTCGGTCTCCTCGTCAGCTTGTAAAATGCCTGCTCAAATGGATTCAGATCTGGTAATTGATTTGGCTATAGAATCAAATCAGTCTTTTTGGTTTGGATTTTCCATAATGTGCCAACTTTTTCAGAATTGGGGTTGTAAGCTTAGGAGGCGGAGTATTGTTCATGTGTTTATACAGTGTGTGTATCTGTGTTTTTGTGACCGGGTGTTTCTGTGCAGTGGGCTCTTTAAGAGCGAGAAGGTGATGGGCAGTGCGCAGCTTAAGCTGGAGTCCCTGGAGAAAGACTGTGAGGTCAGACAGCTGATTGAGGTGAGATGGGATTTGTCCTTCGGCAGACACACACTCTCATACCTGCTGCGTGTGCAGTCGTTTGTGTCGGTGCGTGAGTGTTTGCGTGTGTGTATTTTTTATGTATGCGAACTGTGCGCTCTCTGAAACAGGTGCTGGATGGACGAAAGCCCACAGGAGGACACTTGGAGGTGGTGGTGAAAATTCGGGAGCCCCTGAGGGGGCCCCAGGTGCACACTGTCACCGAGCGCTGGCTGGTGTTGGACCCCCTCTCCATGCCCATGGTGAGACCAGACCAGAACAGCACTGAATGACGTCACTTTCTCTTACCTTCATGACATCATATCTTGCTGCCATGTTTTAGAATGTCACATGATATTACCTCCGGTTACCAAAATGTTAGTATTTTATTGATTCGTGATATTTGCAAATGGAGTGTCTGTTTTTACAGGTCGCCGTTCCCAAACCTAAACCGCAGAAAGAACCTGTGAAAACTGTTGGTGCCAGGTCAGTGCTGCTCTGTCTGTCAGTACCCGACGGTACATTTACTTAATAACCTGCAGTTCTCTCGTCTGTGCCTGTCTGTGCCTGTCTGTCTCTGAGTGTCTGTGGCTGTTTGTGTGGACAGACACATGTGACAGTGTTTCTGTTCCACAGTTCATTACAGGCACCTGCCGTCTGTGTAACACAAAACACAGAGGCTCTATTTTGCGCTTTGATAAGACAAAATTAGCTTTGCGCTTCTTTCCCATGTCTTTTACCTCTGTGACAGTAACTGTGAGTTTCTCCGCATCTTATTCATCTGTTACCCCTCCATCTCTCACCTGTTATATCGCGCAATCTTTACCATCTGTAAGGATTATAAGACAGATTACTTTTTGTCCCTATCTTTGTGTTCGTTTTACCCTCTCTCTCTCTCTCTCGCATTGTCTCTCACTCGCTGTAATTCTGTGCACAGCTTCAAATTCAGTCTGGTGTGCAGGAATGAAAATGCTTGGGGAATCTTGAAATTATTACCTTCGGTGAGAGATAAGAAAGTGATGAATTTCGAAGGGAGGCGAATGAAAACCAGTGCAGGCCAGAGAGGGAAAGGAAATTATCGAGACAAAACCACCTGCCGTGTGTCTGGTCAGTCCTTTGTCTGATTGCTTTGCAGGTCGTCAGTGTGCTCTCTCCTCTGACTGCCCTCAGTGAGACCGTGCCAAAACCGACCAGAAACACACCCGTTCGGCTCTGCCCACCAGTCAGCTGGGCCCAAACTGGATCAGTCCCCTCCTCTTCCTGAGACTGACATAGAGGCAGAGTCGGGGAGGCACATAGGACAGTGTCCCTGTCAAAAATAGACACTGCAAAAAGCGTCTGTCTTTACAAGTTATTTAATCTTATAATGAGACCTCACTTCTTATTTTTTTTCTATCTTATTTAGAAAATGTTGGTTTATGTTGACCCTTAGAGCGCCAAATGCAGCTGTTGTTGCTCAGTGATGAACAACGTTGTAAGATGTTAAAATTAAAGCTGTTCTGGAAGTGGTCAGCAGCTTTTTCAGAGTAGCGCACGATTGGCCAATGCGCTACAGGGATGCAAATTGGGAAGGGTCTGCCAGAAAGGGTAATATAAGTTGCTTTGTTCGTTGCTTAGGTGCCTCCTGTTGGCCAGACGGGCGCTCGTCAGGAAGATTCTAAGCATGTTCATGTTCGGGTATCCTCCGCCCTCGATCTGAACTTGCAAAGATTCGACCAATGAGAAACGGTGGCTGACAGGCGCCTGCTTCAGAGGAGAGCCGCAAGCTGTCTTAACTCTCCTGAATTGGCAGTCGGGGGTCGTATATGTGAAAGCCTTGTACATAGTTCCCCAACTGGAAATTCCAGTGTCGGGTGGGATTGGAGATGCCAAATTTTTATTTAAAAAAAAAATTATAGCTGTCGATAACCTACCATGTGGCAACTTGTTTAAAAGAGCTGTCGCATGGGAGCTCTTTTAAACAAGTCACCAAATGATAGGTGTTCAACAGCACAAGATAATTCAATTTATATATTTTTTAAATTTATTTCAGCGCTTTAAGGGTTAAGTTACCTTGTGCTTGAAAAGTGAAATTTTCTCATCTTACGGAAAAATCTGAAAATCAGCCGGAATTTTTCTCACATCAGTGGGAGAATGTTTGTTTTACTGCAAAAAAGTTAATAGATATAAGTGTTTTAAGTCTAAATGAAATATTTAAATGATTCTTTTGATTTTATGGCCATGTAGAGATGGAGAAATGGTTAATGGAATGGGCTTTGCCCAGAGATTCTCTCTCTGAGATTCTGCGACTGATTACCTGCGTCTTCAGGACGATGGGATCCTGAATCTGATCTTAGTCAGTTTGTGTTTTCACCCCAGGACTGTGTCGTGAGGGATGATCACGAGCCAATAGAAGCTGCTCTTTTGTTACCAGACTGAATTTGATTGTATCATCTTTGTGTCCGAGTCTCAGAGTCTTTGGTTTGATAAGTCTGCATTTTTATACTCCATTGTGCCCTGCCCTGTGCCTGGCTTAATGCTATTGAAAATTGTGCTTCTATCTATTTATATTTACTGATTGTCTTCTATTTTTTTATGTATAAAGTCATTTGTAGGTAACTGATCAGCACAGCTTGGGCTGAAGGGGTATTTTCATAATTATGTATTATTGCTCATGTGTTTCTTGCAGCTATGATTTTGAAAAAGGTACATGTTGGTATTATACTTTGATTTCATACATTGATATGATATATGTATTTTAATAAAGCCATTTGTAGGTGTTGATGTGTGGCTCTTGTATGTTTAGAGTTGACCTGCAGTAACACCAGAGTTATGGGAGAATGAGCTGAGGGATGCTGCGTAATACTTATAGTTTCATCAGCTGTTGTTAAACCTTTATTTTTAAGCAAAGCAGGAATATGGAAAAGATGTCTAATACAGCACTAATGCGTTATTTTTGAAGTATACTCTGGAGTGCTGCCCAAATTATTTTATGATAATTATAGTACCAAGACGTATGAATTATTATTATGATTGTTGTGGTTAATATACATTAAAAGTCATTTTAATCTGAGTTTGCTTCACTGAAAATTGTTTGTAGGGTGGTTCACCTCACTAGAAATGATTTGCAGCAGCTTCAGATTTATAAAACCTTTAAACCCCCTGCATCTGTTTTATAGGAAGTAAAGCCCTCGTGTTTTTATTGTGTGAAGTATCAGGATTTCTGTTCCCTAATTAATGTCCCAAGGATTTGAGTTGGGTTAAATAAAGCACCAGTAATAATACCCTGTGAAGTAAAGTAACACGGTCTGCGTTGGATGAAGTGAAGCCCTGGGTTCAGTATTGAGAAGAGCAAAGCACCGCGGAAGTTATTGTTTAAAGTAAAGCAATAAAATCTGTATTGTGTAAAGTGAATCCCCAGGCTTTTCAGTATGTCAAGTAAAACTCCAGAGTAAGTGTTATGTAGAGCCCCAGGTTCTTGATTGGGTAAAGTAACGCACCAGGGTCTCTTGTGTAAATTAAACTCCGGTTCTGGATGGGATTAAGTAAAGTATTGGGTAAAGAACAGAACCAGGGCCTGAGTTGTGTAGAGCCCCATGTTCTGGATGGGATGAATTAAAGCCCCAGCCTCTGAAGTACCTCTGTCTTTACTGTTTAAAGCTCCAGGGTACCTATTGTGTGAAGCGCTGGGGTCTGCACTGGGTAATGGGAAATGTGTTGGTATTGTGTGTGTGTCTCTCTCTCTCTCTCTCTCTCTCCCTCTCTCTCTCTCTCCCTCTCTCTCTCTCTCTCTCTCTCTCTCCCTCAATCTCTCTCTCTCTCCCTCTCTCTCCCTCTCTCTCTCCCTCTCTCTCTCTCTCTCAGTCCCCCTCCTCCTCCTCCGAGGTACAAGCTTTACAGCATCAATCTGCTGGCTCATGATAAAGAGGCTCTGGAGAGGAAGGTCTGTGAATCTGCTCAGTATTCTCTTGTAGCCGTGTGTGTGCGTGTGTGTGCGTGTGCGTGCGTGTGCGTGTGCGTGTGCGTGTGCGTGTGTGTGTGTATGGGTGAAAGAGTTAGTATTAGCGAGAGGGTCAGTGCGTGTGCATGACTTGGTGTAAGATGGAGTGTGTATGATTGACTGTAAATGAGAGTGTGTGTTTGTGTGTGAGAGAGAAAGTGTGTGCAGGAGGGACAGAGAGACAGATTACTTGTACTGTGCTTTTAGGAACTGGAAGACACCTGGTGCTGACTAAAAGTCCCCACTCATATTGTAAAATTTGAAAAAAAAACTGCACTATGAGGACATTTTTCGGGCTCCCCTGTGAGGAAAGGGTTACACTAAGGTGTAGGTCTAAGGTATAATGCTTTAAGGTTAAGGTATTGGTTAGGAATTATTTTTGGAGGTTGGTAGGTCACAGTTAAGGTTTTGGTTTATTCGTAAGTTTGGGGGGTAAGAAAATTGGAATTGGTCCTAAAATTATTTTGTCGGCGCTCACGAGTATAGTAAAACCTGAGTTGTGTGTGTGTGTGTTCTTGTGAGTTTGTGTGAGTGAGTGTGTATAAGCGTGCTTGTGAATGACTGAGAAACTGCCCTGCAGTATTTATGTGTCAGGAAGGCTGTCTGTAACAAGGGGGCCAGTGAGAGCCTGACTACTGCTGGAATGACCCTCTCAGAGCTGGTGGTTTTATGCAGGACTTTATCTGTGTTGTAATCAGCTGAAATGATGCAGTCAGCTCGGTGCCTGCAGGGATCTTGTTGCAGGTGCAGGCGTGGGAAGAGTCTTAAGCCGCTTTCACATCGGACGCGAAACAAATTTTTCGTGCGACAGATTACATTCAAAGTCATCGCACGTCTTTGCGTTGACTTTGAATGTAATCTGTCGTGCAAAAAATTTGTTTCGCGTCCGGTGCGAAAGCGGCTTTATCCCAGCATTTACACACACGTTGGTGTTTATGACTCCTTTTCTGGTCGTGTCAGCCTGAGCAGTGACCAGGTCCCCCTGCCCCTCCCTCTTCCAGATCTTGGACTGCAGGAAGAGCAGCAGGGACCCGCCCTTAGACCTGCTGCAGCAGCATCAGCAGCTAACGCGCCGTCTGCAGTGGCAAAGTGCGCAGCTGGAGCGAGCCACGCCCATCCTGCTGGCAGGTGGGGTGAGATTGGGCTGCGATCGCTGGTGCTTTCCAATACCCTCTCGGTCTCTCCTCCGCCCGAACTCCACTCTTCTCTGCCCAGCTGTGTCCCTCCTTCTGCCCCCAGCCGCTTTGCCCAGCCCAGCCCTCATTTTGCGTTTCGCCTCTTTAGCTACGGACCTCAGTGCCAATTACAGGCCCTTAGTAATGCGCCTCTCCTGCCTTCTCTTCACAATTTACTTTAGTACTTCCCGTTCCCCTGCTCTTCCTGCTGGTTGGGGGGTCCATGTCCAGTGAGTGTCCCCCTTTCGCGTTGTTAAAGGAACAGTGCATCCTGATTGGCGCATTTGCAGTCATGTGATGCATGACATGACTTTGCTTTATTGGTGCTCACTGGTTTCTTCCTTGAGTTTCCTGTGAGCCCAGTCAGTTATCTGCCATTTCTGCCTCTGGCATAAAAAACCCCCTTCTTTAATCCTGCCCTTTCCCTTCCCTTCCCTCTATCTCTCATTCTACCTCTTTTCCCCTCCCTCCTTCCTTTCCTATCTCCTTTCCTCCCACCTTCTCTCCTGCCATTTCTATTTCTCTCCATCCTTCACTCTCTCCATTTCCTCCTTACACCTCTCTCATACCCCCCCTCTCATTTCTTCACTTCTCTGTCTCTGTGACTCTCAGAGTATGACAAAGTTCTCTGTCAGCTTGCGGAGGGTCTAGGGGAGTCTGTGAAGAGACTGTGGATCCAGGGAGACACGGTGCGTACGGATGTCTCCTCCGGCCGTGACTGTGTGTTGTCCACGTGAGTGTGTGTGGTGGAGATTTTGGTCTTTTCAGCAACAGAATCACGTGTCCTTTCCTGCAGGGGGCTGCGAAGGACACAGAGGGAAGGCTGAAGATGGTGGAGAGCGAGGTAAAGAGGAGTCTGTCGTGACATCATGGTGCCGTTGTGATGTCAAGCCATTGTGATCGTAGAATTATAAGACAATCGAGTCGACATGATAATTGAGTGAATTTCATTAGCTGTCGGTCATATTAGGCAACACTTCACGTGCTGCCTGCTGTTGTTGGCCTACAGTGTATGTGTAGAATTCTATGGTCTTACCTTCCTGATGTTATTACAGCTCAAAGCAGGAACTCAGTCTTAACCAAGATACTCATTATTAACACATTCAAGACCGCAATAATCCTATGACATCATCTGTTCCATTTTTTTTTATTCTGTGTTTGCAATGTTCAGGCATCGTGACTTCAGATCACTATGCTGTTGGATCGTTGTGATGTCATCATTTTCATTGTGGTTCCGCTGTTAGATTTAGCCCCAGAGGCAGCAGGGCCTGTGAATGTCAATTAACTAAACTCCTGTTCCTGAATGTCTAAACTACCAATAGGTATGCTTCGCATCGCTTTGTGATTAATGTCTCGCTTGTAATTCTTGGATTAAAGCAGAAAGCCATGAAAATGCCTGATAGAAAACTGATTATGTATCACTGAAAGGAGTGAGGATTCAGTGTGATTGAGACATTTTTAACTGACTGTTGTAATGCTGATTTAGCAGTGACTACTGACTCCTGAAATCACTGAAGCACTGGGAAGTTTGATTAAAAACATTTCTTAAGAACCTGCTCTTCAAAGATGTCATTACTGAATTGTAAACCAGTGTTTTCATAAGAACCCAAGGATTTTCAGTGCTGAAAAGAGCATCACTGTGCCGATGATAAATGGCATGTCATGCCTAGAAACTTGCAGCTGTGAGTCATTTTGCTGTGAAATGAAAGCTCTTTTAATGTCAGATTTGTTTCTTTGTTCTTCTTTATCCAGACTACTGGTTCAGGTGGATTTTTTTTGCCGTTAAAATGAGGTTGATATGATGTTGAACTCTTTTGGTTTTAGATGGAGTGCTTGAAGCCGACGGGCAGGTTTGACTGAGGAGGAATGTAGTTGACGAAAGGTGTCTGCACAAAACTCCGAGCCCTGCTGCCTGGTTTGGACCACTGGCTTTACGGAAGAGGGCAGATGTGTATTGAAATGGGTGGGGGGGCAAATGTGAGCAAATGTGATTGCGAGTAACCCAATAGACAATAGTGCAAAGACAGTATCCGCATTATTTATCGACGGTTCTTGGCAGATGTTTTAAGCGTGAACTCAGCGGCTTATAGAAGACATCTGTTACAGCCAACTCATGTACAGCCAACTCGCTCTCATATATTGTTGTGCTAAAATGATTAGGCCCTACTTAAATTCTTTCGTGTTTGTTTGAGTTTTACATCTGAGCCGCGTTTATTATTTTTCTGGCTTCGCAATGTCATCTTTCTATGACGCAGGCAACATAGCTAAAGTATCTTGGTAATATGCTTCTTATGAATGAAGTTCACACAATGAAGTACCTGTCATAAACAGCTGCCAGTCTGCTAATACTAGTTATATGCATTGTTGTTATCAACTGAAATTGCTTGAATACCATTGAAGTATTTATGGGCTGTAAAACCTCCATTTTCGCTTGGATTTTCCATTGTCTGTGTGAATTTCTCGAACGATGATGTAATTATTTGCCGATGTTCCCCCCTCTCTGTGACGAAACATTTTCTTTGAATGAGATGGTGGCTAATGTCATGGAGAAATATGAAACCTCAGTAACTGGAGGTTGTGAGAACAATTATTCATTCAATAATAAACATTCTTGACCGAGCGCCGACATGGGAATTTTTCGTTATTTCAACAATAGGATGTGTATCCGTACAGATGCCAGTCTGGTTTCGCTGCTGATGTTGATCATGCTGCACAATCTCCGTGAGTTACAGAGTACTACATATAATGTGTGTGCTGTAAAATCACACTAGAGGTAAAACAGACGAACTGGTTTCAGTAACATGAATTGAAAAATAATAATCCGTGAATCGTTCAATTAGGCTATAGTTACATGTTTGTCAATGCTTTGAATAGATGCCGATATTATACCTTTTTCCTCATAGAAATTATTTATTTTTAATTGTGCAAAAACTGTCCCAATACCTGGGCATATACCTGAGGTAAAAAGTCATAATATGAAGAACTTCACGGTGTGAAGGTTTTTGCATTTTGGGTCCATGAACGTCTAATATAGCCTAAGCACAGGTGAGTATGTTCTTTCTGTTTTCTAGTTCAAACAACCAGTTTCTGGTTATATTTTTCCGATCGGCGACTAACGTTAGGCTAAGAGGTTCATGATCACTTAAACAAAGGATTCGCCGTTGGCGTCGGTGTGAAGAATAGGTGGAACGGGTGAGAGAGGTGGTGGGCGTGGCGAAAAGAATGCATGTGTCTTGACGTGTCAAAGTGAAAATCTGTACCTCGGTTCTTTCTGAGATCGCTTGGTCCTAATCTGCTCTTATTTGACGTTGAGCCGATCGAAATAGGATCAGTGATATTGTTCGGGTTTGTAGGTAGCGGGCTGCAGACTGGTGGTTGCCTGTTATTCATGCGCAATGACGCTGGAAGCGATCCGCTATCGGTCCGGGTCCCTGAACATTCTCAACCAGCAGCTGCTGCCGCACCAAAGCGTTCATGAGGAGATCCGCTCTGTACAGGACGCATATGAGGCGATTCGGTCCATGAAGGTAAGAGGCGCGCCGCTGACAGTAGCTACTGCAGCTGGGTCTTTCTTGCCAATGTGCTGTCAAGGGCATCACGCTTAACCCTAAATCCTCAATTAGTTCACATCTTTAAGTAACGTTCTGGGATGCTCGACGGTTGCCTTTGTCTGAATAGGTAGGCTACGCAGGGCTTACCGTTCTTTGAACTGATTCTAGCTGAATGTATCAGTATTGGCATTTAATCTTTTGGCAGGCCAGGCCAGCTTTGCATTATCATGACAATTCATGTGTGTGTGTGTGTGCATACATGTGTATCTTCCGTTACCTACCTGTAGCCTTAATAATAGTGCAAAATGCGTCGAATCGTTATATTTATGCTACAATGAAAGAGAATTATTGCCTGTACAATTGAATTGGGCTGCATAGGTTCTTGTGCCTAAATTATAATTTATCATCCTAGTGATACCTCTTGCTTGGTTGTAGTTACTGATATGAAGGCAATCTAGTCGAGCAAGGAGTTGACTGCCTCGATTTCATAGAAAAAAAATAGCCCCGCTATTTGTTACATTCTGGACGCCTTTGTGTTTTAGCGGATCCTCTCCATTGGTTCTGAGGCGATATCGTCACGAGATTGTGCGGATTGGACGTTGACAGAAAACCGTTTTTGAACCGTTAAAATAAACCACACAGTCTGGTAAAATGAGCTTATGCATGCGCGGTTTAGATTGGCCTGCGACGGTTCTGAAGTGGCATTGTACCTTTGCGCAATAGCATTCACCAGAAAGCATTAAAAAACACTCACAAAACCATTTTCAATAATTTGATGAATTATTTATGTTTATTGCTGAAACCTGCGGTAGGTTTACAAAGCACTGCCAAGTATGTGTTATCCTTGAAGGCAGACAACGTCAGCTGCCCCCATATGACACCGTAGTACACAGGTGGATTCCTCATATGAGGCCAAAGGTGGATGCTTCATCATGAGAGATTCAACAGGCAAACTGCAAGTGCTAAGCTGAACAGTAGAGGTCACCAGAGTGTAATGAAATACTGAGCCGGCCAGAAGCTGAGCTGTTCCTTCGAAGGTCTTTTCCTCTCTGTCACGCGGTAGTTTTCTCCTTGCCGCTGCTTTTGATAGGATTTTGGCCGGAGTTTTCTAAGGATCGTGCCGGGACAGTTGTTTGCTAAATGCGCCTTTCTAGTACATTTTGATCTAAATTGTTATGATCACTTTGAAAACTGCTGGCATGGCTTAGTCCTGTACAGTGTACACTCCTTTCTAAGAAGATATCCTGCCTCCACCCATGTAGCAGACACGTTTTTATGATTTTTCTATCCCTGAGTCTGGATGTCATAGGCTGCTCTGACCCTCCTGTCCCAGGTGCGGGGTGCTCCAGCCATCGCCTTGGTGGGGTGTTTGAGCCTCGCTGTGGAGCTGCGGGCCGGGGTGGACGGGGACAGCCTGGTGCCTTTCTTACGGAAGTCACTGGCCCTCCTGATGTCTGCCCGTCCCACTCCTGTCAACCTGGCGCGGGCGGCAGGAGACCTGATGGAGTTTACTGAGAGAGAGAATGCGAGGAGGACCACGGAGGAGCTGAGGGAGAGGTGGGGAGAGAGAGGGAGAGAGAGAGAGAGAGAGAGAGGGAGGGGGAGATATGTGCTTTGAGGTGTTTGCTCTTTATTTATGTACATGATGTTTTTGGATCCGTTCCCGTCGGCGTTTCCAAAGTGTTTTTGGACCGTAACTCAGAAACCTCTCAGTATTTCCTCAACAAATTCTGTAGGTGGATTGACTGGCGACTAAAACTGGTTCCCATTGATTTTTAGGGGTCTCTGGGAATTTAAATTTCTATTGTTTCCATGGAAACAGTTTGTACTTAAGTTTCCACATTTCTCTCGCATCAGTGATCAGTGATTGCAGGACTGAGTTCACATGGAAGGGAAGTGGGGTAATTGATTTGTTGGGGAAGGGGCTGTGAGGAAGGGTGGGGTGGAATAGGGTGGGGGGGAGGGGGAGTGTGCTTTTATGAGTAAAAACACACTCTCGTCATTATTTGTGTTATTGAGATTAGAAGAATGTAATTCTGTCTCCCACTCTTTTTCAAAGCAAAATTCTAGTAATATATCATATATGTGTGTGAATTCAACAATGAACTTTTTTTTTAGCATGGCACTATACCCACCCCACTAAAAAAAAACACTCCTTTGCCCTTAATGATATTATTAATATATACTTCCATTTTTTTATGTGCTGTCAAAACTCAGATCTGATTGTCCTTCCCGTAAAATTCTACTGTATGCGACTGAATTTAAGGCACGTGTGAAGATCGCTCGCTCTGTTATCAGCTCATGCTAGCTGCTACCTTTTCACTGTCTTTACAGTGTAATGCCACCCACAGTGCTACCTAGTGCATTCCAAAATCTTGCTCATGTCCCTCTTAGTGTGATTGGCTGGATCGAGGCCATGCCGCAGCGGGATATCGACGACAACCAGAAGATGGGGAACTACGGGGCGCAGCACATCCTGTCTGGGGTTCCCCAGGACCTGGTCACCATCCTGACACACGGCAACACGGGGTCCCTGGCAACGGCGGGATATGGCACCGCACTGGGTGAGACAGCGAGAGATTTGGCGGAACATTTTTGCACTCGTACACATTTGTCACGGTCTGTGAAGCAGGAATTGAGTGAAAGATGGATGAGGGTGAGAGAGAGACGGTAACAGAGACAGACTGCAGTACAGAGAGAGTGCTGAGAGAACAAAAGGGGAAAGAGCACGAGGTTCACGTTGTTTTCAGCCTTTTATTCGGAAGTTTTTATCTATGGGTTTAAGTGCAGGGGAATTGAAAAAAATATCAATATCGCTTTCAGACAGCGATTAAATAAATACTTGAGTGTCCTTTTTACCCCAGCAAAAGGAGAAGCGAAGGTCCATCAACAACCGTATGAAAGGTACTACTGACTGATTCCCGAGGCCAAAGAAGTAAAAATGTAAAAATATAGAACAAAGCATGTACAAATGGAAGAGATAAAATCCAAAAATAAACAATATTGCAAACAAAGAAAGTTTGACAGTCCGTTCAGTCGCGACCGCATAGGTGTAGCCCCCGAAAGCCCGCTTCTCCCCTTTTTATCTGGGAAATTCTGTTGCCATGGCAACCAAAACTGATAGGTGTCATAACTGAAATATAACACATGTCCATACCAAATATGAAAGTAATCGCTTGAAAATTACAGCCTGTGGAGCGTCCAGAAGAAAGGGTCCATGTTTCAGCACAAATTTATGCATTATTCGGCCAATACTGTCGCCATGGCAACCAAAATCCATAGGAGTCATAATTGAAGTATAGCATGTCTGTACCAAATATGAAAGTAATCAGTCAAAAATCACAGCCTGTTGAGTGTCCACAAGAAAGTGTCTTCGGACACTGCAGCGGCGGCGGAGACGACATGCATGAATCCATAGTAGCCGCCCGACTTTGTCCGAGGGCTACAATAATACTTTTCCATCCATTCTGAGCAACTCTGACACAGAGGACAGATAGTTTACACTGCGGTAGACAGCATCAGCAATTATTCAGCTGAAGCTGAATACTATTATTCAGTTTGGATACCTACTCTAGTGAGAGGCACCTAACCGAACCTATTGTGGTTCATATTTAAAATCATTAATACTTATAACCTTACAAGTATTATCCATCTGTCCTGAATATATTGCATTATTTGCACATATGATGATGTTTTTGAAGTGAATGAAGGAGAGGTGTCACAGTTATTTCGGGTCAGTTGTATAGCATTTACTTTTAGAATAGACATCTAGCAGTTTTGTGTTTTTAATGCGATGACAACACCTACTGTTTGCCAGCCTGCTAGTAACTTAGCCAGGAATTGCGAAAACAACAAACCATCTGTTCATAACATGACTAATGTTAGCGGCCTGCCCACTCTCAAGTTATGTTATGGACCCACTCTGGCACTGCTGTTGGAGGCTATATTAATGCTAGAGCAGAATTTCTGTGCATTAAATGATGCATTGTCTTAAAAGAGAAGTGGGTAGATTTGGGTCTCTTCTCATTAGCTGTCTGAACAACGGCGTTTATCAGGGTTTGTGTGCGCATCTGCCTGTGTGTCCTTTGCTTTGCATTGACCTCAGCAGTGTCTCCCGTCGTGCCCCAGGTGTGGTGCGCTCGCTGCATGCTCTGGGACGGCTCAGGCGGGTGTACTGCACCGAGACGCGGCCAGGGGGCGAGGGCGCGCGGCTGACCGCTCACGAGGCTGCGGCCGAGGGGCTCCCCGCCACCCTCATCGCTGACAGCGTGGCGGCCGTCGCCATGAGAGACAGGGCCATCACAGGTATCCTTTACTCGAGTTACATTACATCATATTACAGTGCACTGCATGACATTACATTGCATAACATTACGTTACATCATACAACATTCGATGGCAATACATTGCGCTACACTAGATCACATTACATCATGATACATTTCATCACATATTACACTGCCTGGGCAAGTAAAATTAGCACACATGAACATTTTGTTGGACTGCCTTTAGCTTTGCTTAAGGTGCATATTCGCGGTCACATTATTTTGGCAACTGTATGCAATGTCACCACATTGCCTTGGCTAAGATAGACGCTAGAGGGGTCAAAGCGCTCCAAAAAGTCTTCTCCGACACATTCCAATGAATTTCAGTGAACTTAGTCATGTGTTCTTCACCAAATTCCTGTGATTTTGACAGTCTCCTCGTTTGTTTTCTTCGCTTGATGCCGGCCAATAAGTATCTCATTCTAATACATAGTAGCATCATTTCCAGGACCATGGGATATGTCTTCCGATATGGTTGTATAAGAAATGAGAAGCTACACACTGCTTCGGTCAGGGTTAAAAAGAATTGTTGTCAGCTGAAACATATTAATCGCTGCAATAATGATTCAATCATTGGCTCTTAAGTAGTTGCTAACTATCCAAATGGCGATGTTTCCTTCAATCATGCATTGTATTTCATTGCATCACATTACATCGTAATGAATTATATTACTGTAACGTCTCATTACGTTCCATTACCTTGCATCATAAGCATGAGATTATATCTCATTAGACTACATAATATTACATGACACCACTCTTACATCCCATGGTTAATCATTGATCGGTTAGAGTGCTCACCTTTTATTTTGATCTAAGTAAGACTCATTAGATACTCTGCTCAGCATTCTCCAGTCTTGTGATAACTGGTGGCTGGGTTGGGGAACTGCTCAGGGAGCAATTTGATTAATATGTATTGGAGATTAGCTCTCTGAGAGTGCAAAGTGCATCAGCGCAGGGCTGTAGCAGATGGGGGACGCATTTTGTAATTCTGTCCCGTTTGACTTTTTCAAAGTAAAAGACAAGCAAAGTATCCTAGAAATACAACTTCTCCATCAGGGACCCCCAAGTTCTGACCCGTCCTTAACTCTCTGAACTCCATAGCCCGGCTTAACGGCCGTAGAGAGAACGAGCAATGACCCAAAATTCCTCAAAACCAACTACCAGACATGTGACTTTGATCACATGACTTTCTTTCATCATGTGACCTTGTTTACTATCAGGTGGTTTCCCCATCACAGTAAGCTGTGTTTCCGCATAGACGGAGGTCACGACCCCTTTATATAATACAGGGTTCAAAGGGTTAACACTTTCAAAATCACTCCCACACCCACAAGTGTGCATTTCCATGGTGTATGGCGCATCCGATGTGCTAGAATGTGATAATATTAACCCCTCTATTCCCCAGCGGTTGTAGTCGGGGCGGACAGGGTCGTCGCCAACGGAGACACGGCACACCAGGTCGGCACTTACCAGCTGGCGGTGGCAGCGAAGCACCACAGGATACCATTCTATGTGGTGGCCCCCAGCATGTCATGTGACCTGAGCCTGAACAGTGGGAGGCACATCGAGATCGAAGAGCGCCCCCAGGTGGAGCTGACTAGTATTGGCGGCCTGCCCTATGCTGCTCCAGGTAAAAGCTGAGTTTTTGAGGAGGCGCCGATCAGAAAAAGTTTTATATGGAGATCTGGGGGAGAGACAGGGGTGGAGAGGTGTGTGTTCACCATTAGGAATGGAAAGGAGACAGTTGGGCAGACCCTGAGACTGGCAACTCAGCAAACAGATTTCTGTTTATAATCACTGTGCTCTCCAGCATTAGGTCTGTTATATTTCAATCTAATCTCTCTTTGACTTATGTAGTCTCTCTTCCCTTCTTGTAACTGTCATTCTCTCTCTCTCTCTCTCTCTCTCTCTCTCTGTCTCCTCTTGCCTGCATCTGCTGCCTCTCTTTCTCTGTCTTGCCCTCGCCCACACCTTTGCTTACCCTACCCTCCTCTGTCTCCCACTCCCCTCCATCTCTCTCACTCTCTCTCTCACTCTCTCTCTCTCTCACCTCACCCCCCCATCTCTCTCACTCTCTCTAGGCATCAAGGTGTGGAACCCAGCCTTTGACGTCACTCCCCACCAGCTGATCACAGGGGGAATCATCACTGAGCTGGGAGTCTTCCTGCCCTCTGAACTGCAGGCTGCACTGACAGGGCGTCTCACTGCCCTTTAGAGCCCCCTGCTGGCCACAGACTGTAGCTACATCAACCAAATACTCCTGCCATTATAGTACCTCCAACACAATCAGTATGAACAGACCCATACAGCCAGTATCTCTCATCTTCGTCCCTCTCTCCACTCCTTTTCCATGTGAAATCCCTTCATCCCTGTCACACACGTGTTCTCTTTGTGGGGCTGAAGACTGTACTGCCACTTAAAAAGTTTACAGAGTGAAGTTTTCTATTTATAAGCATCTATGAAATCTCGGTATGCAACGAATACCGCAGAAGAGATGTTATTACTGAATGTTCTTATAATGTCAAGATTATTGACTGAGAATCCATACAGTATGGAATTATTGAATTGGGTATTTTATACTCATTTTATATTTCAATGTTTTTGTGTACTGGTGAAAGGCCTCATCAGCTGGTTTCATTGAATGAAATAACATCTCATAAATTTTCATTTATTACCCTGCACAGTGTGAAAGTAAATGCTACGTGATCAGCACTATACACAATCATTTTAATGAAATAATCATTTTTATTATATGACGTAAGGATTTGCTCTCTCCTGATTGGTCAAGGCGAGTTTCGCCGGTCACTGTAAGCAGTGCTATTCATCCTGCAAAAGTGCGCGAGAGGTTGACATAACATTCAAATGACCTACAGCTAAAAATAGATCAGGCTTCCCCACGGGAGCTCCTGACTGTCCGTACTTTGTGTCGCTTCGTCCCTGTGAGGAGCTTTATGTTAAAGTTATCGCCCTTCTCTCATTTTATATTTTCAAGTAGGGTCATAAAAGAAAAGAGTTGTTGACTTCAGTTATCGGTGAATCCAATGATTTATCCACCTTGGGCCAGTGATATTCACCTCTGCCATGCCTCGGTTAGTAACACTTGTCCAAGGTGGATAAATCATTGGACTCACCTCAGCTGAAGTCAATAATTATATAATATCACACCATACGCACAGCAAAAATAAATCATTCTACATTGAGATCATTTGTCTGTTAAGAGTTAATCCCTTTTAATTTGCATTCATTTCATGGGTAAGGCGAAGTGGCTGCATTTTAAAACAGCTACTACTTACGGCTTTATTACTGATACTTGCCAAAACACACTCTGTGACCATCCTTAGATTCATCAGTATGCCAAACGTACATGGATGACTGACACCACTGGTCACATTTCACAGTATTCAGCCTGAGCTGTCTTTGATGTGGACTGTATTCCGCAATGCAATGCAGTCAGTACATCCCCCTGAGATCAAAGTGGTATTAATAGCTCAGTGGTCAACATCGTTATTACCTCATACTGGCTGCAACATTGTCCACTACTTTAGTGAGTAGCACGCAGTATACAGTATATACTGGTATAGTGTACAATGTGTAGTAAACAAATGCACTATTCCAAACATGGCCTTTGTCTCTGCGTTGCTGAGTTATTCACAGAACGGATGGTGAGAAAGCTCTCCCTCAGTGAGGTGGCACTATGTTTTCTGCTGATTATGAGTGATGCGTCAATGTCGCCTTAATGTGCGGCGTGATAGCGCACGTAAAACTGCTAATATCATGAATACTAATCAGGGAGCGAAGAGTTTCCTCCATCGTGCACGCCAGAAAAAACCAAAGCCAAACACGGGCTGCAGAATGAGTCTGACTGCCTGACTGACCGGGGTAGGATCCTCTGATCACACAGACACGCTACAGTTTACGGGATCCCGTCACCTTTGGGTCATTTATTTGACCTTTATTTGACCTTACTCGCTCAGTAATGGAGCTGACAACAGCTCTACAGTCTAATAACATCTGCTAGTAGAATAGACGCCCACTGCAAGCTGTTGCTGTGGGCGAGAGTGTAACTTTGATCACTGATCAAACAGAGGCTGAATTCGCTCTGTCTTTTAAAAAGCATCAACAAGCACAGGGGCATGAAAAGAGACGCTCGCCACTGCAGCCTGAAGTAAAGTCTATTGGTTCACATAATGGGGAGGTGAGGTGGCTTCAGTCATCTTGTTGGTTTGTTGCGATTTTTATTGTTTCTCTCGGTGATGTGCTGCTGATCTCAAACACTGAAGCCTGTATACACAACACTGTTGAGGAAAACACAGTTTATGTTCAAATGAATGAGAAACAGTGCAGCGTAACAGTTGCTGAGAAACAGTGCAGCGTAACAGTTGCTGAGAAACAGTGCAGCGTAACAGTTGCTGAGAAACAGTGCAGCGTAATAGTTGCAGAACTGGTCTGTAATCTTAAGGTCAAAGGGCACTGCTCCTGTAACCTTAAGCAAAGTCTTTAACCTGAATATCAGCAGTATATTGCTGTACACAATTTTACATAATACAAATACAAAAGCTCTGTACCTCTGAAATAGAGCATGAGCCAAATGCCTGTATTGTTTTATAACAGGCTTAGATATTGGGCACTGAATTCATAACCACGCCGTAACCAGTTTCATTTTTAATATGGAATTCCCAGGTGCATTAATCTTCCTTTCTGATGCATCCACGATCTCTGTGGGAGGTTTTTAATCTGTGATGTCATGAATCATCCCCTCGGCATTTTCTGAGCAGTAAATATGTTTATCCTCTTACACTCTAACTTTCCCTTAAGTGAGTGCAAAGTCAATTAAAAAAAAATTTTTTTTCTTATTATAGGTCAATGTCACCTTCATCTTCTGTATCTGCTGGTTGCAGCACTTCTCTGAAGCTACATCAGATTTATGTTGAGAGAAATATTCGAACCCAGGGTGCCCTGTTTTTATAGCCACAGCACAACATCAAATGGAACGCATCTGAATCTTGTACATCATTTTATACACGTCCCTGTAAGTCAATATTTGACTTACAGGGACGTGTATAAAATGATGTACAAGATTCACATTTCACCGATCACATTTGGGATCATTGGAAACCTTTGGATCTCCAGCAGAATTTAAAGTGGGCCTGAAGTTATGTAGGTTTTATGAGCTTAATATGATTTAAAGGTCCCCTATTATGTCACCAGGTGCACAGCCAATTAGTTCTTACAAGCCATTTCAAAATCTTTCCCCTCATGACGTCACATGGGGAAGTAACCAACCAGAGCAAGAAGAACTGATCAACTTCAGCCAAGCAGTCAATCAGATTTCATTGATCTGGGTGGTCACTCCCCCTTGTGATGTCAGGACTTTGAACTGGCTCATTATGGCTAATTAGCTGTACACCTAATGGCATAACAGCGGACCTTTAACTTCTCCCCTCATAATGCTTACTGTATCATGTTCAGGTTTTTGGTCTTCTCATGAAATAGCTCTGTCTCAATTACCTGGAGGTATCATTCCTGGCATTAATTTGGTTGGATTTGTAAATCTAGCAGTGGTCTCCTCCATTTTATTGAATTATTTTAATTGGTACATCTTAATTGCATTGTATTTAAACAGGTAAATATAAGACGTGCAGGAAAAATGGATGAATTATGTGTTTCCTGACAAAGTAAATGAATGAAGGCAGTAAAAAACTGTTGCCTGATCTCGCCCTGATTTGGCACTAAGCCTTTGGAGAGACTTTGGTCAAAATCCCCTGCACATCACCCCACCATAACCTACCCAGCCCGACCCCAACCTGCCCTACGCTGCCCTACCTCACCCTGCCCAGCCCTACCCCACCCCACCCCACCCTACCCCACCTATACAGATGTGAAATTTTTCAAAGAAAAGCCTTTTGGTAATCACCACAGAATTATGCAACCAGAAAGAAGGAACTCTCCTTTTGAAATAGGGAAGTTTTCATCATTTTTGTCTGGAAGCTCTGAAGTTACAAATAGAGTTTCAGACACACGCACACACACACACAGAGCACAGTCGACACAAGCAGCAATTTCTCTTTCCCACACAGCGAAACACCAGATGCTTTGAAAAACGAGCTTTCTGACAGGAGCTCAGCCCACACTTCAGTTGTAAGAACACTTTCCCTCCTCCTTCCTTCTGCAGAGAGAAGTAAGCAACCGCAGCAGCTCTCCAGAACAGGTGCCATGCTAATCTCATAAGGCCACCCGTCATCCATTGGCTGGTGGCGGCAATACCCTCTCCCTACAGACACACACACGGGCACACACACACACACACACATGCACTTCGGAAACCGATCTTTACAATCGCCACTGCAATTAAAGGGCAGGCTGCTAAATTTGATCACGCAAGTTTTTGTGCAAGGATTATCTCCTGAATAGAGCGCAGCTGTAAGCAAACACATTGGTTATGTCTGACACAAATCTAAGTGCAAGCAGTGGCAGTTTTCTGGACTGAAGAATTGAGAGTTTAATTATTCTTACTCGAAATGGCGGTTCGGACCACCTAGAGATTTTTCCAATCAGTGACATCCTCAATAGTCAATTCACTGCTTGCATTCTCCTGCATTCAAGAGAGAAAGCTCAGCCTCCCCTGTCCAAAAGCAGGAAGCAATTACAGTTATTATCTCCCGGAGAAATGAGACTGTGTACAATTTACCCGAATCCTCGGCCTCCCTTAGCTCCAAAGAATTCTGTTCCTCCCTTGTTGACCTGACGAGGCATTGGCAAGGAGATGAAGTTTTAATCTGTGAGTAGTGTGCGCTCATGCTTGAAACTGTTTGTGATGGATTTATATTTCTGACTTTCTCTAAGCGCGCTCTCTCCACGCAGGGCACGCCAGCTTATAGCCAGTCTTTGCTATTCGATTGCACCCAGTCTTCTCTTTCAAAATGCACAACCACTTGCTGCTCTGAAATTCAGGCCGTACACCCCCTGCTGTGTTTGAAATCAAGGCCGATGCCAACGTGATGCCCGCGTGGGCCTCGAGAGATCTCCACTGGCATATCATTACTGTAAAGACAGGCGCCAACATGTCCTCTGCTTGTCTGAATTGTCCAAGCCCTGCATAACAGATTTCCAGGTTCACCTCCGCGCTCCATCTCCAATGGCAATATTTTCCACCAAAGAAGCCCAGACTACAGTGTTAAACGGAGCAAATTTTTTCGCAACTCTTGGGTTAGCCTCACTCGCGGTAATTTCAGAAGAAGGAAAACAGCCACCAAACCAGCCAGTGAACGTGCTCCTTGGCTTTTTAGGATGACTGCTGGTTAGGAACATTAAAGGTAGTTCTTGTCAGGATGAACAGCCGAGTAGCCTCATCCTGACCCCGGATTATCATATCAGATTGCATTTAGGGAAAGCACATCCAGATGCACTTATGCTAAGAGCCAGCACTCTCAGGCTCACCCCAGACTGCATTTATCTACACATTATATCACAAAATAAGACTAGAAGCCATGGTTGGCACAAGGAAAATAGAGCATGTATTATTAGATTACATGTCATTTATTTCTCAGATTCATTCATCCAAAGCAAAGCATACACATTGAAGCACCTATTACTAAACCCCATAAGTCACACTTGACTTGACTTGACTTGTGGGGTTTTAGTAATCAGTGCTTCAATTGTGAATCAATGAACTAAGGCATAGCTACAGAACACCAGTAGGATATGCTGCAATTTTCATGAAGCCTCAGTCATCGATAGCTATGATCATTAAGTTAACTTCACACGGTAAGCATGTGCAAAGTCAGTGTAATTATGAAATGTCATATGTAGAAGTTTGGCATAATTATGACAGATCAACTAAATATACGCCATCTAGATTATTTTGAGGAAGCAAATGACTAAAGCCTGTGTGGTCCTAAATTAAGCAAGAGCACAGCCATTGAACTTATGCGGAATGGGCTGCATTAAGGCAGCCAAGGTACTGTTTATATAGGTTCTCTATTAGACTGGTAGAAGTGACTTCACCGCCTTGAGTTCACTGGGTATTGTTTGCACAGGTATGAGAGCCTTTCAAAACTCAATAAATGTCCCACATTAATGTAAACAAGTTTCCACAAAACAGTTCTAATCTTAAAAATGAATCATATGGTGCATAAATAAAAGTCCAAAAAGTGTTTTAATGATGATTAAAATGGTTTTTAACCTACGTTTCTGTCCATTTTGAAAAACCAGACATATTGAACATTTAAGCAGTGTCCAAAAAACATCAGTCATTTACAAGACCTTCCTTGGCATCGTGTTCTGCAGCACGGCACAGCGGTGTTTATACCTGAGTGTTTATCTCAGAGTTGGCTCACCCCAGGGATTATTGCCACAATATTCATACGGTCAGTCTATTTAAAGAAACACGATGAGCCAGGAAGCTCAGCAGACCTTACTCTCGCCCAACGCGACATCCTCGGAATGCGACTGGTCTTCAGTCTCAGTGGTAACTGGGTCACCCTGAAGTCACTTCCTGCCAACAACCGTAACCTAATCGGATTCTTCAAAGGATGACGCAGCTTTTGTTGAACTTCCATTTCACCGTTGGTGGAAAATCCCGATTCTGAGAGTAGAAGTTCTTTCCGGTATTTTATTCCAAACATGTGCGTCCAGGGGGCGGAACCCGTCAGGAAAATCAGCTTATGAGCTCTTGAGAGGGAGAAAATCATGGTAAAACTTATAGTATCTGATCCCTAGACTTTCCGATCCACCTATGCATTTCACTCCTGGCAGAGTAAAGCAAATTAGTTGACTATTTAACTTCATTATTTTGCTTCAACAATAATCAAGGCAAATTTGACAGCATTCAGTAAAAGAAGCTTCATATTTTTCTTTTTTTTTTTGTTGAATACAAGGACGTTCAATAATCCAAACAAGGAAAGTGGCGATTATTGTTTAAGCTCAGTAAACTATGTTACCAGTTAAAAATAAGTGAGGAGTCCACTTGCAAAGCCTTCTAAGTCAAGTTGGTCCACTTTTTTGGAAAAATCATTTTTTGATAGGCATAGAAATTATCTTCCATAGACACCAATTTTCACTATACTGAAACTATTAGTCTTGCAGATATAATCCATGACGCAATTCATTATTTTTTGAAGTAATGACTTTGATTTTTCAACACATGGTCTTGACTTAACAGGTTTTGAAAGTGGAGTGGAAATTTAGCAGGTTTTGACAGTGTTTAAACCAGCCCCATTGCTCAGTAGGTGAAGGTATTTGACTCACTCTACATGCGATAAAAGCATTTTAAGACATGCAAGCCAACTCATAATAGTGTTCCTTACCTTTCAAGTCTCCTTTTTGAACCCTTACGAGGAGATTTGTTTTTATTTTCTGCGATCAAAACAAAACTTGAGTCTGCATTTCCCATCCTGAGCAAGAGAAAACGAAAGCTTACAAGGCTATAAAACCTCGACAGTGATTGGTTCCTTCTAGCAAACAAAAACAGAATAACGTTTCCACACTGGCTGAAGACTTAGCAGAATTTAACAGTTTTCCTCCTTGACTTGGCGGGTTTTGACAGAGTTCTGCTTATTCTGTTAAAATTTATAACATGATTTAGTAGGTTTTGACTGTGGAGCTGTCAGTGGGACATGCGCAGGTGCCTGAAAGAGAGGCTTAGGGAGATAACTCATTCATTTTCTAAACTTGACTTAGAAGGTTTTGCAAGTGGACCCCTCAAGTGATCTTAAAGCAAATCTTTATTAGAATCCCATGTCTTTTTGCGACATTGGCTTGCACAAAAACCTGCAAACACCTGCAAAACAGAGGATCTTGGACAACCTTGGCCTTGTTAAACACCTGCAAACAATGCATTGTTTTTGGTCTAAGTTATACATGGGAAAGGAGATTTTCATTCATTCATTCTCTATACCCGCTTCTTTCTTACTAAAGATGCGTTTGAGCTGGAGCCAATATTCCAGCTGACAATGGGAGAAGGCAGGGACCCACCCTCGTCAGCTCGCCAAGCCATTGCAGGGCACACACACTATTCATGCACCATTCACTTTCACACTCATACCTAAGGGCAAATTAATATCTCCTACTAGATGTTCATGTCTTCAGGAGAAAACTGTGGGAGAAAATCGGAATTACTGGAGGACCAGGTGGAAACCCATACAAAACACTGGGAGAACCTGCCAACTGTGATGGTCCTGCCCTGCAGGCCCTCCCCCCTCCTGCTGTCTGCACCTCCACTTCAACGAGCCACACCTGTTGCTCATTGAGGTGGAGGTGCAATTAAGAGTATTTTAGCACTGCACTACCAGTTTGGCAGTGCAGCTGCATTCTGTGTCCTGGAACCTGATGTGTTGTTTCTGCCGCTGCTCCTCTCTTGTTTTGTTTTTATGCAAAGTAAAGATTTTTAGATTTTTTACTCAGCCTGTGCAAGTGGGTCCCTACACTGCCTTTTGTGTACATGGTCCCAGTGCCCGCCGCTTTGCTGTCTACAGCCACCGGGACCAAACCATGACACCAATTCCACACAGAAAGGCCCAGAGGCTAGATTTGAACCCACGACCTTCTTGCTGTGAGGTGGCAGTGCTAACCAGGAGATAGGAGATTTTAACTTCTGAAATGTGAGATAGTGATTTATAAATGGTCGGACAGCAAGCGTCATTCACATTAGGAAGGTTGTACAGTTTGTGTTGAACATGACAAAACTAGAAAGATGGCCATGAATCACTTGTGTATATGTGTTAAAGTATAAGTCGTAGTCAAAGTGAAATATTAGATCCCTCATATACGCAAGTTGGCAACCCAAGACATTTAAAATGTATGGCATTCACTTATATAATTTGTGTCTAAATTTCTACCATTGACAGGTAACAGTAGCCAAGGACATCTTACAGGGTTTTCTAATCCTCATCACAGTGTCAGTCTCCTCATAGTCAGTCAGCGGTCACTCTATCCCACGAATACTGACAGTGCAGTTTCCAGTCGGAGTGCATTACCCCATTCAAGCGCAGTAACATCCTCCTCTAATACCCCATATAGCCCTGTGACTATCAAACAAACGTCTGACGAATGGCGCACAACACAGCAGGCGAGCGACATGTATGTATGATATGTATGAACATATGAAACCGTCAATTTTACATAATTGCCATAGATAATATCATATATGCCAAATACACACTATGGGAGGCACCTCCTCCCCAGCCCTCTCATTTGCGGAGGTGGGAAGTCGATTCCATCCATGAGTGGAGTCAGTGGATAAACCTCCTGATCAAAGAAATTTGCCAATTTTGGTCATACCCAGGGTAATGGCTTTAAACACACGGGAGCCATTTACTGTCCGCATTTGTATTTTCAACCTGAGCGTATTTCCAGTCAATGACTGGTCATCTGCTTTATCATTTACAATGAGTTCTATTATTCTCCTTAATTTATGGGCACAAACTGTAGGTCTTCACGCAGACTACAGGTACATGAGCTTGTGCAACTGATGTTGTCACTGGCAAGAGAGCTGCTCGACCACTGCACTCCTTCAGAGAAAATGTGATTCAGGGTGATAAGCCTTCAGGAATACACTCGAAGGCAAAATTGAACTGATAAGCCTTACAAGGACCCTCTTCGAGCAACTTTCAAACAAAGGGTACATGCTCGTTTAAACAAGCAAAGAGCAAATTTACTTAACCTTGAATAAATAGAGCACTTTCTTTTGAATTGGTCGCTTGACTTCATTGGAATTTACAAAGGATTTACAAACTGAGGACGGTTACCATAAGAAAAGCTAGATCAAGGAAAACAGTTTAGTTCGGCATGGTGGGGCCAATCCCGAGCAAAATAGCCCATAACATCAATGCCACGCGCTCATTCCAAAGCATAGTTCCGCAACAGGTGTATGTAGCCAACAACTCAGCAGGGGTTGCCCTGTCCCAACAACTTCTCCACGAGACGTAAAGATGCTTGTCAAAGACCTGTACTGAACAATATAATTTAAGCATTTGGATTAATTTCTCATATTCAACTAGTTTGAATGGCATTTTGCTCACAGTACATCGTGAATGCCATTTAGATTTTGCGCTGTGCAATCTAGACGGATTACCACGCGAGTTATTTTGGTGCGCGAGAGAAGACAATCCGCATTAAATGAATCTGGCGCGCGCCTGGGATACCGCCTTCGCAAAAGTCACCACATTTTCTGACGCGTGGCCTTTATCAACTCAGCCACAATTCATTCTGCTCGACACAACAATGAAATAAACACGCGCTCGTCCCTCCTCTGGCCCGCAGTACAGCGATCTGCTGTCATTGTGCGTGGCGCGAGCGCTCTGGTTGGCTTGGCCACGCGCGGATCAGCGCAGATTCTGCACGCAATCGGTCTGTCCGCTAATGCGCACAGCGGACCAGACTCAAGATACAATAATTTTCTATTTCACGCTCGAAGATGATTCTGAGCGACCTTTGAAGATGATGAATGAGAGATATAAAAATATGAAATTAAGAGAAATGTCAGTGCCGCTGCGCTGTTGCACACTGAAGCGGACTCCCGGAAATCATTTTCTCGTTTGGGTAGATCATTGAGAATTTCCGCCGGTCGGCCGAACTGAGTCCCCACCCGGCGCATTGGGCTGTTAGAGCACTTTAATGCGGCATCATTCATTGGACAGGTCGTCAAATTTGTAAGGCTGCGCGGTAAGGCTGATTCTTCTCAACGAAGCCATGGATCGGTGCTCTCGTCGTTACACCGGGCAACGTAATGTAAACGGATAGAGGGATTAATATTAATGGGAAGCTCCTCTCCGTTCGCGCGGTGCAGAGATCTGCCTGATCATGTAAATGTCGCGCCTGCGGCGCAGGAGGACGGAGACGAAGGGGGATCTGATGTTTTCACTCTTGGGCGACTCGATGATTTCGTAATCAGCTGGTTTTGCTACGATTGAGCTCCAGGAAGGGTGAAGAGAATGAAGAGACGCCAGCTTGGATGGTTGGCTGGTGTTCCGTTTTGAAAACGGACTCCTAAATTGAAAAACTTCGGAGTTCCCTCGTCTGCTATCAGGTGGGAGAAAGGCAGAGCCTCCACGGCCGAATTGTGACAGCTGTCTCTCATGTGCTGCGGTGCGCGCTGGATTCATTTAGATTAAAGATCATTTGGAGAAACTCGCGTACTCACATGGGCGATACCAGGACACGGTCGTGTCTTGGTTGGACCCGAGCTTTCTGTCAAGACGACGGTGCTGCTGACCATGAGCGGGAGAAACGATGGGCCGAATTGTTCGAGCAGCTGGATTTAAATAAGGACGGGCGGATCGACATTAACGAGCTGAGGATCGGATTGGCAGCTCGGGGTGTCTTTCGGGGCAATGTGGAGGAGGTAAGATGATTTATGGAGTCGGTAACCCCCCACAATATGGAATAGAAGTGTGTGTCTTTTGTCATTTCCCTGGCATCGCTGTTGATGTGTGTTGCACACAGGGTCACGTAGTCCAAGAGGTACCATCTAACTTCATGCCGACATTCCCGGTGAAGCGAAAGCGATACATCCTGGGTAACCAGCGACTGCATCACAGCAGTTGCCGTCATATCTTGTTGCTACTTGGAAAGATCACAAGCGTTTGTGTCGATCACATATAAGTGTTCCCAAATGCACCGCAATGCAGTTTTGAGCCAGTAATCTGAAGTCACTCGGAATTTGAAAGGCGGCCTCCAGTTCTTGTGTTTATTGGGCCAAAGCTTATCCGTGCAGATCGCGCTGTGTGCCGAAGCGTAGCCTTCCAACGCCGCGCTATTTCTGATGGTTAAGGTCATCGCCACAGATAGAATCAGGGTTAATGTTTTACTTCTTCCCTGAAGTTTACGATAAAGCTCCCACACATATCCTCAGTAAAAAGAATGCTGACGGTTCCTAACTGATGTTCAACAGCGGGTAATCTTAAGAATGAACGACTTTCCACGAAAAATAACACCGTGTTGTGGACCAGAATCCTTGGCAAAGTTTCCGAAAGTATATTGATGTCTCAAGCCGTGACACGACCGCTTTGCACAAAATACAAAAAGTTTGCTCAGTCAGTCCCTCAGGTGAGCCTATAACCGTTAATTTTTGACCATACTGGGTTTGCAGTGGGGCTTTTAAAAGTTTTATAATATGGCAAGGATGAAACGGTTTTTTGATAGTTGCCCACTAAAACAATCTCCAGAAATAGTAACGCTGCAACTCAATGTATGTGAATCAAATATCTATTCCTCCGTAAACAATGAGTTTTGACTCATCGAAGGCAGATTTCTCAGAATGAACCTTTAGAGATAAAGTCCAATAAATAACAGGTCTGTTGCAAATGATAAGGAGCAGTAAATCGGTGCAACTTCCGTGTTGATAAGAAGTTAAGACTGTTACTTTTGTGGACGTTTTCAACAGTAAATTAGTGGTAGATCTGTGGTACGTTGCAATGCATCAGCATAAGTGAATGGCTTCCATGGCCCAGTGAAAATGCACACTCTCTCCCATCAGTATGCTGAACATGATATCTCGCAGAACGAAGGTGCGCTCATCTTTTTACACAATTTGATAGGTGACTGCTGAAACTTCCATATCTACCACATTGATACAGTGCTGTGAGAAAGTATTTGACCCCTTCTTAATTACTTATAGTTTTGCATATTTTTCACATTTAAATGCTTCAGATGAATTTTAATATATACGGTCAGTGCACACAATTCCAGAATAAGAGAGAGAGAGAGATTGAGCAAAATGGCGCCTATGAGAGAGGTAAAAGGCAAAAACTTCTGCTGAGCAAAAACAGCACTTAGGCTCCCCATATGGAAAATTACCACAAAATACATCAGTAAAAATATACTACAGATATGCTATAGTAACTCTGTACTTTACTATTGTGATGCTTAAGTAAATCACAAAGGTCAAACTCAACTATAGTAAACTATAGCAATGATTCAATTGCTATGGTATATTTGCAACAAACTATAGTTTACTGTAGTATAATATAGTTTACTATAGTTTACATCAATTTTACTGTAGTAAACTATAGTTTACTATAGTAAATTTTTATAAGGGTCATCCACATTTGTCAAAAAAAAATCTTGATGTCAACCAAAGACTTTTGGGATAATATTCTGCGGACTGATGAGTCAAAAGTGGAACTTTTGGGAAGGCCTGGGTCATGGAGGATCATGGCAGAATGTTATCACAGCATTCTATGATAAGAACATCATACTAACAGTCAGACATAATGCTGGTATTGTGATGGTCCGGGCTGCTTTGCTGCTTCAGGACCTTGGCAACTTGCCTCAATGGAAGGAACCATAAATTTTGTTCTGCACCACAAAATCCTGAAGGAGAATGTCCAGTCATCAGCTTGTGACCAAAAGCTCAAGCGCAGTTTGGTTTTGCAGCAGGTCAATAATTTGGAGTTCCCAAGCAAGTCCACCTCTGACTGGCTTGGAAAAGAAGGTTTTGGAAAGGCCTAATCAAAGTCCTGACTTGAATCTGATTGAGATGCTGCGGCATGGCCATGCTTGAACACTCTAATGTGGCCAGGTTAACCCTATAATGCCCCCTGTATCATACATGATACACCAAATTTGAAGGACCATGTCCACCTGGTAAGATGCAACACAACCACTACTGCTCACTGTATCATATCTGATACACAGTGCTGCCACCTGGAAGGAAGAAGTGATATTACAGGAGTCTCTTCCCTAGTCACTCACTTCAAGGTAGTTGCTCCCATGTGAATGGGAATTCACGAATTTCCTTAGACTTTGGCAGTGAAGTTCGGCATTCCAAGGTAAATATAACACAAAAAGTATTCCTATACATGTTAAGGGATTGCTATAGATAGTAGAGAGCATATAAATAATTAGAAATTTCGAGTTTTGAGTTCTGGAGGGGTGCTGATTTTTGGCTGTATTAGATATGATACTCCTGGAATTAGAAGTTGTTCTGTTCAGCAATGTATATTTTGCTGTCACAAAACCTAATGATGAACAGTGGATCTGAATACTACCCTTCAATACTTCAATAATATTACTGGGTCATATTTTTCCTATAATGATGTCTGTGTCTGGGCATTATAGGGTTAAATAATCCTGCTGAGAAGAGTGGACCAAAATTCCTCATCAGCAATGCAAAAGACTCAATGCCAGTTATTGCAATAGTTTCATAGCAGTTGTTGCCACCAAGGGTGGCACAAACCAGTCATTACGTTGAGGGGGGCAATTATTTTTTCACCTGGGTGATAAAGTTTTGAATAAGTCTTTACCTTCAATAAATTAAATGATCGCTCAAAGGTTGCATTTTGTTTTAACTCTTTTTGTCATTGTTTTATATTAAAATTATTTGGATGAACTGAAACGGCATGTATGTCCAAAAGGCAAAAATTTAAGAAATCAGGAAGGCAGCAAATGCTTTTTCATGCCACGGTATTTGAAGGCTTACGGTCATGTTGTAATGTAATAGAATCCTTTCATCAATGAAATTAATATAATAAGTGTTGTGGTTATCTGTGACTTTTCAGAAACTATTATAATTCCACAGCACTGCCAGTGAGAAGAGTGGCCAAGCCAGCGAGAGCTGAGAGAGCAGCCATTCTGACATTGCCAAGCAAATATATTGATTAGCTGACCAATTTAATTACTTTAATGGAGTCTGTTCTCATACTGTCTAGCTGACTGGGCCCTAATGTGGCACCCTGAGCTGAGAGACTGAAATCAAGGCTTGTCTGTGCCAGTGCTGACTGTGATTGGCTGCTGCAGTGGGGCCAGTGCCTGACATAGGCGAGTATGGCAGCTTATCCCAACCAGTGTGGCCCTGTGCTCTGGAGTGCTGTCATCGGAGGAGGTTTTGGTGTGCTGTGTGAATAAAGTGCTCTATTAAAATTTTTATTTGTATCTGTGCTGATGGACTTACATGCACAATTCCCATTCCGAAAGGCCAATAAAGCCATGGCCATTACATTACACAGGCAATCAGCAGATGCTCTTCTCCAGAGTGACTTACAACACAAAGGGCATTTAGCAGGACTTTAAGAGCTGAAAACCACAGAGGAAGTAGCGATCCATTTGCCAGAGGCGGCTACAGAACTTGGAGCCTATAAGAAACTTGTACAGCTTGTCAATTTGAGTAATCCCAGCAGAACAAATAAAGCTCAATCAGCTTTAAAAGGAGGAAGAGCTATAGTCTAAAGAGGTGAATCTACACATGATGCTTTCATATGTTAAAATGTGTATTGTTTGATTAAAACCCCAAAAGAACCTTTGTCATGCCGCATCAGTGTTAGTCCAATGGTCAGGTCTGAGAGGGGAGGGCCATGAGATCCTGCCAATTTGGGAAGCATCACAGAGGAAGAAAAAGGGTTGAGAAGATCTGGATTTCAGCGCCTCTCTGTGGCAGTGTCACCGTCGCACTGTACAGTCCTGCGAGTTGCAAGACTGTGTCAGGTGGATCTGGGTTGAGCAAGAATGCCAACAGCCGGTTTAGCTTTCATTGAGGCCACATTCATGCAAAACATGACACTGTGGGATATTGGTTGATATCACTGACTGTTTTATTATTCATGTCAAGGACTTTGAGCTGACTCCCTCTGTGGAGGTTTTGGTTCAACGAGCGTTTGGTGTTTTATTTTTTCCATGTTTTGTTCAGTCAGAAGCAGTCTTTGGGTAACATGATACTCAAAAATTTGACACTCCCTTGCAAACTTCTTAAACCACTCAATGAAATGTGAGATCATAGGGTAGAAGGGACATGGTGCACTGCAGGTGGTTCATATGAGATAATTATTAACCGCATACGATGGCAGAATCTAAGAAAACGAGCCGTATGTCCATCATAAAGTCGTCAAAGGCTTGAAACCGCCTGCCAAGATCTTTAGCGGAGTTTGAACTCGGTCTGATCGTCACTTCTTTACTTGACTCAGAGTTGGGTGCTCACTAGCTATACGTAAATGGTGAGGTATTTGTATTTAATCCTCGTCTTGTTTTTAATACGTAGTGACTTTTAATACATTGTCCTTCACAAATAAGTATTTTTTAATGTGGATTTATTATGTGAAGATTTCAGCAGGATACAGAATTCTCTTGCACAGTGAAGCTTACTTTCTCCCAGGGAATTTGAAGCTTACTGAACTGAGTATCTAGGTCCACTAATCTGAACAGTTTTTTAATGCATCAGATCTAATGTAGAAGAAGAAGATTTACTTTATTGAACCATGTGGGCTAATTTGTCCTCTGCATTTGACCCATCCTATAGTTCTTTCTAGACTCATTCTTGTCCAGCAGCCATGTTCTCCCCAATCACACCTCAGTGACAGGAGGAGGAATGCAGGTGTCTGAATGAAGGCTGTAAGAATGATAGCGGTGGACATGCCCTGCTGCTACCTCTGGATCTGTGGCTATGCAGGCCCTGCTGTGTTTCTTAGCAGGAGCCGCTGACCCCATTTTTTACATCCTGCCAGGTACTCTGGCAGCAGATGAGAGGGTCCCATGTGCCTGCTCTGATGTAACCACAGATTTAGAAATGACTTTCACTGGAAGAAAGCTGAATATGAGAAATGGACCGCCCCCCCTGCACAATTACACACTGTTATGGTTCTGCCTCGTGTGCTTGTTTGCGTTTGTACGTTTCCCCCGTGTCTCTTGATTTGTGTTTCACCTCCGTTCCCGCTGCCTGACCACTGATTCCCTCTTGCCCTGATTCCTGTGGTGTCGTATGACAGCCTTGAGCAGGCCTGAGTCTCGTTGTCCAATCACGTTTCCTTTTTCGGTTTCGGGTTGGGTATTTCATTCATAGCTTCCACCTGCGCACACACACACACACACACACATCCATGCGCT
Organism: Gymnothorax reevesii; assembly: GCA_029721435.1. Classification (NCBI taxonomy): domain Eukaryota; kingdom Metazoa; phylum Chordata; class Actinopteri; order Anguilliformes; family Muraenidae; genus Gymnothorax; species Gymnothorax reevesii. The sequence goes on along the minus strand of CM056584.1, from coordinate 1,662,866 downwards.
CACACACCTTCATAGGCCCCCCCCCTCTCCTGCTCATGGCCACACTGTAAAAAATGAAGAATAACTCTGTCTTACCAAGCAGCACAATTTTTTGTTTAGACTTTAGACATTTATTTCTATTACCTTTTTGAAAAGTAACACAAAAATTTGCCAAGGAGGTGAGATGATTTTGATTCATTTCTAGATGTGCCAATGGAATAAGAAAATTTTGCTTGTCAAGCATAATGGTAACTTAAATAAGCCCATACTTATTACTTTCGAAGGAGAAATAAGGAACTTCAGTCTCATAATGAAGTTAAAAGACATTCTCAGACAGACACTTTCTGCGGGGCAGGTGAGCTTTCCCAGTCCTTTGTTCCTAACTCTAATTCTGTGTATATGCGTGTGGCAACTCATTCCCACTGTCTCCGACGTGAGCGACGGATAATGCATCCAGTGCTCGAGATCAGGGTTCATTCAGCAATTATGTGAAATGGGAGTCTCAAGGCCAGTCCTGTGGGACTGCAGTCTCTTCAGGTTTCTGTCATTTTCATTCAATCAGCTTTTAATTTAGGCTTTGGAAATGAGTTGTGCAGAGTCTCTCTGACCAGTCAACGATTTAATTAAGATCTCAAGTGTAGGAATTCATCAAACGCCAGCAGACCCCATGACCCTTTAGGATTTGTTCGAGATCCCCATTGCGAAAGGAGCCTTCCCACAGGCAATATCACTTCAAAAAAAAGTAGGCTAATAATCTGCTGTCTATCTGTTAAACCATAATTTAAAAAGCCTTGCTGGTCTCTTACTCCATAGACGGAGCGTATGATACCAGCGCAAGATCTGATTAGAGTGAACGGATGAGTCTGCTTGTTTACGATTCATATTTTTCTAAATTGACGCTGCTGGGCAGGAGCCGATTATTGTGTCGTGACGACAGTTCCCCTCCTCCTCCTGCATCACCCATTGTCCTAACCTTGAGGCACCCTCCTTTGCCTCCTTCTCTCTCTCTCTCTCTCTCTCTCTGTCCTCCCTGGCAGATTGTACAGGAGGGAGACACTAATAAGGATGGCCAGCTGGACTTTGAGGAGTTCACCGAATACCTGCGGGCCCACGAGAAAGCGCTGCGACTGATGTTTCGCAGTCTGGACCATAATAACGATGGTCTGTGTTCACTACAAATGCATATTCACAACTAAGTGAACTAACAAAGTTCTATGAGTTCTAAAAGTTCTACTACAGAGTATTCAATCCATATACATTAGCAATGCACAGTACCTTAAAAAAATGGTCATGCACTTTGATACTGCATTTCATTTAGCTGTATTTTAATCATTCAAAATTAAAATGAAAAATTGCCGAATTAGGAAAAAAAAAAAAAGAACTGAGGTCCAGGCTTGCCGGTGTGCTAGTAAACCCAGATTTTGCAGTTTGAATTCATTTGAGCCTACACATGAAAGTATCCATGGGTACCTGGTGTGTGTTTAGCCGATTGGGCCAAAAGCATATTATTTTGACCAAATATAAGCTTTTCGTGAGGTAAATTTATGAATTTTCATGAAAAATGTCATCACTGGCAGTGTGGTGCAAGGATATTTATTCATAATTATTCACTTGTTTAAAAAGTTGGCATGATTAAAATGCTTCAAATAAAATAATTAACCCTTGTCTGCTTATTGGTGCTGGATTGTCTGGGTTTAAACGCTAGACCCCATTACTATAATGTAGCCCTGCTAAGTTGATGCTGAGGTCGCTGTACGGGTCGTGATGCAGGTCACATAGATTTGGGAGAGATCCGGCAATCCCTGCACAACCTGGGAGTGGATGTCTCCGTGGAGCAGGCCTCCATAATACTGCAGAGGTATGTATATTTTTGCATATGTGTTTGTGTGTTTGGTATTGGGTGTGTGTGTGTGTGTGTGTGTGTGTGTGTGCGTGCGCGCGTGTGTATGGGTGAGTGCACACCAGAGTTTGTGGGATATGTGTTGGCTCACTCGTATCTGTATTTAAATTATTCTTCGTTTCTTCCATCAGCATGGACAAGGACGGTACCATGACCATTGACTGGAATGAGTGGCGAGAGCACTTCCTGTTCAACCCTATCCACAATATGGAGGACATTGCCCACTTCTGGAAACATTCTCTGGTCAGTATGCTCAACCCAAGCCTGCCTGACATTGCTAACCAGAGACTACTGTGCACCTGTGCGATTCCTACCAATGTGATGACTTAAGTTTGGGGCGTTGGGTTCCCATGTGAGTAAAACAGCCTACTCAATGTGTTTGTCATGAGGTGAGTCAGAGATTAGATTGGCCTAATTCTTTAATTCCATCTGGAAACAAGATCATTCGGCCAAAAACTTCAGCCTGCAAGCATTTTGGATACCTTGCTTGCAGATCGCATACCCTTCATATGCCAATTTTATTACCTAATGGCTTGAAAAATGTATTTTCATCGCCTATTAAACAGCAAGGACAAAACAACAACATTATTATTATGAATATTATATTTAAAAAAAAAACACCAATTGCATCGTGAAGTGCGTCACACATCAAAAATTTTGAATAACAAAATCAGTTTTCCGTACAGAAATCGGACCTTACGGCCTTGCAAATGCTAACCACCGCTGTGCTGATAGCAATAGGCTCATAAACAAGTGACGGCAATTGGCACGACTCTGGCTGTCAATCTTAATCCATCCATCCATTTTCTATACCCGCTTATTCCTCACTAGGGTCACGGGGCGAGCTGGAGCCTATCCCAGCTGACTACGGGCAAAGGCAGGGACCAACCCTGAACAGCTTGCAAATCCATCGCAGGGCGCACACACCATTCACTCTCACACTCATATCTATGGGCAATTTGGTGTCTCCAATTCAATCTTAATCCCAGAGGAGAAAAAAAAAATTAATCTCAGAGTCTCTGATAAAATATCTCAAGACAGAGTCTTATCGGACGACAGAAATATAAACATAAATCCCAGAATCATTTATGTTGCCTATTTTCTTAAAGCAAGTGCGCAAGACTATCAGAAGTAAACTGCGGGAAATGGAAAATCCCTCCAGCCTATTCATTGGTGTAGCCAGTAACTATTTTGTCTAAAATTGACAGTGGAGGACCTGCAGTTGTAAATAATTGTAGCTAAATAGTCGTCAGCTACGACGGAGTATTAGGGCCACATTTGAGATTTTTTTTTGTTTTTACTACGAGAATAAAGTCATTAGTTACGAGAATAAAGTCATTTTTAATGAGAAAAAAAGCCATTATTAATGAGAATAAAGTCATTATTAACAAGAAAAAAAGTCATTATTAATGAGAAAAAAGTCGTAGTTAAATGCTGTTAGAAACTGGAATGAAGTGGAAGGCCGTTCAGGTTAGATTGATCAAATACCACGTTAAAGATCGTCCTGCATGTTGTTTAAGAAGTCTGGCTCCTGTAAGCCCTCTTTGCTATGGTAACGACTTATTTTTGATGACGATGATGATTATTATTATTATTATTATTATGAAAACGGGAGTTGTAGTCTTAACAGACGGAAGTCAAGTCAAACTCCACGTGTTATGTAGACTTTGACGTCTGTGATTTGGTCTGATGTTAACGAACACAAACGCTGCATGGCGATGCATGGATTCACAGAACCATTGCAGAACAGGAGGCACTGAAATAAAATCCCCTGATTTAAGCTTTTTACACCTCAAATGTTCCCGTTTAACCTGAGTTTGAAGATCGGGTGTCCAGTAGGGGAGAAGAAATCTCCGCGGTCACATGATTGGTGAATGCTCGTCTGTTACGTTGGTTGCGCTGTTACTGTTTACGATATCCCTCCGTAAATCATTATAAACAATGTACAGATGACCATTCACGAAACCTAAACTGAAATACAATTCCACAAAATGCTCCACGGCCCTCATTTTACGGTTACAACTGTCCTCCACCTAAACAAAGGGAGAATTTACTACGACTTTTTTTCTCATTAATAATGACTTTTTTCTCGTTAATGATGACTTTTTTTCTCATCAAGAATGACTTAATTCTCATTAAAAATAACTTCATTGTCGTTAATAATGACTTTATTCTCGTGTTAAAAACAAAAAAAAGCTACATCTTTTTTTTCTCCGCATAAATTCATCAAAAACTCTTAATTGAAAAAGCCAGAGCAAAGATTCGTTTTCAGTTCGAAAGTTTAAAAAACTGTTCCTTCGTTATTTTGAAAGTTGTATTTCTCCAATTAGCCTTTCACCCGCCGGACTGTGTAACTTCTACCCAACTTCGGTTAGAACTGGAACTCAGTAAACCACAGCAAACGATTATTCCATAAAATTTCCACGAAATAGCAGCATCAGTGACATCACTGACAAAGGACAACCGTGAAATTTATGGGCGACGAAATTAATCATCCCAAAGTGTGTAAGTAGATCCTCAACTGTGTAACTGGAGTTTTCTGCAAGTTGGAGCAGTCGAACTAAAGTGCAAGGCCAAATCATGTGCCGAGTCTGAGGTGCTGAATGTTGTGCAAAAGGATGGACAATATACAAAAATGGTGAGAACAAAACATAAATCCAACATTATTGCTTATATCAGATGAAAGTTGTCTGTTTTTTTTTCTCTCCATCACTGTTGCTGTCTTGTTCTCGCTCTGTTAGATGCTTGACATAGGTGAGCTTCTGACGGTTCCAGATGAGTTTTCAGAGCAGGAGAGAAAGTCTGGAGTGGTATGGAGGCAGTTAATGGCGGGCGCGATGGCGGGGGCCGTGTCCCGTACCGGCACAGCCCCCCTGGATCGCCTCAAGGTCTTTTTACAGGTGAGGACATTTTAGTCATATGCGGGTATTCACCCATGTTACTAGTGCAGAAATATCCAACAGCATTATCATTACCAGAGCAGGGTTATTTACCCTTAAATTCCAAATCTTCGCTAAAGTGTTCGCTTAAGTTGGGTTAAAGTCAGAGAAAGTATTAATTTTTTTTTTTCATAGTTTAGGTCAATGTCTCATATATTCTGTATCTGCTGGTTACAGCGCTTCACGTAAGCTTAATCACACTTATGTAGACAAAGATATTCAAACTCAGGACACAATGTTTGTATTGCCGCAGCATTGCATCAAATGGCAAATATCCAGCTCTTGTAAATCGTTTTTTACACATTTCCATTTAATTCAGTGGGACATTTTTTTGAATCGTTGGGATCTCCACTAGAGTGTAAAATAGGCCCAAAGTTCCTCGGGTTTGAATGCAGCTGGTGCATTTCACGGACACATATGAGCCCATAGGTTTTATAGGGTGAAGTGGAAGTGCTTGTATCATTGTTATTTTTGGTGGAATGGCGATTGCATTATTGACTGCCCTGTTATCACTGGCTTATTGCTCTCTTCTTTATTGTGCTGATGTTTACTTCAACAAAGAGAGAAGTTAGTGCACTCTGAAGCACGTACTGTACAGTAGACCGATTAATGACGCTGTTTGGTCATGACCCTCCTCAGGTCCATGGCTCTCGGACGCCCCGGATTAATCTGTGGACCAGTCTGCATCTCATGATCCAGGAGGGGGGATTGCGGGCCTTGTGGCGTGGAAATGGGATCAACGTGCTGAAGATTGCTCCGGAGTCCGCCATCAAATTCATGGCGTATGAACAGGTGAGTCCTGTCTGTCCGTCTGTCCCCCTGGCCTCTCTCACCTGTGGTTTTGACTGAAGCTGTGTCTCAAAGGATCCTCATATGCCACTTAGTTCACTATTTAAGGGTATTAGCCATATTATAGTGCTTTACTAATTAGCAGTGGACATTTGTCACCCTCTTGAAAAGTTCACTGGGGTATTACCCATAATGCACTGTAAATGTATTGGACAGGTGATGTGCACTAACCCAACGTTAAATGTGAATTTTTAAAGTCAAGTTAGTGGTTTGGAGAGGAACCAACATCATCCACTGATATTTGATTTTGAACATAACTAGAATGATTTTTTTTAAATTAAAATACTATAGTAAAAGTAGCTATACTATTAAATAGTACTGGATTATGACAGAGCAATGCACGCTTTTAAGCTTTAAATGATTGCACCAATTAATGGCAGTCTTGTCTCATAGCGCGTGTACTGATGATATTTCGAATGGTTCACGCAATGATGTTTTGCAATGCATGTTTCAGTTAGCTAAATTGTGCTATCGGAATTCAGTCTGTTATTCCACTGACTGCTTCACTGTTGACCTTGTTTGCCACATAATCGGACGCCAGGCAGCTGGTGATTTTGTAATCAAATATCCGTTTTAGCGCACAACTCAGTTCAGAGTGGTCCGGTGACGGTGACTAAGAAGAGGCTGTTAGCTATGCTATTAAACAGTAATGGATTGTGTCAAAACATAGACATTTTTAACTTGAAATGATCGCTAAAATGATAGCAACGATTGATGGTAGCCTCGTCTCATTGCCAGTATACTGATGATGTTTGGAATTGTTAATACTATGACATTTTCTTGAGCATGTTTCAGTTCGCTAAATAGTGCTGCTCACCTTCTGTCCGTTATTCCTCTTATTGCTTCCCAATACAGCGCTTTATTTCGGATTACCTTTATAGGGAATATTAAAAGAGTGATTGAGGGAACCATTGCTGACACAGCTGTCGTGTTTGTTCCTATACACCCAGCCTGACTGTTCTCACGCCCTAAATGTCCAGCACCGCTCCACTCCTGTCTCCTCCGAATGCGACTCACTCCTACACCTTGTCTTCTTCCCTCACTCCCACATCCCTTCCACCTCCCCTCTCGGTCCACCGCCAGATTAAACGACTGATGAGGGGCAACAACGAGAGCGCGTCTCTGCAAGTCCAGGAGAGATTCATCGCAGGGTCGCTGGCCGGAGCCACTGCCCAAACTGTAATCTACCCCATGGAGGTCAGAGTTCACGGCCTGGGTCTGCACTGTTTATTATTGCAACATGTGATATCCTTTATAAAGTGCCACCTTGAAGCTATGCAATTTGTTTTTCATTAAATGCCTGGTCAGTGTTAAACTTGAGTGTTAAACTCCATGTCCCCCGCTCCCGCTGAGGTTTCCCCCCGTTTGTCACCTGGGACCATTATTATGTGTCTGCTCTCTTTGGACTTAAGGCCTGAGTGTGGTGTGTGTTGTGGTGGTACTTTAAGTACATTTTACAAATACTGTAAATTTCCATTAGATTTGATCAAAATGGCTCCCGTGATGACAGTAGAGACTGTGCACGTAATGCTCATGATGAAAGAGTCTCTGTCTTGGTGGTTTTATCAGTGCAGGTACCTGTTTTTGGGAATTTGTTCTTACCCCGCAGTTCAGAACGCACCATTGTCAACACTGAAGAGCAAGTGCTGAACAAATATTTTGTCGTGAAAAATTGGACATCTACTGTACATGTTATTGTACAAATATATAGCTTATATTTGCAGAAATTTAGCATATTATCCGATGTTTGATGGACTGTTAGTTGCAAAAACCTGGAGTTAAATGGACGTGTGCTGATCAATAGTCTTACCATAGCCAAATCTCTGGCTTACTGTTTGGGCTCAGGTTCTGAAGACGCGGCTCACCTTGCGTAAGACGGGACAGTACTCCGGGATGGCCGACTGCGCTAAGAAGATCTTGCTGAATGAGGGCTTGCGGGCATTTTACAGAGGATACATACCCAATACGCTGGGCATCATCCCCTACGCTGGGATCGACCTCGCTGTCTATGAGGTGTGTTTGTGTGTGTGTGTATGTGTGTGTGTGCCATGTTTACCCACCCTTGTGGGGATTAAATGTGGAGTCCACTTGCAAAGCCTTCTAAGTCAAGTTGGTCCATTTTTTAGAAAATCTGATTTTTTGGTAGGCAGAGAAATTATCTTCCATAGATACCAATTTTCACTATACTGAAACTATTAGCCTTGTAGACATAATCCATGAGGCAATTCATTGACTTCGATTTTGCAACACAAATTTTTGACTTAGCAGGTTTTGAAAGTGGAGTGGAAATTTAGCAGGTTTTGACAGTGTTTAAACCAGCCCCGTTGCTCAGTAGGTGAAGATATTTGACTCAGGAGCCACTCTACATGCAACTCAATGCTACAGACAGCACAGTGGACTGGTTGAATAGCTGCTCAGACAATAATAACATAAACATGAGTCCATGGGTTCAAATCCCTCTTTTATGTTATCACTATCATCACACTTTTCTGAACTGTCCAAAGCAGTTTGAGTTAGAGAAAGCAAAAGCTGAACAGGCTATAAAACCTCGACTGTTCTTTCTAGCGAATGAAAACGGAATCACGTTTCCACATTTGCTGATGACTTAGCAGAATTTCACAGAGTTTTCCTCCTTGACTTGGCAGGTTTTGACAGAGTTTTGCTTTTTCTGTTACAATTTATAACATGGTTTAGTAGGATTTGAAAGTGGAGCTATCAGTGGGACATGCGCAGGTGCCTGAACGAGAAGCTAAGGCAGATAAGTAATTTATTTTCAATACTTGACTTAGCAGGTTTTGCAAGTCGCTTCCTCAAATGTCCCGACAAGACATGGAATTCCAGATTTCTTTCTACTTGTGCAGAGATGCCAAGTCTCACGCATTCGGCATAGGTCTTTCGCATTTTTTCAGCTCATTCACTGTAGTCTGCAATTATTCATTGAATGCTTAATGAGATTCTCATAGGGAATTAAAATCCTTGTGCAGTGAAGTTTCAGTTTCACTTGCGTAAAGGTGAACCTCATCACAAGTAACATGGAAAGCGATTATGACTCCGGACTTCCCTGCTTCTCTTTACTCAGGAATTGGAGACAACGCATGTGTTTCATGATCATTTAAATTGTTCTAATGAAATAAGATCATTTAAAACGTTTTTATGCAATTCCATTGCTTTCAATCCCTCAGTAAAGACAAGCCTGAGAATTCCCGAGTCATGATCGATTTCCATGTCATTAGTGGGGAAATCCACTGTAATGTACGTGAAACTGATTAACTTGATGCACAATGACTTAAATTCTGCGAGTAAATTTCTTCAGTGCGCTTTCATTGAATAATTGCTGACTACGGCGCAGAAACGTGAATGCCACTAGAGAAGAATTTCGCGCCTGAGACGTAAGCCTTGGCATTTCTGGTTATGGGAACATTTCCCAGTCTCCACATAAAATTTAAGCTATTTTCGGGTTTGACATTAAGGTCAGGGTTAAGTTAAGGTTTGGGCGAGGTAAGTGCTGTTGAGATTAAGGTCAGGGAAAGGGGTTAGGGAATGAATGAAAGTATATGAACTGTCCCCACCAAACATGCAAACAAACGTGTGTGTGTGTGTGTGTGTGTGTGTGTGTGTGTGTGTGTGTGTGTGTGTGAATGTGTGTGCACACCTGTGGGCTTGCATAGCTATACTTGTTTGGAGCAACTATGCAGAAATCACAGATCTTTTTGGGACATGAGGACTTTTGGGGTTGTGAGAACATTTTGGGAGTTTCTCACAGATGATTATGGAGGATCAGCCCATGTTAGAGTAACAGTTGCAGTTAAGGTTAGGTTAAGGTTAGGGCTTGGCATTATTTGATTACAACTTGGTTACAAGACAGGCTGTACGGAATGATTTTAAGTCAATACAAGGTTCTCACAAGTATAGCAAAACAAAAATATGTGTGTATATGCATGTGGATCAACAGCAAGTCTGTTCATTCCTTCTGACATTTTCTCTTCGCACGCCTTAAACGCCGACTTGTCACTTCAGTTTTCCCTTAAGGTGGTTAAAAGCAAGAAAAAGCATTTTTTTACATTGTGAGATGATGTCACACCCATGTTCTACATCTGCTGATCGCAGGGCTTCACAGAACGTACAGCACACTTCTGTTGGGGGAGAATTTTAAACCCAGGACACCATGTTTTAAATGGCCACCGCTGTATATCAAATGGACAATATGTAGATCATATACTTAGTTTTATACACTTTTCCCTTTAACGCAGCAGGACATACGGATCGTTGGAAACCTTGGGATCTCCACTAGAATTTAAAATAGGTTCAACAAAAGTTCAACAGGTTTTAATACAGCAGCTGCATTTGATGCACCCATATATGGGTGCGTAGGTTTTTAGGGGTTAATCCTCCCTTTCGATCTCTCTTTGTAGTTATGCACTGCTGCGTGTCCTCTCTTTTGACCTCTGAGTTTACTCTTGCGGTTGGAGTTTGTGACGATGAGTATATATGTGAATTTAAGACCTGTGTCACTTTGCTTCTCTCTGTGTTGTCCTTACATTGACTGTTTTTGTGTCGCCTGAGTAGCAGAGGACACATGGAGATCACTGATTTGTTTCGCGTCTGTCGGTATCGTCTGCAGTCACACTTCTATCCGCAATCCCAGAGCATTCATGATAATTGGTCAATATATTTATTATGACCTATACATGTGCTCCACATATAGATTGTGCCACAGGCGTCACGTCTTCACAGAAGACTCACATTGTTTTTTGTTGCACTTGCGAAATCCTTCGATCTTTGTTCTGATTACAGTCTCTCCTTCGGTATCTGCATAGAGACATTCCTTGTGGCTCATCCTTGCGAAAATCGTGGGTAAACTTTCCCTGAGGGCGTAAGTGTGCTCTGTACTACAGATGCCTGTAAGGACCATGTTTGCTGTCTCATGTGAATCTCACACACACATTATCTCTCAGACCCACTGCGGAGGCAGACTGCACACGGCTGCTGACCCTCTCTTTCCTCCTGATCACATTCCTCTGCGCTGAGCAGGTCTTTCTGTGTCATAATTTAAAAATGTGTCAGTGAGCCTCATTCTTCTGCATTTTTTCAAATGAGTCTCTCCCTCTCTGTCTCTCTCAAACTGTCTCACTCTTACACCCTCTCCCTCCCTTTCTCTCTCTCTCCCTCCCTCTATCTCTCTCTCTCTCTCTCCCTCAGACCCTGAAGAATGCCTGGCTGCAGCGGTACTCAGTGGGCTCGGCTGACCCAGGGGTTCTGGTGCTGCTGGGCTGTGGCACCGTGTCCAGTACCTGTGGACAGCTGGCCAGCTACCCACTGGCTCTGGTCCGGACCCGCATGCAGGCGCAAGGTGAGGCCTGTAGATACAGGAGAGAACAGAGCCTCCTGCTGGGAGAGGGGGGGTGAGGAGGAGGAAAAGAGGGAGTTCAGCAGAGAGTGGGGTCAGGAGGGGAGCAGGGCGAGTTCAGCAGAGAGGGGGGTCAGGAGGGGAGCAGGGCGAGTTCAGCAGAGAGTGGGGTCAGGAGGGGAGCAGGGCGAGTTCAGCAGAGAGGGGGGTCAGGAGGGGAGCAGGGCGAGTTCAGCAGAGAGGGGGGTCAGGAGGGGAGGACGGCGAGTTCAGCAGAGAGTGGGGTCAGGAGGGGAGGAGGGTGAGTTCAGCAGAGAGTGGGGTCAGGAGGGGAGGAGGGTGAGTTCAGCAGAGAGTGGGGTCAGGAGGGGAGGAGGGTGAGTTCAGCAGAGAGGGGGGTCAGGAGGGGAGGAGGGCGAGTCCAGCAGAGAGTGGGGTCAGGAGGGGAGCAGGGCGAGTTCAGCAGAGAGGGGGGTCAGGAGGGGAGCAGGGCGAGTTCAGCAGAGAGTGGGGTCAGGAGGGGAGGAGGGTGAGTTCAGCAGAGAGGGGGGTCAGGAGGGGAGGACGGCGAGTTCAGCAGAGAGGGGGGTCAGGAGGGGAGGACGGCGAGTTCAGCAGAGAGTGGGGTCAGGAGGGGAGGAGGGTGAGTTCAGCAGAGAGGGGGGTCAGGAGGGGAGGAGGGCGAGTTCAGGAGAGAGTGGGGTCAGGAGGGGAGGAGGGTGAGTTCAGCAGAGAGGGGGGTCAGGAGGAGAGGAGGGCGAGTTCAGCAGAGAGTGGGGTCAGGAGGGGAGGAGGGCGAGTTCAGCAGAGAGTGGGGTCAGGAGGAGAGGAGGGCGAGTTCAGCAGAGAGTGGGGTCAGGAGGGGAGCAGGGCGAGTTCAGCAGAGAGGGGGGTCAGGAGGGGAGCAGGGCGAGTTCAGCAGAGAGGGGGGTCAGGAGGGGAGGAGGGCGAGTTCAGCAGAGAGGGGGGTCAGGAGGGGAGGAGGGCGAGTTCAGCAGAGAGTGGGGTCAGGAGGGGAGGAGGGTGAGTTCAGCAGAGAGGGGGTTCAGGAGGGGAGGACGGCGAGTTCAGCAGAGAGTGGGGTCAGGAGGGGAGGAGGGTGAGTTCAGCAGAGAGGGGGGTCAGGAGGGGAGGAGGGCGAGTTCAGGAGAGAGTGGGGTCAGGAGGGGAGGAGGGTGAGTTCAGCAGAGAGGGGGGTCAGGAGGAGAGGAGGGCGAGTTCAGCAGAGAGTGGGGTCAGGAGGGGAGGAGGGCGAGTTCAGCAGAGAGGGGGGTCAGGAGGGGAGCAGGGCGAGTTCAGGAGAGAGGGGGGTCAGGAGGGGAGCAGGGCGAGTTCAGCAGAGAGTGGGGTCAGGAGGGGAGGAGGGTGAGTTCAGCAGAGAGGGGGGTCAGGAGGGGAGGAGGGCGAGTTCAGCAGAGAGGGGGGTCAGGAGGGGAGGAGGGCGAGTTCAGCAGAGAGGGGGGTCAGGAGGGGAGGAGGGCGAGTTCAGCAGAGAGTGGGGTCAGGAGGGGAGCAGGGCGAGTTCAGCAGAGAGGGGGGTCAGGAGGGGAGCAGGGCGAGTTCAGGAGAGAGTGGGGTCAGGAGGGGAGGACGGCGAGTTCAGCAGAGAGTGGGGTCAGGAGGGGAGCAGGGCGAGTTCAGGAGAGAGGGGGGTCAGGAGGGGAGCAGGGCGAGTTCAGCAGAGAGTGGGGTCAGGAGGGGAGCAGGGCGAGTTCAGGAGAGAGTGGGGTCAGGAGGGGAGGACGGCGAGTTCAGCAGAGAGTGGGGTCAGGAGGGGAGGAGGGCGAGTTCAGCAGAGAGGGGGTTCAGGAGGAGAGGAGGGCGAGTTCAGCAGAGAGTGGGGTCAGGAGGGGAGCAGGGCGAGTTCAGGAGAGAGTGGGGTCAGGAGGGGAGGACGGCGAGTGCAGCAGAGAGTGGGGTCAGGAGGGGAGGAGGGGGAGATCAGCAGAGAGTGGGGGCAGGAGGGGAGGAGGGGGAGTGCAGCAGAGAGGGGGGTCAGGAGGGGAGCAGGGCGAGTTCAGCAGAGAGTGGGGTCAGGAGGGGAGGAGGGTGAGTTCAGCAGAGAGGGGGTTCAGGAGGAGAGGAGGGCGAGTTCAGCAGAGAGTGGGGTCAGGAGGGGAGCAGGGCGAGTTCAGGAGAGAGTGGGGTCAGGAGGGGAGGACGGCGAGTTCAGCAGAGAGTGGGGTCAGGAGGGGAGGAGGGCGAGTTCAGCAGAGAGTGGGGTCAGGAGGGGAGGACGGCGAGTTCAGCAGAGAGGGGGGTCAGGAGGGGAGCAGGGCGAGTTCAGCAGAGAGTGGGGTCAGGAGGGGAGGAGGGTGAGTTCAGGAGAGAGGGGGTTCAGGAGGAGAGGAGGGTGAGTTCAGGAGAGAGGGGGTTCAGGAGGAGAGGAGGGCGAGTTCAGCAGAGAGTGGGGTCAGGAGGGGAGCAGGGCGAGTTCAGCAGAGAGGGGGGTCAGGAGGGGAGGAGGGCGAGTTCAGCAGAGAGGGGGTTCAGGAGGGGAGGACGGCGAGTTCAGCAGAGAGGGGGGTCAGGAGGGGAGGACGGCGAGTTCAGCAGAGAGGGGGGTCAGGAGGGGAGGAGGGTGAGTTCAGCAGAGAGTGGGGTCAGGAGGGGAGCAGGGCGAGTTCAGCAGAGAGGGGGGTCAGGAGGGGAGCAGGGCGAGTTCAGCAGAGAGTGGGGTCAGGAGGGGAGGACGGCGAGTTCAGCAGAGAGGGGGGTCAGGAGGGGAGCAGGGCGAGTTCAGCAGAGAGGGGGGTCAGGAGGGGAGGAGGGTGAGTTCAGCAGAGAGGGGGGTCAGGAGGGGAGGAGGGTGAGTTCAGCAGAGAGTGGGGTCAGGAGGGGAGGAGGGCGAGTTCAGCAGAGAGGGGGTTCAGGAGGAGAGGAGGGCGAGTTCAGCAGAGAGGGGGTTCAGGAGGAGAGGAGGGCGAGTTCAGCAGAGAGTGGGGTCAGGAGGGGAGGAGGGTGAGTTCAGCAGAGAGTGGGGTCAGGAGGGGAGGAGGGTGAGTTCAGCAGAGAGGGGGGTCAGGAGGGGAGGAGGGCGAGTTCAGCAGAGAGGGGGGTCAGGAGGGGAGCAGGGCGAGTTCAGCAGAGAGGGGGGTCAGGAGGGGAGGAGGGCGAGTTCAGCAGATAGTGGGGGAAGGAAAGGAAGGTATGTAAGGAAGCCCGTTTGGGACACCCTACCACAGCTGACCTGGCTCACCCCTCTCTGCAGCCTCTGTGGCCGGCGCCCCTAAGCTCTCCATGGTGGGCCAGTTCAAACACATCGTCTCCCAGGACGGCGTCCTGGGACTGTACCGCGGCATCGCCCCCAACTTCCTCAAGGTCATCCCGGCGGTCAGCATCTCCTACGTGGTGTACGAGCACATGAAGAAGGCCCTGGGGGTGGTGTCTTAGGGAGGGAGGCGGAGCCAGGGAGCAGAGCGGTGGACCAGCCCCCTGTGGTGGGCAGGTACAGGACGAAACGTCCTTACGTTGATAAAAGGACAGATTACACTGGTGTGAATGCAGACTGGTCTGGTCCTGCGGCTCGTTCCCTGCCTCAAACTCGACTCACCGCAGACTGGCTCATTCATGTAGAAAGGAAGTAGTATTTTCAGAAGAAATCTAAGCATGAAAGTCCATTCAGGTCTTCTTCTTGGTGTCTTCTTGCTCTTTTTGTGTCGGGCAGAGACAAAACATAACTGTGGGCCTGGCTTAAGACTCACAACGTGTTCCGGGTCGTTATCTCTGCACTTTAGGAACAAGTGTTTTTTTCTCCTGTTGAAGTCCAAGTTCCATAATGTCCTTATTTAATGCGGCAATTAACCGCAGGGTTTAATTCTGCAGACTATTCAAGTGGTGAAAACAGCCCTTGTGTCTGTGTGCACTAGCAGACTTTGAGCCCCAAAGAAATGTGAACATTGACTACTGAGGCAAAAATGTTGGATATTTATAGTTTTGGGGGGTACACCTCAGAACAAACATCCCCTCATGGCACGTGTTCAAAGATGATACCAAAAATAGAATATATTTTGGTTTTTAAAAACAGCAGTTATACACTCCTGATCAAAATCTTAAGACCAGTTAAAAAATTGCAAGAATTTACGTTTTGCACTGTTGTATCATAAGAAGGTTCTAAGTAGAGTTTCAAAATGCAAAAAGAAGAAATGGGAACAAGAGACCAAATGTTTTGAGCAGGCAATTTATTGAAAAGAACAATTTAACTGAAATAGGCTGTTCATCAGCTGATCAAAAGTTTAAGACCACATCCTTTAAAAGCCCAAATCTGTGGAAAAAATTTGGATTCCATGTCATTTTCTGTCAAGTAATCACACTGTCAAGACCTCTTGATGGGAAAAGCAAAAAAACTCACTGCCTTCGAACGTGGCAGGATTGTTGAGCTGCATAGACAAGGCCTCTCACAGCGTGCCATCGCTGCTGAGGTTGGACGCAGTAAGACAGTAATTTTGCATTTCTTAAAAGATCCTGAGGTTTATGGAACAAAAAAATCAAGTGGTAGACCCAAAAAAATCTCACCGGCTCTGAGCCGGAGGATCCGAATGGCTGTCCGTCAAGACACGGGACGATCCTCATCCCAAATTAAGGCCATTACTGGTGCTGACTGCAGCCCAATAACCATCAGACAGCATCTGCAAAGGAACGGCTTCAAAAACAAAAAACGTCTTCAAAGGCCACGTCTCCTTCAACGCCACAAAATTGCCCGTTTGGCCTTTGCAAGGGAGCACCAAACATGGGACGTTCAAAGTTGGAAGAAAGTTTTATTCTCTGATGAGAAAAAATTTAACCTTGATGGTCCTGATGGCTTCCAACGCTACTGGCATGACAAGGAGATGCCACCTGAGATTTTTTCAACACGGCACAGCGGAGGGGGCGCCATCATGATCTGGGGTGCTTTTTCCTTCAATGGAACAATGGAGCTCCAGGTTGTGCAGGGGCGTCAAACAGCAGCTGGCTACGTGGAGATGTTGCAGCGGGCATCCCTCATGACTGAGGGCCCTCGTCTGTGTGGTGATGACTGGGTCTTTCAGCAGGACAATGCTGAAATTCACAATGCCCGTCTGACAAAGGATTTTTTTCAGGAGAATAACATCACTCTTTTGGATCATCCTGCATGTTCCCCTGATCTAAATCCAATTGAGAACATTTGGGGATGGATGGCAAGGGAAGTTTACAAAAATGGACATCAGTTACAGACAGTGGATGCCCTTCGTGAAGCCATCTTCACCACTTGGAGCAACATTCCTACAAGCCTTTTGGAAACACTCGCATCAAGCATGCCAACACGAATTTTTGAAGTGATCAACAATAATGGTGGAGCTACTCATTACTGAGTCTGTTTTTGAGACTTTAATTTCTGTTTTAGGGGTTTTTTTGAGCTATGGTCTTAAACTTTTGATCAGCTGATGAACAGCCTATTTTAGTTAAATTGTTCTTTTCAATAAATTGCCTGCTCAAAACATTTAGTCTCTTGCTCACATTTCTTCTTTTTGCATTTTGAAACTCTACTTAGAACCTTCTTATGATACAACAGTGCAAAACGTAAATTCTTGCAATTTTTTAACTGGTCTTAAGATTTTGATCAGGAGTGTATATCAGAAATGATATTTAAAAAAATAATTTACACGTGAAGTATCGTCTCACAGTATTAAATTGAAAATACTTTTAATATAAATTCTTTGAAATATCCAAGGAACTGCAGGTACTTGACGGTTGCAAAACTTTATAGCTACATTAATATATGCTGCACCTCTTTGTATTCTTTGAACTTTCCCCATTTTTGTTTTTAAATGGGAATTGTTTTGGGGATATGAGAGAGGGACCTCACAGGACACATATTTTCTGAACCCAGCTTGCTGATAAACTTGCACTTTTGGAAGTTGAAAGTGAATGGATTCGTTCCTCATCTTCAGTATTGAATATGCACTGCATGATGCTGCATCACCATATTTTGCTGGGACTACAATCAGTCCACGAATTTCGTAGTACATGGTATGTCTTTTCAGGAATTTGTCTTTTATTATGGAAGAGAGAACAAATTGTTTAGCTTGACAATAAACCGTGTTTTGCCCGTTGATAATGACTGCAAAAACACTGGTGACTTGGGTTAGAGATCAAGAGTTACCCTGACGATGTTGGCGACTTTTTAGCGCCGTGAGGATTCTGTGCGCATGCCGTTATGCGAAGACGGAGAGTGATTTCATGAAGGAATCTCACGTCGCCGCCTTCTGCCGATTCACGCCCCAGCTGACGAACTCGAGAGGCTCCATTCTGACACTGGGGGTGGGAAGTTTCTTGCGAATGAATTGAACTCTGTCTTCGGGACAGCACTAACACTATCTGGTTCAGCTGCCAATGAGACTTCAGCCTACAGCTGATTTTGAACAGAGGGCTGCCAAAGTTGTGATTCCAAACATTTCTGCAGCTCTTAAAGTACTGTGAAGTTTACCAAGCCATTCAGTCGGCACATATCCCTTTCCAAACATGTATTCTTTTTTTCAAATGTGGAGATTCACTTTTGCAAAAAATGACTTAACAAAAATGAGAACATACTAGGTTCGCTGTTCTGATAATATTTTAAACCTTCACCTTTATACATATCAGTGATAGCAGAGGTCATTGGTTTATTGTTTTAATATGAAATTGTCTCTTGGAATGAACAAATGTAACATACGTTCTATTTGGAAATCAGTTGAATGATATATGGATATATGTACTGCTAAATGTTGCCTGTTGTGGCATTTTTGAGATGATTCTGAATAAACATGACTATTTATTCTGCAAAAATTATGGATATCAGCTCATTTGGAAAGGAGACATTGTTTGCTGGAAGGACTGAAAAATGACAAGATAAATAGTCTTCAAGGGATGGGTGTGACAGTTAAAGGGGGCTGTAGGTGTAGGAAGCAAACGTTTCTGGCAGAAAGGAAGGGATATATTGACCTGATTAACTGTATGGGGTTTGGAAGCCGAATTATCCTCCTTCCCGAATGCTATTTTTTTTCCCCATCAACAGAACTGCTGTATGTTGAACATGTTCCTGAATGTTTATGCTGGCTGAATGTAGTACTTTAAAGTGGCGCAGAATTATCTGTATTTTATTGCTGAGACTGTGAATGCTTGCTTTTGAAGGCATGGCTGTAAATCTTCATTGCGTAATGAATAAGGCAAACTAAGGATGATTTGTGTTTTTGAAGACGCATTTGTAAGTGCATGTTTCAATAAAGAGACATTATTATTGAATGTTTTTTATCCGCTTGAACAGGCAGGGCTGTCTTGATTTTGTTAGACAAGCACATTCTGTTTTTGAGGAAAATTCTCTGTCATCAGGTGGCAGGACTGGTTCCTGTTCAGTTCTTTTCTCTGGATTGGGGCCGTGCATCTTGTTTCATTGGGAACTGCTGCTTGTATTCAGGTTATTTGGCGGGAGGGCTGTGAATGGACAAAAATAGGGTTTTTATTCTTGAGTTACTGTAGGTCTTCTAACATGGTAAATTGACTATTCAAAAATGTTCTTGAACAATTCTTCCTAATCGATATTGTCCAGAAACGCTAGTACGAATATCTTTTTTGTAACAACAACAGTCGTTCATCAACTTTAGGGATTAACTTTTTTTGGGGGGGGGGAGTGGGTAAATGTTTATGGAAAAATCCAAATTTTGTTCCAAAAAAAATTGAAGGTTGTTGAGTTCACGGATAAAATGTATTTAAAATTTACTTTGTAAATTTGATACTCGCCAGTTTTATTGCCTAATGGTGATAACACTGCAGCCGTCTCCGCTGTCAATTTAAGGCAGCAGACAGGCTTGCAGTCGCCTGGAAAACCATCCTTTCTTTTCACCTCACATTCGACATCTCAGGCCCACACAGATATGGGCGCCGATTATGTAACTCCCCGCAAAACTGCTGGCCTCAGCTGCCACTGACAGGTTCAAGATCACAAGCCATGAATGGGGCCCATTCTTGTACTATGGGGGCTCCCAGTCTATCTAGAAAGGGCTGTTGTGGGCGCAAACTTCCATTCAAACCAAGCAGTCGCACAGCTGATTCGCTGCTCAGGACCTCCTCTGGTAGAATCAAGTGTGTTGCTCTGTTGTTGAAACAAAAGTCAGAAACTTTGCGTATGGTTTGGGGCTAATACTTAGCAGGATTAGGCCCCAGGGTTCCTACAGCTCCCACAGGGTCCAAAATTCTCCCCAAACTTATAATCTGCTCTCCGAATATCCTGCATATCGCCAAAAATCTTCCACAAGTCATCAGTCTGCATCACAGGTGGATGTGAAGTTCAGGAATTCACACTGTCTCATCTTTAAAAGATGAGCACATTAGATGAGGGAATTGTCAATCACTCAGGCAATTTCATGGAAATCTTTTTTTTTTTTGTATTTTCACAAAAGTTGAATACTACCCAGCAGTCTCCTCTGTTTATTTTGCATCTCTCTGTCTTAAAATAATTATAATATTCTCTAGTTCTTTGATACTTCAGGCTTTTGATTATAACTCTACCTGACTACACCTTAAACAATGAGTAGACTTTGCCCCCTGCTTGCAGAAATGAAATTATGTAATTTTGTCTTCCGGATACTGCACTACACCAGCATCAATATGTGCAATACCAGTGGCTAAATAACCTTAAATATGGTTTGGTGGAATTGTAGATAATTTTCCTTTGTGTTTAATTTTACAGCAAACTGTTTTGCCACAAACTTGTCTAGTCCTATTGGCAGGCGAACTCTTGTCCGCTCAAAGGTTATAATGGAAAATATTTGTTTTTTGCTCTCTATTTTCTGTTCTTATTTTTATTTTTATTTTTTTGCGCTACCCACAGCTAACTTAGAGTTCACTGTATCAGCAGAGCTGAGCATATATTCTGTGCTCTGAGTCAGGCTCCATGATCCTTCAAGCATTTCCCTTGTAATCAGACACTGTGTCATGATGACGAAACTATAGTTTGTCATTTCCTGATGTGGTTTCAATGCCTTCAGTTTGGCAGGATTCATGTCATGCTTTTAATTCCAAGCTGAGTAAAAGGCACGATTCAGGTAAAAACTGTATAAAAACAATTAAACTAAAATATGTAATAGTGAACGTGGGGTCATTGGGGTCATTGTGCGTTACTGCAAACAGCTGTGTTTTAGTGAGTCTGGCAGAATACAGGAGACCACAGTTCTGGCTTGTGGGAGGGGTTGACGTGAGCTACTGAACATGAACAAAAAACCCATATTTGAAAATATCTGTCCACAGACTAATTGGGGGGTGGGGGTCACGGGCATGATGCTCTCTCATTTCACTGAGTGGAATGTGAAGTCAGAATGTTTTGGAAACTCTTGCATCAGTGTATGTAGAGTTTGGGTGCTGTCTTGTTCAAACAGAACACAGCTTATCTTGAAGGTTGCTGAAAACCAGCGGCCAACCCCGCGCCTATTGTTAAAAGACTGCATAGCCAATGACATTGGGCCAGGTCATATTTTTTATGGTTCGTACCAGAGAAGGAGACAGACAGAGAAGGAGTGGATTAGTCCACCTGTGTAAAGCCGCTTTCACACCGGACGCGAAACAAATTTTTCGCACGACAGATTACATTCAATGTCAATGCGAAGATGCGTCTTTGCATTGACTTTGAATGTAATCTGTCGTGCAAAAAATTTGGCTCGCGTCCGGTGTGACAGCAGCTTAATGCTGGACTACAGTGAAGCGGGACCCATCATCCTTGCCACCGTCTGCATTGTCAAGGGCTGTTGAAACTGATCTTTTTCACCCGAGGTTCCTCCATTTTAAATTGCGATATGGCTAATTCTTGGAAATCGGTTGTTATAATATGGTTCATTGCCATGATATTTATGTTCAAAAATATAACAGTCATGTAATTTTATTGTCTGATTAATATTTTTCACTGCATGTTGTCCTGCCATTATAATTTATTTGACAAATATAGTGAATATTTTTGTCATATGGCAATCTTAAAGTATATATATGTATTTATAAATATTAAAAATATCAATAAAGGTTATGTATCTGTATGTTGTTGAAATGCTATTTTATTCCCAAATTACAAAAAATAAAGCTATTTTAAATTTACTCCATTGTCTCTTGTGATTTAGCATTTGTGTATTTCATATTTTTAATGTACAAGGTAGTCCTGGTTTAAGTCACATTGTACAAAACTGTCCTTGACGTTGTGGTTTTTTGACCCAAATCTCGTCTTATTTTCAGTCTCCCTCCTTTTTGAATTCCTAGATTTTTGTAATATATTATTTTTTGTCTTTATTATTAATTAGTAGATTGAGTTAAAATTTCTCCTCCACCTCACCCAGTCCCATCCTCATCTTGGGGGTCGGGGACTATGGTTGCATGCAGCACTAATAATAATAATATACTTTATTGAACCCCGTGGGGTAATTTGTCCTCTGCATTTGACCCATCCTAAAGTTAGGAGCAGTGGGCAGCCACAAAGTAGCGCCCGGGGACCAGCTCCAGTTCTAAAGCCAGTTCCTTGGTCAGGAGTTCTGGTTGGAGTGTTCCTATGAGGCATGTTTTTGTGGGTGGGGGAAACCAGAGTACCCGGAGGAAACCCTCGCGAATACAGGGAGAACATGCAAACTCCACACAGAAAGGCCCCAGGCTGGATTCAAACCCACAACCTTCTTGCTGTGAGGCAGCAGTGCTAACCACTGTGCCACCGTGCCGCCCAAACTAGCCTCCTCCATCCTTCTCTGTCCTTTGCCCTCTGCGTGCAGTCTGCTAGGGACAGGCCTGTCCAGTCCCTGATGTCGTCTCCCCATCTCCTGCGTGGCCTTCCCCTGCTTCTGCTGCCACAGATCTGTCCTTGCAGGATGTGGCTTGTGATGTTCTGGGCTCTTGTGATGTGTCCGAAGTACTGAAGGTTTTGTCTCTTGACCATGTTAAGGAGTGATCTTCCAAATCCCATCTCTTCCAGAACTGAGTTGCTGGGGCGGTGTTCTGTCCAGCTGACCCTCAGTAGCTTCCTGTAGCATTTCATCTCGAAGGTTTAAAATTTCAATGATATCAATAATGGTATTTAACAATGTGATGCAATGATAGGATGGGACTAAAATAGAAACTGACCTTCCATATTAAGAGGGAACAAAAGAAGGGTGTGGAAATTTGTTTAGAAAATAAAACTCAGTCAAAGTAATTTTTTTTAGAGCAGAGAGAATAGAACTGGTAAAACAACACTTTCATTTTCCGGGACTTCATTCTCAAGTGAACTCAAAATGACTTCCATTTTATTAACTGTCACCTGCATTTTCTCACATTTGGCCTGGCCCTAATTAGTGCCCAGTGACAGTTAAGGGGTTAAACTTGCCGTCAATCACATTTAACAGGTTCAAAGATGCCAGAATCCACCCTGCGAAATGGCTGCAGATCTTTCACTTTTAGCCAAATGCTGCGTTTTAAGATTTTTTTGTCAGGTGTCCACTAGAGTTCATCAATCTGAAACCATTTGCAATCTGCACTTCCCAACCTTTAGGAAGATGTCTTCAATCATTTTCCATGATTAACAATTTTTCCAATAATAAGAATAATACAAACCCCAGTTCCAATGAAGTTGGGACGTTGTATAAAATGTGAATAAAAACAGAATGCAATGATTTGCAAATCTCATTAACCCACATTTTATTCACAAAAGAACATAGACAACATATCAGATGTTGAAAGTGAGATATCGTACCACTTCATGAAAAATATTGGCTCATTTTGAATTTGATGGCAGCAACTCATCTCAAAAAAGTTGGGACGGGACCATGTTTACCTTTGTGTAGCATCCCCTCTTCTTTTAACAACAGTGTGTAAATGTCCAGGAAGTGAGGAGACCAATTGCTGTTTTGGGAGAGGGATGTTGTCCCACTTGTCTGATGTAGGATTCCAGCTGCTCAACAGTCCTGGGTCTTCTAAGCCAGATTTTTCATTTTATGATGGGCCAAATGCTTTCTATTGGTGAATGGTCTGGACTGCTGGCAGACCATTTCAGTACCCGGACTCTTCTGCAGCGAACCCATGCTGTTCCGATGGATGAAGTATGTCGCATTTTCTAGCTGAAATATGCAAGGCCTTCCCTGAAAGAAAAAATTGTTGTAAAACCTCTATATACTTTTCCGCATTGATAATGCTGATCCACATGTGTCATCTGTCCACACCATAGGCACTAATGCAACCCCAGACCATCAGAGGTGCAGCTTTTAAACTGAGCGCTGATAACTAGCTGGATGGTCCCTCTCCTCTACCCGCATGACTTTTCCAAAAAGAATTTCAAATTTTGATTAATCTGACCAGAGAACAGTTTTCCATTTTGCCTGTCCATTTTAAATGAGCTTTGGCCGAGAGAAGACGGCGGCATTTCTGGATCGTGTTCACATATGGCTTCTCCTTTGCATGATACAGATTTAAATTGTATTAGTGGATTGCACTGCAAACAGTGTTCACAGACAATGCTTTCTGGATGTGTTCACGAACCTTTGCAGTGAATCCCAGTGCAGAATCAGGCCTGTTTGTAATGCAGTGCCACCTGAGGGCCTGAAGGTCACGAGCATCCAATACTGACCTTCGGCCTTGTCCTTTGCGCACAGATTTCTCCAGAGTCTCTGAATCTTTTGATGATATTATGCACTGTTGATGGTGGGATATTCAAAATTTTTGCAATTTTACATTGAGGAACATTTTTCTGAAATTGTTCCACAATTTTTAGACTCAGTTTTTCACAGATTGGTGAGCCTTTGCCCATCGTTACTTCCGAGAGACTATGCCTCTCTAAAATGCTTTTTTAAATACCCAGTTATGTTATTGACCTGTTGCCAATTAACCTACTTAGTAAAATGCTCCTCAAGCTGTTTGCCAGTTAGTACTAACCTTTACTAGTACCTTTTACTTTTCCAGCCTTTTGTTGATCCTGCCCCAACTTTTTGAAATTCGTTGCTGCCATCAATTCAAAATGAGCTAATATTTTTCATGAAATGGTAAAATGTCTCACTTTCAACATCAAATATGTTGCCTATGTTCTATTGCGAATAAAATGTGGGTTTATGAGATTTGCAAATCATTGCATTCTGTTTTTATTTACATTTTACACAACGTCCCAACTTCATTGGAATTGGGGTTTGTACATCAGCGGTTACAGATACTGCCTCCATCATGGAGCAATGTTGCAATAATTAAATTGTAAATTCAAAGCAGAAAAGTGTTTTACTCACTTTAAAAAAAAGGTTAAATTGCAACACAAATTTCCGCAATTGCTTTTAGCTCATTGTGAAATGCAGGCTGTCTAACCTGTGTTTTGTGATTGCTTAAATTTCATGTTTTAAGAGATCAGGCAACTGTAAAATAAATAAATAAGTAAAAGATATAAATTTGCTCAAAACCAATCAATGGTTGTATTTTAATCTTATAAGGAAACAATCTATATTTTAGAAAAACACTAGCAGCTTATGCACATTTATAATTGAATAATAGGGTCAAGTGGCTCTGGGCCAACTTAATAGCAAATTGTGAATGCGCCTATATATTGTATTTTCATATGATGAAAAATTACATTAGAGCTTCTCACTGCAACATTGCAGTGTTTTATTGTACCTGGTGTCAGTAAAACTACTGGATGACTCGGTTTAATCCTGATTTGACCCTTTCGAAATCTCTTGTCTGTGGCCCATTATATCCCGTCAATCAACGTGAGACTGCGCTGTTTGGCGTGACACAATTTCTTGATGACGTTATGCCACCTGATTGGCTCTCAACACCAGTGGAAGGGTACAATTAATATAGTCTGTGTTTATATGTCTGTTTCTGGGCGTAAAAATTGACTAAAGAATTTTTAGTTTTGGTCCGTATTTGATTTGAATGTGCGCCCACGGAACAAAGTCTTTATATATGTAGGGAGCTTGTTTCACGCTCCCAAAAGATCCCGCCCCCCTTCACCATCACGCCTTCATCGCCCCTCCCTGACTCCTGTGTTGTCGACTTCACGCTTCTGCGCAGGACGATTTGGCCTAAACTGCCTGCATCGACTCGACAGCCTTCCCTAGCAGAGAGGCTAGCATGTCGGAATACAGCGCGGTGCCGCCGCCCGGGGCTGGAGCGCCGCTTGGTGCGCAGTCAGCCTCGGGAGCGGGCGGCGGGGTGAAGAAAGACGCGTTTGCAGATGCCGTGGAGCGCGCTCGCCAGGTGAGCAGAGGCGAGCTGACAGAGAGGCTGACCCTCCTGTTATGTTCCGGGTCAATTTGATCCGACTCAGTATTCAATGTCTCCATAAACATGGTTAACATAGTTTTTTCGGCGAAATTTTTTCCTTAACTTTACAAGTTAGACAAGAGTTTAACTAAAAAAAACAATGTTCTGTCAACACGTTACATGCATCGGTGTTCTCTGCGTAATTTTGACCCCAGGATCAATTATTGCATAAAATTATCATGTTGATCAGGTTTTTGTAGTGCCGCCTCAGACTGGGACATGTTCAAATTAATTTCTCATTCGTTTCACTTTTGGTCTCATTCATTCTGCTGTAATCATGTAAAATCGACGCTTGACGTATAGGGGGATGATGGGGGGAGTCTGTTATTTACTTGGCCATTAAAATGGTCAGTTGAAAAGCATAAATGAGCTGAGAGGAGATTGGTTACAGTTTTACTTACAAACCTCTTCAGTAGTTTCTCATTGCTGGGATCAACCTGACCTCAAACCAAAAATTGTTTATTCACTCGAACATAAAATGAGGGTTAAGCTGCATCGGAACATGTCTATACTTCGTTGAATCAGTGACCCGGCGTCTTGAGCGGCGATCTGTCAAACTGCATGTGCGTCTTCCCGAAAATAACGCGCTCATCCGTGAAACGGGACGTCCGCAGATGACGTTACGTTGAATAACCCGTTGCTGTGTCCTTATGAACCTTTATGATCCCTGAAGAGGTTGTCTGACTAGTTAGTTGTTGCTCATTCGAAGGTCTATGCTGTGTCAGCTATCAGATTATTAGCAATAAGGTTATTAGCAAAAAGTTGCACGTAAAGCTGCTCTCACACCGGACGCGAAACGAATTTTTCGCAAGACGGATTTCATCCGAAGACAACGCAAAGACGCTTGACTTAGAATGTAATCTGGCCTGGGGAAACTTCATTTCGCGTCCGGTGTGAAAGCAGCTTTAGTAGTGATTTGTCTTGGCCACGGTACCTTACCAAGCCAGGTGTATTAAGCTAGTTACACCAGCCTCGCACGCAGGATAGTGGTTGTGCGCCCAACTAATTAAAATTAGCTTAGTAATGCAGGTAGTCAGATTTCTGGTCTTGGTTACGTGTTTGCTGAAAAGTCAACAGGACATTTTCTTTTCCAACACGACTGTTGACGTTGGCCAGGCAGCCGGTTCCTAATCAGCTGACAGGTAATGGCCTTGAGAATGTGCGCAGGCGCACTGGGTAACGTTAACGCGTAATGTTTAGTAGACTGCCGCCTTTCAACTAACGCTTAGCCAGCTGAGAGTCCCGGTGAGGGGTTAAACTCGTCCGTTTGGTTGGCCAAGTTGCCTTACTAAGGAATGTTCCGGCATGCTCTCTTTATTCTTCAATAAGAAGCGATAATAATGATTTTTAATTGGCCATGGCGTTAATTAATGACGACTTGCAACAATCTTGTTTAGGTTTCGAAAGTCTTTACATTTTTTTTAGTTTAGGACACATTGCAGTTCAGGGGAGGACCAACTGTGTCGGGTTAAATTCCCTGCCGCATGTACTGAGCTGGTTGCTCATTCAGTCCGCTCGTTATGCCCTTATTAGATCCGAGTAACAAACGAGCAGCCTCCGTTCCTTCATTCAGAAACGGGAAGAAATCCGCTGACAAGTTGTACTGGTTATTAAATTATAGCAATTGACTGCCTGAGAAAGTTTTTCAAGGCTGAAATGTAAACGTGGCACCCAAAGACGGCATAGCCCAGTCTGTTTAGCGGGGTGTACTGGGACTGCCAGATGTTATTAAAGTCCATGCCACAGGAAAGGAAATGTCACTTGTGTGAACCCTCTCAGGGGCTCAGTTGCACACTCGTATTTGGAGTGGCTGGCACAATTTATTTTATTGCCATCAGTGCTCGGTTCATGCCCAGAAAGTTTTCAAATGAAGTGCATGGTTGCGTCTCTGCTGGGAATCAATCCGGAAAACAGAGTACCAACTCAATCCTCCAGACCATTATGCTGTGTGGTGTGCTCCTGTGCCAGTGCAGGTGATTCTGTGACAGACACTGTTTGCTTCTCAGATTGCAGCAAAGATTGGTGGGGATGCTGGGGCAGCAGCTTCCTCCTTGAACAGCAGCAGCTCAGCTGAGGGATTCCCCTTCGCTGCACAGAAACGCCAGCTGGAGGATGCAGGTGCGGCTCTGTTCTAAAACTTGTTGCCGTTTAACTCCGCCCACACCGTAACTGACCAGAATATAACCTATTCAGCACCTACTCACTGTCCTGAACACTTGGCTCTGTTCCTCAACATGTTCACCGCTCTGAACCTGCTACTATGCAACTCAACACACAGTTAGATTGACCTGAAAGTGGCGTTACTCATTACTCTTACCCACTTGCCAGAATATAGTGCTTCTCATTTCAGCGCATACTACGTGTCCTGAATGTGGTGTATGTCTGCTTAACGTGCATTAGACCTACCCTGCACTTTCAGCCCCTGAGCTCAACGTGCTAGCTGACCAGATAAAGGCTCAACTCAACTCTTCACACACTGTTACTGGCCTGAGGGAGTGGTTCTCAATTTGACACCGACTAACTTGAACATGACACTTAACTCGACGTACTTCATGACTTGGGTCTTTCTCGACTCAGATCTCATAAACTGCCCTCAGTGTGATGCTCAGGACCTCACAACTTAACACTTGAACAGTCAAGCATACTTCCCCTCATATCAGCAGACTTCTTCATGATGGTGTACACGTGCGTGCTCTTCTGTGAGCGTTTGAGGGTTTGAATTCTTAAAATGTAAAGGAAAGGTGCCTCAATGCTTCTTAAGTTATCACCTTTAGCATAGGGTACACCTCAGCATCCTTTATGAAGAAAGGAGATAACGCTGTCCTACAATTCAGCGCGGCAGCGATATTTAAAGCCACTACCAACCGTCGGGCCAATCACTAAAACAAGTGAACATGACGGGCAAGAAAGACATGCTCACGTTCCCTAGTGTGAGTGTATTCGGATTCTCTAATTAGCACAGTTTTTGTCTCAAGCCATTCTGTATTCTCCTTTACTCCTCACCTTTGTCTCCTGATATTTTCCACTGAGGTCAAAGAAAAATGGAGGGGAATTGGACAAAAGGATGTAATTTTTTTGACTATTCAAATACAGCCCTCAATTTCTACCTTGTGTTCCTAGATGGATTTTGCGCTTTTCACAAGTGTGTGAAATTTGATCCAACATTGTATATCTCGCCTGAGGACCCATTCTCACTGTTAAACAGTCCACTTCACTTCTGCTTTACTACATGCCACACTGGTTTACGTTTATTACTTCGGTGACATGGGTAGTGTGCTGAAACACAGTTGGTGCGCTCTAAAAAGTGTGTTCTGGAAGGCATTAATCACGTTGGTGTGTGTGTTTTTTTTCTTTCTTTCTAGAACAGCCAGAAAGCAAGAAAATGGCCCCTCAGACTGACCGAGACACTGCCACTGCCCTGTGTAAGTATGCTCGAACCTTCCCTGCAGAATCCTCTCATGCCCGTCCTCATGCCCGTCGTCATGGCCACTCGTCTACTCTTGCCTTGTTTGTCCTTTCTCCCTGGCCGTGTCGGTCTCTGTCGTCCTTTTCCTCAGCGTCTGGGCGGGCAGGGGATCGGGATAGGAGGTCGCTTGACTGGTAATTGCGAAGTTGCTGATTCTGACTGTCATCTGGAGATGGGAGGAGATTGAGGGGGTTTAAATCTGTCTTTTGGCCTATTTGTCGTACCCCTACCCCCCAAAATTACCTGACAGTCTTTACCTGTTTTAATCACTCCTGATGGCAACTGATCCCTCTGGCATTTTCATTCAAGCAATTCTTGGAATAAGAGATGCATGTTCTCTCAATGAAACTTCACTGGTGAGATTAAGACTGAGAAAACAAACCTGACCTCTGACCTTTTTGTTTCCTGTAACAGCCATAGGAGCCCAGCTGGCAGCACTGAGCCAACAAAGGTAAGTGCAGTCTGTGCTGGTATCCATGACAACCACTTAATAGAGTACGAGACAAGTTCATTCATTTATTATTCCTCTGCTACAAGCAGTGGGCGGGAGGCATTCTGGGTTCATGGATATCTTCTCCATGCTATATCTACTGAAGGAGAGGAGGGATTTTCACCGAGTCAGACACGGTTATTCCCCTCTGAGGGTAGCTGTAATGATTAGGTTTTAAAGGTCATGAGGTCAAAGGTCAGGGTCACATAACGCCAGTTGTATGTGGCGGTTGAAGATTAAGGTTTTGGACGAATGCTGCTGTTGCATGGAGTTGTACCATGTTTATGTTGTGTAGCATGGAAATTAATGGGCGGAGCCTGGGGAGGTCAGATGAGAAAAAAGGCGGGGCTTGGGCACAAGGTCATGACCGGAAATGGGAGCGAATTGGACATGAGGACCTGGGCATTTATTTTATTTTATTTTTTTTCTTCTGATTTTGGTGGAATTTGTTTTCTCCTGCACACTATTATAGTCTAGGATCACATCGATCTCTCTCACACCTCCCTCTCTAATCTCCTCTTCACACAATCCCCGCCCAAACAGTCGGCCAGCGACAACCACAGAGGAGTACAGCGTCCCAGATGGCATGGTTGGACTCAGTAAGTGTTCGGACTCACTCTCTTTCGCACTACGCACTTAACAGCATTTACCCCTTGCCTTCGCCTACTTCTGGAATCCAGCTCGGTTGCTCAGCAGTCATTAACTAGTAATTAACCCCTGACAGCAAATGCAATGTTCGCATTCAGAAGCTATGCTCAGTTGGTATCGTTGCGCAATTTCTTTGGCTTTTTTTTTTTTTTTTTAAACTCGAACTGGATCAGATCTAGCAGTTTCTGTCTGTTGCAGTGGAACTACATATCCCACAATGACCACTGCCTGAAAGGATGAGGATTGATTTGTAGTTTTTGTGTGATTGCCTGTTCAGGTGTGCTTTGACCTTAGGATAACTGAACAAGCCACGGCTGCATCTGCTCCTTTATATTGCCCAGATGGAGGGGTAAAATGTACCATGAGTTGTTTAACCTGTTTTCTGCCCTTCCTGTCAGTTATTGGTCGAGGAGGAGAGCAGATCAACAAGATCCAGTCGGAATCCGGCTGCAAGGTCCAGATTGCACCAGGTGAGTGCCGGCGAGGAGGAGGGAGAGCTGGGTTTGGCGTCAGTCAGACTGGACGAGCGGAGCTGGATGGACTCAGATCTCGCGGTTGATGTCCTGTTGGTCTTCTCTCAGATGGGCTGTGTCAGTCACTCATCCCCTTCTCTTGCATGAGAATACTGTAGAAGGTCAGACCTTGACATTTCTAACCTACCCTGTAGGACAGAGGCGTTAAACTCCTCCTCCTGGGACGCAGTGCGTCTGGATTTTTGTGACTCCAGGTCAATCAGTAGCCACGTCAAGCTGCATGAATAGCGTCTGAAGACTCCTGAACCAATCAGAGACTGAAATGTAGCACCGGAGTACTCGAGCGAGCCAAAAACCTGTGGACCCTGCAGCCGTACAAGATTTCAGCTTGAGGCTTCTGTTAGTTTGTTTGCAAACATGAAAAATGGGGGGGAAAGTGGGCGACTGATTTGTGTTTTTTTTTTTTTTTTTTTTTTTTTTTGTTTTGTTTTGCCCAGACAGCGCAGGCCTTCCAGAAAGGAATGTCTCGATCATGGGGACTCCTGAGTCCATACAGTAAGTAACTGCGCCGCCGCCTCCTGTATTTTCCTGCAAATGCTGATGACAATTTCCACACATCACTCCCGGCAATTATGGCTGAGTTTCTGCAGTGGAAACACTATGAGAAATTCTGCTGATTTCTATGTGTTGGAGGCTGGGGGCACGGAATAGCTCTGACTTTGTAGCTTGTGCAGAGGCCAACAGCCAGTAAAAGAATGAAAAATGCCTTTAATGCCATGTTTACAGGCTGTAAATTCTACACTGTTTGCTCCATAAGGATGCCAGTGTGGATTTCCAGCATGCATATTGAGTATGCGGTGCAGCTTTGATGGTTCTTTGATATTTTCATTGTCCAAATACTCTCATTCCACACTGAGCATGTGCATGAACCCCTACATTTGTTTGTTTAGGAAAGCGAAAATGCTCCTGGACGAGATTGTGTCTCGGGGCAGGGGGACGCCTCCCTCGTCCTTCCACGAGTCGACCAATGGCCAGAGCGGCTCTGTGCAGGAGATGATTATCCCGGCAGGCAAGGCAGGACTCATCATCGGAAAGGGAGGGGAAACCATCAGACAGATGCAAGTACGAGCCCTACGCTGGGTACACCCGCAGCACAGCACCTACGCTGGGTACACCCGCAGCACAGCCCCTACGCCGGGTACACCCGCAGCACAGCCCCTACGCCGGGTACACCCGCAGCACAGCCCCTACGCCGGGTACACCCGCAGCACAGCACCTACGCTGGGTACACCCGCAGCACAGCACCTACGCTGGGTACACCCGCAGCACAGCCCCTACGCTGGGTACACCCGCAGCACAGCCCCTACGCTGGGTACACCCGCAGCACAGCCCCTACACTGGGTACACCCGCAGCACAGCCCCTACGCTGGGTACACCCGCAGCACAGCCCCTACGCTGGGTACACCCGCAGCACAGCCCCTACGCTGGGTACACCCGCAGCACAGCACCTACGCCGGGTACACCCGCAGCACAGCACCTACGCCGGGTACACCCGCAGCACAGCCCCTACGCCGGGTACACCCGCAGCACAGCACCTACGCCGGGTACACCCGCAGCACAGCACCTACGCCGGGTACACCCGCAGCACAGCACCTACGCCGGGTACACCCGCAGCACAGCACCTACGCCGGGTACACCCGCAGCACAGCACCTACGCCGGGTACACCCGCAGCACAGCACCTACGCCGGGTACACCCGCAGCACAGCACCTACGCCGGGTACACCCGCAGCACAGCACCTACGCCGGGTACACCCGCAGCACAGCACCTACGCCGGGTACACCCGCAGCACAGCACCTACGCCGGGTACACCCGCAGCACAGCACCTACGCCGGGTACACCCGCAGCACAGCCCCTACGCCGGGTACACCCACAGCACAGCACCTCAGGTGTGACTGCCGGGAGGCTAGTCTCAGCCATTACACCTGCAGTACTGACACTGGCCTCCCAGCCATTACACTTGCAGTATTGACACTGGCCTCCCAGCCATTACACTTGCAGCACTGACTGTCTTTCTGGCCATTTATACCTGCAGCACAGACACCAGGCTCAAAGATATCACACTCGCAGTTCCAACACCCGGCTACAAGCTTTTGCCGCACCGACACCACCTGCTCCGTCACCCGCCCCTGCAGTAGACACCAGCCTGTCCTTTCTTGATCCCTGCAGTACTGACTCTGTTTGTGATATTTGCTGTGTAAATTTGGTTTGTCCATGAAGTGCTTGATTGAAGTACAGTCTGAAACGGGCTAACGGTGTGGTTCCTCGGCCGTGTAGGAGAGAGCAGGGGTGAAGATGATTCTGATCCAGGACGGGTCTCAGGGTCCCAACATGGACAAGCCCCTGCGTATAATCGGAGAGCCCTACAAAGTGCAGGTACTACAGTCCCATCTGCCCTTAGTACCAATGCAGAGCTTCCGGTGACCTCAAATAACCACTGCGTCTCTGATCTAGAAGAAGGCGGATATGGCGAGAGATTTCCCGCTTTATTTCCATCTAGCTCGACACTCTGAACCAGACTGTTTTTTACAATTCTTTTATGTATAATGCTTGTTACACAGCTGGATAATTACTGAAGCAATTTAGTTTAATAACCATGGACTGCAGTAGAGTGTTGATGACTTGCTTGGATTTAAAATTGCGATCGCTGTTGCAGTTACAGATTGGTAATTATGCTACTGCTGTTCCTCACCAGAGTGTAGATGATGTGCAAGTTCTTGGCGCGTTCCGCTGTTAGCTGTGCTGTTCTCTCTGTTCAGGCAGCCCTGCTCTCTGAAGCTCCCCTAACGTGTGTTTGCGTGTGTGTTTGCGTGTGTTTTTGTGTGTGTGTGTTTTTGTGTGTGTGTGTTTTTGTGTGTGTGTGTTTTTGTGTGTGTGTGTTTGTTTTTGTGTGTTTGTTTTTGTGTGTGTGTGTTTGTTTTTGTGTGTGTGTGTTTGTTTTTGTGTGTGTGTGTTTTTGTGTGTGTGTGTGTGTGTGTGTGTGTATGTGTGTGTTTTTGTGTGTGTGTTTTTGTGTGTGTGTTTTTGTGTGTGTGTTTGTGTGTGTGTGTGTTTGTTTGTGTGTCTGTGTTTTGTGTGTTTGTGTGTGTTTGTTTGTGTGAATGTGTGTGTGTGTGTGTGTGTGTTTCTTTGTGTGTTTGTGTCTGTGTGTTTGTTTGTGTGTTTGTGTGTGTGTGTTTGTGTGTGTGTGTTTGTGTGTGTGTTTGTGTGTGTGTGTTTGTGTGTGTGTGTGTGTGTGTGTGTGTTTGTGTGTGTGTGTGTTTGTTTGTGTGTTTGTGTGTGTGTGTGTGTGTGTGTGTTTTTGTGTGTGTTTTTGTGTGTGTTTTTGTGTGTGTGTGTGTGTGTGTGTGTGTGTGTTTTTGTGTGTTTTTGTGTGTGTGTGTGTGTGTGTTTTTGTGTGTGTGTGTGTGTGTGTGTGTGTGTGTGTGTGTGTGTGTTTTTGTGTGTGTTTTTGTGTGTGTGTGTTTTTGTGTGTATGTGTGTGTGTGTTTGTGTGTGTTCTCAGCAAGCGATGGAGCTAGTGCAAGAAATCCTGCGGGAGAGGGACCATCCCGGATTTGGCGACCGGAACGAGTATGGGTCCCGCGATGCCGGAGGAGGAATTGACGTGAGTGCCCCCCCCCCCCCCCCCCCCAAACCTCTGCCGATTAACTCTGTCTGAACCCTCCACCTCACCTATAGGGAGGTTGGTATACAGCCAGGGGTCTCGATCGCTGTGCTGCCACCCAAAAGTTTGGAATTATTTGAGTAGCACCTACTGTTTAATTCACTGAGAGTCTTTGTATAATTATGAATTCTCTGACACTGATTCCAAAATGTATTTTCTGATGAGGGAAACTAGAGTGCTGATGTTCACCCTTCCACCTCTGCAGTTCACAGGGAGGCAGAAGCCAAAATGTTGGCCTGTTTGTATCTTTTAGCCCTGTTAAATGAAAGCCTTTTTAATCATGAAGAACTACACAAGTGCCTGGGTGTGGCTTTTCATACCAGTTGTAGCTTTTTAATGTATCTTTAGATGTGTGGCTCAGTATTTCACGCTTTTTTGGAGAGTTGTAAGCAGTTAAGGTATCAGGGTTTTTGAGTGGCTCACAGCTAAGAGCGATTAGGAGTCCAGTGGTTGGGTGTTCGGATCCCGTTCGTGCCATTACTGCTATGGCCGGAGGCCCGAATGGGTGCGGCAGCAGTTGGCTGAATCCTCTCTGAGGATTATAGGAGTTGAGGAAGTCAAAATTTTTTGGATTCCCTTGTCTCTGGCAGACAGGCTTGATAGGCCATCTTCTGTAACTGCGAGTGTGACTGCAGAATATAAAATCAGCAATGGGTCGTCGTCACTTGAGTTGGAGGAATTGTGAGCCATGGCATCCTCCGCCTGAGTCGAATGCAGCAGGTTGCCTCGTGGACTGAACGGTTTGGTTGTGTTTAGGGTGAAGGAAGTATGAACCAATTTAAAGGGCATCTAAAGTCGATTCACATTGTTTTTGTTTATCGGCCAATGAGCAAGTCGCACCCGCGCAAACGAACTGAAATACGATTGTCTACGCATGCACACAAAACTGTGGTTGATGAATGAAATTGGTCATGCGACGATGCAACATGTCAACAAAAGCAAGTGATTTGTTTGTGAACATTGGACGTTCAACGTCCCATCTGAGAATCGACTTTAGATGCCCTTTAACAATCCCAAGTGATTCTGCAACGGCTCGACAGGGTTTCAGTCCAATGATTGAGCTGGCCACACCATATTTTGTAATTTTCTGCTCAGAAAGGTTTTGGGGTGTTTTTTTTGTCTGTAACAGTTTCTTGCATTTAAATGATGTGAATATTTTCTGGTGATTCCAAACTTTTTCATGGGGTTGTGTTTGCCTCGGTGGAGCCTGGCTAATTTGTGGCAGAGCCAGTGAGAATTGAAGCGGCTTTGGCAGCCTGTGCCTGATTTCTACTGGTCAGTTCTTGCCGCACCACAATGTGGAATTTGGAATTTTCCGTGTGCAGTTTTCTCCTGCCTGTCTGGCTTGTGTAAACTCAGGGGAGGAGTTTGGTGGGAACCAGAGGTGTTAACGGCTCTGTGATTGGACAGGTCCCGGTTCCACGTCATTCGGTCGGCGTGGTGATTGGCCGAAGTGGAGAAATGATCAAGAAGATTCAAAATGACGCCGGAGTACGGATACAGTTTAAACCAGGTAAATTATCCACAGCAACCCTGTGTACCGTTTAAACCATATAAAACGTCCACTGTGCTCCGGCACACAAAGGAAATCAGATGTGCCATCTTTAGATGGGCTATAGGAGTGATTTATGGGATTCAGAATGCATTGTATGGTTTATGATCTCATGGTCAGAGTCTCTGCAGTAACGTGAGCTAGAAACATTCACAAACCATGAAGGTCGCTTCGGTCTAATCAAGACTGTTTGACCAAGGCCATTGCAGAGTGCATTGCGGAATGGATTTAAATATTTTACCGTGAGGTTGTTCTTCAAAGCTGGTTTTCTAAAACTATGTGTCTGGACCCCCTGGTCAGCCTAAACATGGATCTATCATTCTCGTACCTTTTATACAATGACCTATAATGGGTCTGCATCCAGAATTTAAACCTGCCATATCCTAGTACAGGCTATTTGTCTTTTTAAAGTGACCATTAACTTTACAGGATTTTTGGTAAATGTTTTGAAGTGCAAATTTTCTGAACTGTTGGGGTTCTAGGGGCTGGTATTGGAGCATTTTGAGGTTTTTGGGCTTCAGCATGAAATTGCATTGATATTAAGAAAACATTGACCATTTAAAATTTACCTGGCGGTTTAGGTTTGCAGGTATGTAAACGTGTGTTGTCTGTAATGTCTGCGTTTAAGTGACTTCCTGCTTCCGCTCCAGATGATGGCACGGGGCCGGACAAAGTGGCGCACATCATGGGCCCGCCAGAATGCTGTGACCACGCTGCCCGCATCATCGCCGACCTGCTGCAGAGCATCCGCGCGCGGGAAGAGGGTCAGGGGGTGAGTACTTCTCCGACTGGCTGGTCCCCTCAAGTCTTTTTAGTCTGCCATTATGTGACTGCGGACCTTTGGGAGCCGCCGTCTAATGTGGTGATTTGCAGTCTCAATCCTACAAAGGCCAGTGTGGGTGCAGCCTTTCATTCCAACCAAGGAGTCATCCACCCGATTTAGCTTTATGAAGGTTTTTGGCAAAGGCGCAGGAATCGTCAACTTGTGATCCTCAAGGGCCGAGAATAGCTGGTTTTCCACAGTCCTCGAACCTGAGAGCTGGTTATAAAGACAGTCTGGCCAATCAGAAGCTTTAATTGTTCAGTTAATTGATAAATTACTTGGGGCGGGGACAGAGAACCAGGGCTGGATTTGGATTCAAGTCCCAGATTTGTTTATCACTGCACTTAGCTGTTCAATAGTTGAATTGCATGTGTTGGTGCAGTGTCCCCAACCCTCTCCTGAGGCCCACCTGTCCTGCATGCTTTAGATTTCTCCCTGCTCCAGCACAGGTGATTCACATGATCAGCTCGTTAATCACCCCCTAAAGCTGATTGATTACAGCCTGATCATTTGAATCACCTGTGCTGGAGCAGGGAGAGATCTAAAACAAGCAGGACAGGTGGGCCTTCAGGAGAGGGTTGGGAACACTCTGTTAGTGGATGGTTTAAACCAGGGGTTTATTCTGTCCCAGAAAGGGCCGGTGTGGGTGCAGGCTTTCATTCTAACCAAGCAGTCACACACCTGACATCACTAATCAACCCCGAGAGTCTTTGCTAAAGACCTTGATTAGTAGAGACAGGTTTATAACAGCTTGGTTAGATTGAAAGCCTGCACCCACACTGGCCCTTTCTGGGAAAGATTGAGGACCCCTGGTTTAAACAAAAGTCTGGACGCATACCGGCCCTTCCTGGATAAAGCCGAGTATGCCTGTTCTGCAGGAAGTGTGCTGTGCATGAGAGAGGGTTGCTTTTCTGATCTGGGCGTTAATTTTATCCCCTAATGCCTGAATTTATATACAATTTTTAAAAAAATTTAGTGTTTTTTCTTTCAAGCAGAGGCTAAATTGGATGCATTCTGAATGGAAACGGCTCGCGACAAATTCACAACAATAGGCTTCAAGGGGTTATTTTTGTGGTATTTTGTGGCATTTTCCAAGAAAAATTTAAGCATTACATTTGCTCCTATTTGAGAGAATTGAACTTTAGTTAATACCTATACCCTCAGGATTTGACTACTTTTTCTAAAATTGAAACTGTTTATCAACAATTTAATGAACCTTGTTTTAAAGGGCCAGTGTGTGGGATTTGGTGGCATCTAGTGGTGAGGTTGCAGATTGCAACCAGATGATAACCCCTTCCCTCACCCTCCCCTTTTATGGGTGTAGGAGAAGCCACGGGGGGCCCCGAAACATGGAAAAACGCAAAAGGCCCTCTCTAGAGCCGGGGTCTGGTTTGTCCGTTCTTGGCTACCGTAGAGACATTGCAGGGCATTGCGGGGCTCTGTGGAAGAGGACCTGCTCCCTCTGTAGATGTAAAAGATTCATTCTAAGGTAACAAAAACACAACGATTCCTATTTTTGCGAGGTGATTATGCACAAATGAAAGCTGTGTATGGATATTATGCCACATCTACCAATATTTCTGTTAGTCGATCCCCAGATGTCACACACTGGTCCTTTAAATTGCATGTTTGATGTTTGTAACAGTGAACGCTGGCTCTTTCACAGGGTCCTCCTGGTCCTCCAGGTCCTGGAATGCCCATGGGGAGGGGTAGGGGGCGGGGAGCAGGCAACTGGGGCCCTCCCGGGGGGGAGATGACCTTCTCCATCCCCGCCCACAAGTGTGGGCTGGTGATCGGCCGGGGCGGGGAGAACGTGAAGGCCATTAACCAGCAGACGGGCGCCTTCGTGGAGATCTCCCGTCAGCTGCCTCCCAACGGTGACCCTAACTTCAAGCTGTTCGTCATCCGGGGCTCCCCACAGCAGATAGACCACGCCAAGCAGCTGATTGAGGACAAAATCGAGGTATGAGGGCCGCCTCTTTCTCAGTGCAGGAATAAACACTCAATGGTTCCTCAGGGCCACAAACTGCTGGTTGTCCATCCTTCCCATACCTGAAAGGACTGTTAAGACTGTCTGAACTAATCTTTCAAAATCAGCTGGGAGAATGGAGAACCAGGGCTGGATTGGGATTGGTGATCCCTGTTGTAGTTGTCAAGGTTTTCGGCCAGGAAACAGACGATTGGTGGTACAAGCCCAGTGCACCGACAGGGAAACTGGCACATTCATTGGACTGTTGAATTAGGCCTTAACCATACTTTGTTCCTCCATACTGACTAGGCTTAATATTCTGCTTGTTGGCGTGGAGTGTTTTTGTGGTAATGCAGCTGGGCCACGATTGAAAGCTCTGGAGAGCAGAACACATTTT
Organism: Gymnothorax reevesii; assembly: GCA_029721435.1. NCBI lineage: Eukaryota > Metazoa > Chordata > Actinopteri > Anguilliformes > Muraenidae > Gymnothorax > Gymnothorax reevesii. The sequence continues at coordinate 1,624,070 of CM056584.1, read as the reverse complement.
TTTTTGTCTCTGGGGCAACAATTTTCCAAAGAGGTATTATCGTTCTCATGTGTGTTTGACTGTGTGTGCTTGTCCGTGACAAACTTGCAATAAAATGTGCATGTTCTTGTTTCCACCACTAGGGGCAGCAGTGTCACAAATATGGACAGAGGGGGTTTTTTTAAGCCTGCTGTGGCCCGTGGCACGATTCCCCATTCACTAGAATTACCTGCTGTGATTAGCACAATAATTGAGCATTCTGAGCTGCGAAGAGAACCTCTGTATGTTGGGTTAAGCCAGTGTTCGGACCCGATCTCAGTCAGGCCACAACGGGTATGTGAACGAGGGAAGAATACTCGGGGTGGGGGAAATGAACTGCTCACCAAATGTTAGTTCCAGTTTTATTGCTGCCCAGCGGAAACAAAATTAATCCTGCTTACTTGTCTTCAAAGGTTTGCCAGGCACAGGCCGACCTTAAACACTTAAGTCCAACTCCGCAGCAGTCTATTTACATGCAAAGATTCAGTCACTGAATGGTTTACCCCCAGCAGAGGTGATAGTTTCCACCTGTGATCACCTTCAAAAATGATAAAGGAAAAAGAAAGAAAACTGTGTCCCGCTGGTAGGATCAGGGGATCCTGCAGGGAACGCTGTAGCTAACTGCAGCCTCTGAGCAGCGTTCTGTGGGGCCAGATGAGAGACTGAGTCAAATCCACAAAGAGGGGATGAAAATGGGAAATTCCATGGGTAACTAAACCCAAGAGTTATGGCAAGTCATAGGGTTTAGAGTAATCCCCCCCCATTCAACAAAATAATAATCATCTATGTTAAAAAAAAACTGGTCTGCCACACCACATTACTTGCTGGTCTGTGGGAAACACTGTACAAGAACTGGTCTGCTAACAAGATGAATGTCAATCACAAAAATCCAAGAAATAAAAATAAAAGGGGGCAAGGTGAGAATTGGAAGTCAAAGGGAAACCAAATGTAAAGGCAATTAAATGGTTTTGATCCGCAAGTGCTAGACCCTGGGAGGAAGAGTAAAGTGTGTTGTTCAAAGCACCGAGCCATGAAGTGGAACAGTTCAATTGGCGACGAGTCGGAATCAACTTAAGATAATCACCCAAAGTAGAGGTCCATGAGGAAAAACGATATCATGGAGTGCCATCCTGTTGCTTTTCGTGTCAACCCTCCTTCAAGGGGGGACCTAACATGCTGATCCTTCTTTTAATACATATTAGTAATGTTATAATGTTGGTTGTCCATGCTCAACCTCTGAAAAGTTTCTAAACATAAGATACAGGGGTTTTGCCGTAATCCAAGAGCGTGATTTCCTCTCTGAACAGCTCCTCCCAAGATCTTTAAGAGATCTGGGTAAAACCTGATATCAGGTTGTGCCGAACAATTAGTATAGACCTTACTAGAGCTAATGCATGCGCTGCACCTGCCCTCACCGGAAACTATTCTAGCAGGCACTAACAACGGCAGATCATACTATGCCTTAGTAGCATCTACACTTTTGGAAATACGAAAGAAGAACCGCAGATCATTTGAGGTGCAATTTTGTCAGTATCTCTCCCAAAGCTACTTGTCTGTTTACTTTTGGACACAAAAAAAGACAAATATTTCTCTTCCAAAAGACGATGCCACCAGAAATCAGTGGGTAGCTTTTTTGTTTGCTGGCAGCAAACAGCCACGGCCAAAGGGAACGTTAGCCGTTAGTGCTCAGCATTTCACCAAAGACAGCTTTGTTAATAAAGGATAATTCGACACAGGATAAGAGTTTCAGCTGCTTCTCGAACCTGAAGCTGCTGCATCGATCAGGCGCTCGGAGCCACAAGCTGCAAGTGACCAGCTGGAAAAGCTGGTTATTCAGAAGCAATAAGTAAACCATTACCACGGTTAATTTCTGAAAAGTCCGTTTAGCTTGGAGCTTTCGCCCCTCCCTCATATACCTGCGCCGAAGCTGTTCGTTTCTCCACTGCATCGTCCCACCTAGATCCGCCCTCCACAGAGCTGGCCAGTCAGGAGAAAGTGGGCACACGGGGAGTGGGGGCCATAGCCGAAGAGCCACCCCAATGAGGCGTTTCAGGCAGAGACTACTATGGACTACAAATGGGGTTATTTGAGGATGGCAGTACGAGTGAAATAAGCGACCCTTTTTTACTTTGTGCGATCAGGAGTACTCTAGGGGAGTCTAAGACCAAAATATTCTGAGTACAAATGAAAACGCACCACTTGAAGAAAGTCAATATTTAAGTTCAAATGAACTTCAATATAATTTTTATACAACAACAACACTACAGTGACGTCACCCGACATGCCAGGTGCAAGAAATGCGAGAATTTCAAGTTAACTGTAACGCTTGGCAATTTTTTGCAAAAACGCAGCATCTTGCACGCACACCACGGGAAAAATGAATTTCACTCTGAATTTGTGCACACATTGCCTTTAAAAGCATGTGAATCCGAATAAAATTTCACTTCTTCACTGACACTTGTGAAACGTCGACACTATGCCGCGACTTACAGCCCCTGAACGGGAATGTGCCATGGGCATGCTTCAAATTGGCGCCAGCACCAGGGAAATTGCCAGACGACTACACTGCGCACACACAACGATAGCAAGACTCCATCAAAGGTTTCTGCTAACAAAGAGCACTCGGGACTGTCCTCGACCGGGTCAACAACGTGTGACAACGGCACGTCAGGACCGTCAGTTCGTACGGGATCATGTCCGAGACCGAACACTATCAGCGACAAAAACGGCTGCTCAAGTCCAAGGACGACGTGGATTCATTCACCCCAACACCATACGGAACCGTCTGCGAGCTGCAGGCCGGCGTGCAAGACGTCCTTATTTCGGCCCCATATTGACGGATCGTCACCGAAACCAGCGTCTACAGTGGGCAAACTGGCACCAGAATTGGCGGCTACGACAATGGCACGGTGTCATCTTTTCTGACGATTCACAATTTCACTTAAGGAACGCAGATGGCCGTATACGTGTTTGGCGGAGACGTGGTGAACGTTATAACGCCGATTGTGTCGTTCAAACAGACCGTTCGGGTGGTGGCAGCGTTATGTTGTGGGGTGGAATAAGCTACCGTCACAGAACCCCTCTCCATATCAGCAGAGGAAGGGTGAACGGCGTCTCCTACCGGGACCAGGTGCTGCAGAACCATGTTGTGCCGTTCTTCAACCAACACCACTATGTCCACACGTTCCAACAGGACAACGCTAAGGCACACACTGCAAGGGTGTCCATGCAGTACCCTGCACAGCAGAACATCCCCATGCTTCAGAAGCCAGCTCTGTCACCCGACCTCTCCCCTATTGAGCACTTATGGGATGAAATTGGATGACGTCTTTCACGTCGATGCCAGATGGATAACATCTGAGAACTTGAGGTTGCCCTTGTTCAGGAGTGGAATGCTATCCCTCAGAACACTATCCAGAGACTGATTAACTCCATGCGACGACGATGCACCGCATGTGTCAATGCAAATGGTGGTCACACCCGTTATTGACTTTCCTGTTTGACCCCTACACCAGTTAAACCTCTCTCGCGCATTAACATTATCGTGAATGAAATTGAATGATGTTTACATGTCTTCTTAAATCATTCATTATCTCAAATGCATCATACGTATACACTTCACATATCAATCCGTGGAGCTATTCCAGATTTCGTGAGTGGTGCGTTTTCATTTGTACTCCGTATATAAACTTGGGAAAATTGCACATCAGGTCCCCTTTTAAATGCATCTCGGTGAAGGGCGAGAGATCTCCTCGACCTGCGAATAATTAGTTTAATGAGGTGTTCCAAATTAAGTCAGGGTTCTCAAGCCCTGTATCAACTCCCCTGATGATGGACACAACAGTTGTGATGAGTGCTGAAATTGGCCCAAACATTACGCCCATATGACCCTGCTGTCTATTGTTCTTGCAGGGCCCGTTGTGTCCGGTCGGCCCTGGTCCTGGTGGCCCTGGCCCCGGTGGTCCAATGGGCCCCTACAACCCAAGTCCCTACAACCCGGGGCCCTCTGGAGGTCCAGGCCCACAGTGAGTACCAATGGCCAGCTTTCTTCAACCACAACACGGTGTAGCTGCACACTGGGTGGGGACATTTAGTATTGGCACTGGAGTATTTCATTGTTTTATCTCTGTTTTGCTTCCAAAATAAATATTCAGAATGTACCTCCAGGACTGCTGAAATACAGGCTTAGTGCATGTCTGAGTGTGAGGTGGTAAATGCTGTTAGGCATGGTGAACAAATCAGGAATTGCGAACTGGCTATTGGTGAGCGACTAGTAGCATGCCATGCTCAACACGTTACGCCTATTCAGTCGCTCCTGTGGTCATGCTGGTCAGTGAATCAGTATTCTAAGCGAGACTGACTCTACATTCACGCTGCTGCCTTCCTTCCTCCAGTGGCCCTCCTCCTCCTCACCAGTACCCTCCCCAGGGCTGGGGTAACACCTATCAGCAGTGGCAGCCCCCTGCACCGCATGACCCCAGTGAGTACCCTCGTCCTGCAAACCAGCCTTTACATCGCTCTCTCTGCAATTTTCCCCCTCATTCGGTCTCATTGCCCCCGCCAAGAAGGTTGCTCATTGTGATGTCACTCAAATTTTATGGGTAGGTTGGTCTTGCATCAGGGACAGAACCTGTACGTTTGGAACGTGCTGCATCGAACAATATAGCTACTATGGTAGCCATCTTGAAGTCCTGTTTTGCAGATGCCTTAAATTTCTCATGAGTCATGTTCACTCAGCAAAATTTCGACCGTGCTGCCTTGGTGGAGGTTTGCACTCTCGGAGTGCCTCTAGTTCCTTCATTGCTTCTCTCACTCCCCAATTCTCTGACGAGTTCTGGTTATTCTCATCACACCGGAACAGCTTACTCTTTAGTCCTCTGTGCAGGTTTACGGATTTCGTTCATCTGGATCCTGGAGTGGTCCACACTCTGTGGCGCTCATGGATAGCGTTATGAAATAGAACTATGTACTCACAAAGCATTGAGTACTCCTCAATCATTTCTTATCTCACTCGCTCTCTCTCGCTCCGTAGGTAAACCCCCTGCACCGGACCCTAACGCCGCCTGGGCAGCATATTACGCTCAGTATTACCCGCAGCCCCCGGCCCCCATGCCAGCACAGCCCCCTGTCACCAGCGCCCCTACTGAGCAGCCCCCAGCCGCACAGACCCCCGCGGGACAGCCCGACTACACCAAGGCCTGGGAGGAGTACTACAAAAAAATGGGTGAGTCAGCTAAAGACCCTCTGGGAGTCTACTGCCTGTCTGTGAGGTCAGCCTGTGATGTCACTGTTATACTGACTGTGTGTCAGGACAGCCTGTGATGTTACTGTTAAACTGACTGTCAGAAAAGGAAGGAATTTGGTGCCATTTTACAAGAGAGAGTAAAGGGTGCTATGGTGAGGGCAAGATTTATTGGCATTAGGGACATGGATGCTCCTAGTCCTTTTTCTTTAATCTGGAGAAAACTGTTTCTCAAAAGAAACAGATGGCCTGCCTTCGTCTTCCTGATACTCGGATAACCAGTGATCCAGCTGAGATTAGAAGACAGGCTGTGGAATTTTATACTGCCCTCTGCAGGGAGGAGGACCGTGAATCTGAAGGTGCTGCAGAGTTACTCCAGGATCTGCCACAGCTGAGTGATGCGGAGCGCATTACACTGGACTCACCAATTACTCTCATGGACCTTACAACTGCTGTGAGCCAGTTAGCATCAGGCAAAGCACTGGGGATTGATGGTCTTCCACCTGATTTTTATAAACATTTCTGGACTTGTCTAGGTGCGGACTTACTGGAGAGCCTAGAGAGTGGAATGCTATCAGTATCCTGTCGCCGTGCAGCCCTTTCCCAGCTGCCACAAAAAGGGGACCTAGCTCTCCTGAAAAACTGGAGGCCCGTGGCACTTCTATGTGCTGACTACAAACTGCTTTCGAAAGGTGCTGGCAAACAGACTTAAAAACTATCGGGAGTTGCTGGTTCATAAAGACCAGTCATATAGCATTCCAGAGAGGACAATTATGGACGACCTTTTTCTGATGAGAGATGTGTGGCAATTATGTAAAATGCATGGTTTAAATATTGGAATTTTATCTTTAGATCAAGAGAAGGCTTTTGACCAAGTGGACCATAAGTTTTTGTTTTCTACCTTTAAAGGCTTTTGGTTTTGGTGAGGTATTTTTGGCATATGTGGGATTATTGTAGAATGGGGCCTCCTGTATGGTTAAGGTTGGTGGGGGTTTAAGCTGTCCTATTCCAGTGGGAAAAGGTATAAGGCAAGGCTGTCCAATTTCTGGGCAGCTCTATTCTATTGTTCTAGAACAGTGCTTCTCAAACCTCTCCTGGAGGACCACCTGTCCTGCATGTTTTAGATCTTTCCCTGTTTTAGCACAGGTGATTAAAATGATCAGCTCGTTATTGACCCTCTAAAGCTGATTGAGAACATCCTGATTATTTGAATCACCTGTGCTGGGGCAGGGAAAGATCTAAAACAGGCAGGGCAGGTGGTCCTCCAGGAGAGGTTTGAGAAACACTTCTAGAACCTCTATTTTGCCGACTTAGGGGGACATTAGGGGGACATTAACTGGACTGTCATTGCTGGGACTGCCCCAAAGTCCACCATTAATAGTCTCAGCATATGCTGATGATGTAAATGTTTTCATAAAAAGTCAACTTGATGTGGACATACTACAGGAGAAGTTGAGACTGTACGAGAGAGCTTCATCTGCCAGGGTCAACTGGGAGAAGAGTGGGGCCTTGCTGGCGGAACAATGGGGGGAGGCTGCAGTTCCCTGTCTGCCAGGGCGTCTGAAGTGGGGCGCAGGAGGGATGAAGGTGCTGGGAGTATTTTTAGGTACAGATGAGTATCAGAGACAGAATTGGGAGGGTGTGCAGGAAAAGGTGTGTGCAGGACTATCCAAATGGAAATGGTTACTACATCAGCTGTCCTGTAGGGGGAGAGTCTTGGTTATCAATAACCTGGTTGCCTCAACCCTATGGCACCAAGTCACTGTGTTGCCTCCACCACTGGGGCTGATGGAGGATGTACAGAGGACAATTGTGGATTTTTTTTGGTCAGGACTGCACTGGATCAAAGCTGGAGCACTCTACATGCCGATCCATGAAGGGGGGCAGGGACTGATCGACATTCCCTCAAGGATTAAGGCTTTTAGGCTTCAAGCAGCACAGAAGCTGTTTTATAAGTCTGGCCTGAACTGGCACGACACAGCTCGACTTCTGCTGCGGAAGGCGGGTCATCTTGGACTGGACAAGCAGCTGTTCTTACTCCAGCCGGACGTATTGGATCTCACAGGACTGACAAGCTTCTATCGCTCAGTCCTGGTATCATGGAAAACGTTTTGGGTGTTTCGAGAACCAGAGCAAGAAGCAGGAATGTGGGTGTTGGAAGAGCTATTGTTTGGATCTTTTTTCATGACCGCAGAAAGTCTCTCCTCTGCCAGCCTGTGTGCCAGACTGCGGGAGGCAGGCTGTGTGAAGCTGTGCCGGACCAGTTGGCAGAAGTTACAGGTTTTCATTCAATAAGGCTGTTGAGGATGGTGGTGTCAGAAGTCATCTCATCCCTGCCAGAACATCTCAGAACATTTGTACTCGACCGGACTACCATGGAACAATGGCATGAAGAACATGAATGGTGTTCACTGATGGTCTCTCCTGCCGTTGGGGAGTGGGAGGAGGACAGAGGTCTGCTTTTATCTTTCCAGACTCCAGTATTGGGGACATTTCAGGCAGTTACCAAGAAGGCCATCTACTACACATGTACAAAGGTAACACACATGCGGGCTTTGGCGACAATGAGAGTCGACGTGGGCCGGGGTTTTTTGGTCCAAGCTTTTCCCCGAAAGGCTGCTGGCGGTCCCTATACAAGCCACCTGTTGATAAAAGAACAGGTGACCTCCAATGGATCTTGCATGGGGCTGTGGCTACAAACTGGTATGTGGTGCATATTGATCCTAGCACAGGGGAGGGTTGTCCTTTTTGTGGACAGAGGGAGAATTTGTAACATCTGTTTATCCAATGTGCTCGACTCGAAGGGCTTTATAACGTTCTTCGGAATTGGTTTCAGGGATTAGGCTTGACTTTTTCCTTTGAGAAGTTTATTTCTGGTCCAAAGTACTCAGCAAGGAATAAAGTGCTTCATGTTCTGGTTAACATGATTGTAGGAATAGCAAAGCTTTCAATTTGGAAAACTAGGAAGAATTGTATCAAAGGTGTTGGATGACCCTTTGTTTATGTTCAAAGGGCTGATGTCTGCTCGCTTAAGAGTTGAATTTGAATACTAGAAGCTCACCAATAATTTTTAATAGTTTTACATGGTCATGGGGGTTGGGGAGGTGTTATACTCTGTGCAGGAAGGGTTACTAATGATTCATTTTTGATTTATATACCTGGGTTTACTGTCATTTTCTTTCTTTTTTGCTTTTTGTTTATTTTTGATTCGGTAGATGTGTTGTGGTGACATCACAAGGTAAATAAAGTGCGTTTTTAAATCGCTGTCTCTGTCTCTCTGTTCCCCCCTCTGTAGCTCAGGCAGGAGGTGGTCCAGCCGCACCAGTGGCCCCTGCAGCAGGAGGAGCTCAGCAGCCTGACTACAGCGCAGCCTGGGCCGAGTACTACAGACAACAGGCTGCTTACTACAACCAGCCTGGAGCCCCACCGGGGACACAACCAGCCGCTCCACCGCCGGGTCAGCAGGTACTGACGCCCGGGCCTTTATAAGCGTGCGTGTCTCTTCCCTGTAGGTACACACTTCAACACACACATGCAAAAAAGCGCACGCACACTCAGCCTATACTTGTAAGCTGCTGTTCTCTGGCGGCAGCAGCACACACACCTCCACGCTCATCTACAGGACGACTGAGGTTCCTCTTGAGGTCATGTGATCTCTGCCTAGGACCAGTAAAGCTTGTTTTATACTTGTAACACGTGTCCTCAGATGTCTTGAGGAAAGTACTTGATGACAAAGATGCTTCTATGCTTTAACAAAGTGTCGGTCTGCAGCGCAAACAGTCATCTTCCTAGTGATTATATGTTCGTTGTCATGGCCAACCAGTCATTTGCAAACTCTACAGTATAAACTTTCTGTATCCATGATCACTAGTTTCTTGCTCCACCCAGCCAATGAAAATATCAGACAACCAATGATTGTGTCTGCAGTGTCAATTGACAAGTACTAGGCTCTGCTGGGAAACACTTGTCTCATAGACATCATTTTGGTCATCGAATACTGTCAACAGGCACAAGCTTAGTAAGTATATAACAGCCCTAAGCTTATACGCCACACACACACACACACACACACACACACACACACAATCTGATCAATCATGGATGACTAACTTGTTGATGATGATGTTGACAGACGCAGTGAGTGCAGTCCAATGAAACCTCTTGTTCGAAGAGCAGCTGGGAAAAACGAGGCCAGTCCACTCAGCCCAGCCAGCTGTCTGGACTACTTTTAAATTTTTATTTTATTATTTTTTACTTTTCCATTTTGTTTTGTGGGAAGTGCCGACCTGGAACCTGACTCCGTCCTCTCCTCAGGAATCTTCGATGCCGATCTCTCTGAGGAAATTGCGTATAAAAAAAGGACAAAACCTCTTTCCTGCTGAAGACCTGCTGGCCTGCTTTCTGGTTTAATTTGCGCCCTCGATCGTTATCTCCCGTCCCTCCTCTTGGGGGCGTAGGCTTGGCTTCCTGACTCAATGGTGTTAGAGCCCTCTACCAACCCTCCAATCTCCTGACTACTTTCCTGCTGTTTGAATTTCCATGGAAACCTTCGGCATCACCCAACTATTGCATTTATTCGGGCTAACGTGTGTAAAAATTAAGTCCTGACTACGGTTTTTCTTTGTTTTTGATTTGTTGAGGCAAAGACGGTGCAGCGGGGGGTGGGGGGGAAGAGTGCGTAATAAATCTTGTTACTTTTAAGGCTTGATTTTATTTTCCGGCTTTTTTAATGACTGAGACCCCCCTGCCCCCCTTCCCCAGTTGAGTTGGAACATTCCTATCACCAATCCCAACTGGTTCTGAATCAGTTTTGGACCTTTTAATTGTTAGAGGGTTGTTTGTGTGTGTGTGTTTACATGTCTTTATGCATGTGCTGAGTGTATGCTTGTGGGTGTGCATGTATTTGAGTGCATGGTATGGATACTTGTTTAATAGTCTCTGTACGGTTGTGTAATTGCAGATTATATGATGGTGTGTGTGGTACGAGGCTATGTGTACTATGGTACATGGTACGATTGTGGTTGGTTGTGATAATTATCTCATGGGATGCTTCATTTGATTTTATTTGCTTTTTTTTGTCTGGGAAATTAGATTTTATTTCACTGTGGCTATCTACTGTTCTAAGAAGTTAAGAGATTATATATATACACACATTATACACATACTGAAGGACTTTAGTTCTGCATATATTATTCACAGTGTGATTTTTGACCCAACGACGGTGCACTTTGGCACTTCAATAATGATTGAATGATAGATCTTATTTAGCAAACGTTTGTCATTGCGTGTGCAATAGAACTCTTCATTAAATCACTTTATTTTGTTGTTGAACTGTCGTTGTGTCAGAAATCACACCGTAAATAATGTATGCAGAGCTAAAGTCCTTCAGTATACTACATGCCCGGGTTCTTCTTTTTATTGCTCGTTTTAAAAAAACTTCACAATAAAAGATGATCTTGATCTCTCACTTTTCCCTCCCTGTGCCTTGGCCAGTCCAGCGATTTGTGTTGTGTGTTCTGTTGTGCGTCTGTCCGCGTGTCTGCCCAGGGGTAAATTTTGTCCTGCTGAAGGTTCAAATGGGCGAGTTTTTGCCAACCCAAGTCGGAATCCCAAACCCCAGTTTGTTTTACGTCTGTGTGTCTATGCATTTGTGTTTTTGCGGGCGCTTCTGTTGGTTATCTGTATGGTGCTTCAGGTTTTAGGGTGTCTGTTCTGCCACATCAAAAGATCCATGATGGTGGGGCGTGGAGGTTGGTTGTTCTCTGAAATGATGTGTCTCCGATGGTCTCCTCCCACACACTTTCTGCGCTGCTCAAATTGGGCTCTGCTTTTTCCGGTCCCCCCCCCCCCCCCCAATTGAGGTTTTCCAGAAATGGGAACTTTTGTCAAATGCCTCAGTGTGCACTCCTGTCTTTTGCCCTGACTTGACTAGAACTTCTTTATTGGTTTTCCATTGGCAAAAGTTGTGGATAATACCTGGTACCTAGTACTTTTTTCGTTGTCTCCTCGGCCTGAGTTCCAAGTAAGCTGAGCCAATATGAAATGGTGATTTGAAGACACTGCAGAATGAAGGCCACTAATTGGTCAAAGAGAATCGCCCCAGTAACTCACTAGCATGTCACTTGACATCCTGTACAAAGCTACCATAGTGGCCTGGTTTTTTTTTTTTTTTAAATTCCCTCAACCTGACCCCGAGTTTAAACCAGGGGGGCCAGCAAAAAATTGCAGATGTTCCTTTGCTATCAGCTAACAGGACCTTGGACTTTGCTGAGCTAAGAACCTGCCTACAGTGAGCAAGCACTATTCTGCAGAAGAAGACAAAGTAGGGAAAGTTCTAGTACCAGTTCCAAGAGGGTAGGTTGAATTGAACCAGTACCCAGTAATGCGGAAAAACTGCTGTAATGAAGGGTGCATCATGTCCAGGACGACACCTGCTGTTTTGGACATTCCAGTTTTATCCACTTGACACTTTGTTTTGAAAATACATCTGTATATTTTGACTATTCAGCCAGTCCTATTTTATCGATGAAAATCAACTTCCTGTCGTTCCCTCCGTCCCCACATTACGGCCCTGAAAGGAATGAAAGTCACCCAGTACACATTTTCTGAATGCCCTCATCGCTTTTAGTCAAGCACCTGACCCATTTGAAACCTGGCAACCAGCACAGAGTTGCGCACACTTCAGTGTCCTCCTGTGGGCAGCAGTGTGGAATATTCAAGTCTTTTTTTTTTTTTTCTCTTGGCTTGACCTTTACCTGAGCAGTTCCTGTTCAGAACGGGCCAACTGCTCGCTGTCCAGTCTTGCCACATGCAGCTTTCTCCAGAACTGCTCAGCAAATCGACTTCACGCCCAATGCTGCACTTTCATGGGGGCTCCGCAATATACTCCCGGACTGTGAAGTCGATGGGATGAATGGTTGTCAAGAAGCCCAGTCAGACACACGCCTTTGATTAGTAGTTTGATGGCTCCTTTCCACTGAATGGGCTGAGATCAGGAGCGCAGTAGATGCGGCTCGAGATCTGAACATGCAAAACCCAGAGACTGAAGCTGGTGCATTGACCCTCGTTCTGGTACCAAACCCTTTCATTCACTGGCTGTCATTTTGGGTCTTTCCTGTGTAAATTGGTGACATGTCGACACATCGAAGAAGGGGATAAATGAGACCCTTGACACCGTACAATTTTAAAAATTCTTCATTTATATCTTTTAAAATTAAAAACATCTGCATTGCATTCTATAACCTCCAAAGGCACAAGCATTCTCTCGGTTGTCCACATTCTTAAAACACTTTCCCACATAGAGCTTTTTTTTTTTTGGGTTTATGTTTTTCTTGCACCATTAAAAAAAACAAAGTTCAGCTCTTAAAGGATGTACACACCAATACAAACAGGAAAGAACACACCATTCTGCTGAGATCCTTTAAAATGTGTTCGGAGGATCGGAGTGATATGTTGGATCAGTGCTAGGGAGCATCATCCCTCTGAAAGAAGCTAATATTCATGCTGGTTTTAGCCCCTTCCACGACTGCTGAAGGGGCTGTACACTGCTCTTAGCAGTTAGCCGTCGATGAGGTGCGAAATTATTGTTGAAGCCAAAACCACAAAAACCAACAACAATACTATATACTATAACAATAGCTATAACAAAGTGGCAGCAAAAGTATGATGAATGTGTCTTTCAATTACAAAACACAAAAAGTTTTGGCTGAAAGGAAGTATTTCATGAAGTAGCCATGGATAAATATGGAGGGATCTGCATGCTTTTGTGTTGGGAGTGGTGGTCCTGGTAGGTGGGAATTAATATATGCTTACTCTGCCATACAGTTACACATTAACTCACTTTCATTCTCTTTCTGAAGAAGGCAAGGCCGCCGTGTATTTGAACCGCACCGACACCTCTTATCTGGAGCATAAGACCAGCACACGCTCCCTCATTCACCACTTTCCGCTCCAGCTGGTGCTCCTGTAGTGCACTTTCATACACTTATGAGTCATCATCGTGCACTACATCCTTCTATAGGGAACTCATGTGTTGCTTGATGGGAGGAAATGGGGTCTATAGTCTGCACTGCCCCTTTCCGACCGTTATCCCACTAACTTCTCACAGTTCAACCCCAAAATAAGCTGTAGGACACGGATTTAAATTTAGCATGGGGTGAAGGCAATGTACGCTAAGGCAAGAAATAAAACAAAGGTAAGTCTGGCACAGAAATCAAGTGAAATTTGAAATCATACCGAACCACGAAATGCGAGTCGCGTTGAAATACAATGAGACGACATCTCTGGAGCGAAAAGTCTTGACGCCGTCGTAGCTTCACACGGAACTCACTCACTCACACATACACACGCGCAGACTAGCACAGGAATCACAGGCCTCACTGTGTCACGAGACACACATTACTGCTTATAAACATTACCATAACTGTCGCCCCTTCGCAAAACGACTTGTGCTAGCGATATGTCGCTAACCCTATAGCTGCTATCAGAACTGCAAGATATCTGTAGCGCCCAAGCTGAGACTGCTTTAACGGCTTCATCTAAATCCAAAATCCTTGGGACAGATGTAGCAAACCATGGGCACAGCAATGTGACCTTGCTAGACACTACAGTGGGTCGCACAGTTTCACAAAATTTACCGCAAGATTGACATTTTTAACAAGGAAAGTCACATAACCCACTGATGGATTTAAAGATTTAAAGAGGGGGGCAGTTGCCAAATATCTCCCAGATAGCAGGGAGTAGCACAGGTCAGACGAATGCAGACGTGCAAACGCCTTTTTTAAGCTACACATCACCAAGGCACTCACCAACACGGACACAACTAAACGAGTCCACAAAACCGCACGGAAAACCCTCGTAGAGCAGCCTTCACTAATGAGTCCATGCGTCACGCCCACTCACGGTCACTTTAACTGGCTGCCAGGCATTGACTGACAGGGCACCTCTGACTGTGACTGGCTAAAGGTCATTAACTATAGTCCAAGAGAGCTTCAGGGTGTTCTACTTAGACATTGTGAACGGTGAACCAACCTCAACCAGTTTCAGAACTACATCACAATAGGCTCAACCACGGTGAAAACCAGCATTTTTGACTGGACTGGTTTCAAAGGGCATGGTCCTCCTTTGTGATTGGACAGGCTCTTGTCCTACTGACCAATAGAAGTGGCAGTTCAAGGTTCCAAGGAAAAAAGGACTGGTCTCTGATGAGACGAGGGTTGACAATTTTCAAAACGTGTGTGTGTGTGTGTGTGCGCGTGCGCACTGATCAGTCAGGGTGTGTGTGTGTGTGTGTGTGTGTGTGCACTGATCAGTCAGGGTGTGTGTGTGTGTGTGTGTGTGCGCGCGCGCACTGATCAGTCAGGGTTTGTGTGTGTGTGTGTGTGTGTGTGCGCGTGTGTGTGTGCGCGCACTGATCAGTCAGGGTGTGTGTGTCACTTAGTTTTGCGCTGAGACGCCATGAATGGTACTGCAACCAATGAATGTGACAGCGCTCATGCCTGTGGCCACATGACTGTTGCTGCACGCTGCATGTGTATGAGTCACAGCTGTCTCTGTGCACAGACGCTCCGCTGTGTATGATGTCACAGAGGCCTCAGAGGTTGGGCTTTCCAGTGTGCGCGAGTGCGAGGTCATAGTTGCGTCAGTAGGCGGGTAATCCAGTGTATGTGTGAGGTCACGATGGCCTCGCGGGCGGGTTTTCCAGTGTGGGGAGCGTCAGTTGTCGGTCTGTCCTGTGGTAAAAAGCACTCTCGGGTCGGTTCTAGCGAGCTTGGCTGGAGGCTCCAGAGATTCCACTCCAAGGCCGGCCGAATCCGAGGGGAGGGACAACTCCTGACACTCGTCATCACTCTCCTCTTCCTCCTCCTCTTCCTCTTCTAGGATACACATCAGAAGGGGGAGCGGGCAGAGTTTTAACATGGAATGACCTAGAGCTGGCAATAAACAGACCTTTAACCTGTTCCCTGTTTGGGGTGCAGTTACCTTTATCAGGGTCCAGGGATCCCAGACTCCGTCCCAGGCTGGCAAACTGTGGAGGAGGAGGAGTCTTTTCAGTGTTTTATAACCAGCATCTCCCAGTTCTACAGCTCAGTGCAGCGGCAGTGCACTGCTTCCCAAATCACTTTAAAGGGACTGTCAGCTGGGGCACGTGAGTCGTAGAGTTCAGTCGATAAATCTTTTCAGTGCGATATCAAGAGAGCAGAAATACAAACCCCAAACTTACTAGTGCGTGTGTAAAGCGTACCTTCGTCGCCGTTTTAAATACAGAAGATAACCTGTAAACGCAAAATTGCTAGAGTAACCGCATTTATCTTTGCTGAAACCCACAAAGACTAAATTATACTCTCCATCCATATTTCTTTTGGCAAAAACACATTGAAAGTGTGAAATAAGGTAACCTGGTGAATTCGTGATGGAGTTTCAATCTGTTCGCATCGCGGGCATCCTTGAGAAGTTTGGGGAATTTTTTTTATCAAGCAACTGTTTTGAATGTTCACAGAACCTGTTTGTCGCAACATTTTGTCTGACATGCAGCTGTAATAGATCCTTTTGCAACCGCTTCCAGTTCGACGGCCGCCATGGAACGACATTATCAACACAGGCTGATTTAAAAGCAATAACACCACAAAAACCCAAACTATGACAAACTGATGCTACGAATATGCTGTACGATCAATTAAGTTTTTTCTTAAAAATTTCAATAAACTTTTTAAGGATGAACACGATATAAACAGATTGAAATGCTTACACCTTACATTTCCCATGAACTCGAAATAGTTAGCCTAACGTTTTCATGTTTTTCGCTCCGTCACGCGCATGTGCCCCGGCTGACATTGTCCCTTTAAGAACAGCTTTTTCCAATTTCTTTTTTCAGCCAGTGCTGATACGCCATTGGATTTTAAGTTTAACAGCATTAGTTTGTTCAGTTCATGAAATTCCAATCACGAATTTGTGATCATTCACCATAAAGAGATAATTGACTTGTGGCTGTCATCACTTGAGCGCACCCTTTATGGACCAGTTCTCGACAATTAATGCATGTGTTAAATCTATTAATTTGACGGAGGTCCCAAAATAACAGCAATTCCTTAGTAGTCTGT
Source organism: Gymnothorax reevesii (assembly GCA_029721435.1). Taxonomy (NCBI): domain Eukaryota; kingdom Metazoa; phylum Chordata; class Actinopteri; order Anguilliformes; family Muraenidae; genus Gymnothorax; species Gymnothorax reevesii. Next base: position 1,607,711 of record CM056584.1, on the reverse strand, counting down.
GGAAGCAGCAGATTTTATTTGTCCTTACTGTATGCAAATACAGCTTGGTTAGACTCCGCAAAATGACTTGTAACAAGGTGAAATACCCCTTCAAAACAGGTAACATCAAATCACGATCCTCGAGGCCCTAGAACATCAGGTTTACCAGCCCCCTTTACTCAGGATAAGGTGTAAAAACCACCAGGCCAATGACAAGCACCAGTTCTGTTACTTACGACCCCAAATCAGAAAAAGTGTAAGTGGTATGTTAAAATTAAGACTGAATTTTGAGATTTGTAAATCGTCTTTTACATGCATTACATTTGTCTTCATGTCTGCAATGAAATAAAAGTAAATTTAGGAATAACTGAAGGTTTTTAATGTACATTTTCTTTATCGTCTCAACTATATCCAAGTTATGGTTGTAAATAGTTGCCTGGGAGAAAAGATCCAGGGCTGGACTTGGATTTGAGGTCCAGATTTGGTGATGTCTGCTTTTTAGGCTTTAAGTGCTTCATACTGCTCTGATCCAGTGGTCACAAACCCTGCTCCACAAGATCTACCTTCTAGTTGGGTTACAACTCATCCTCAACAATGTAAAGCTAATTCTACTCAACAAGATAACGCCTCATTCAAAAATAAGAGCTTGGGCTCTGAGTGAAAACCAACAGGATGGTGGATCTCCAGGAATGTGGTTGGAGACCACTGGTGTGAGCTCTACGGTGCAGCGCAGTACCTCTCCCATGACGGCGATGGCGGTCTCTCCCTTGGCCTGAGCCACGCGGTGCTCGATCAGGTAGTACATGTACTCGTCGTACAGGAGTCGGATCAGGTGAAAGGAACCGAAGCTGGCGGCGCTGCGGAGGGTCAGGTCTCTGATCACCATGGAGCTGTGGTAACATGAACAGAGGGATGATAAACTGCGCCAGTAAGTTCACATTCCAAAATGCACTCCTTTAACAGCAAGGGCCTTTAGTACTTGAATAGTGATGCAATTTTAAAAGGGCAGCATGTCCTTGACTGTTGGCTTGATATAGATGCAATACTAATATTAAATGGCAGGCTGTCAGCTTTAAGTGTGTGTGCACCCGTACTGAGTGAACCGTCCTCGAGTATTTGGACAGCGAAGCCATTCTAAGGGGGCAGGCACACAGGAGGCGTCCGTTTTTCAGCTCGTCGCTATTGAATTATTTACCAACAGCAAATTGCAGCAGACGTGCGTCTTGTATACCGCGTTTAAACACTAGACGTGTTTTTAAGATGACTTTCGAAGTTCAAATCTGTTCAGCTGGGGAGGAGATGCACTGCTTATCAGACAACCAATCAAACAAGACTAAGGGCGGGACTTGAAATTCCGTTGGTTCACTTTCATGAGTAGTTTTAGTGGAAATGTTACAGTAGAAGATTCAGTCAGCGGAGCAGTCACTTGTTGTCATGGCAACATTTTCAGGCCTCTCCGTTCCTCCTTGCTTTTAATAGAGGTGCGTGTTTTATCACGTCTTGTGTTTTTTCTCAAGTCTCCTGTGTGTCCAGCCCTGATAAGGGCTCCGTTTCTTTCACCACTGTTGTCAAACTCCAGCCCTGGAGAGACACTGTGTCCACAGGATTTTGCAGTCTCCTTTCAATCACCAGTCAATAAAATGCCTCGAGAACAAGTTTTCTAGGCTCAGTGAGCCAGTCAGTGACTTGAATGCATCATTTGAGCGAAGGCAGACAAAACAGGTCTATGCTCCCTCAAGGACTGGAGTCTGATCCCCCATCCAAAACTGCTGACTCTATGGATGAAAATACCTTGCAGATAAAGACTATCAAATCTGAGTGTATATTCATGTGCAAAGGGTAAACCATGAAGGCGTCATCACCCTTTCAATTAGTGTTATTATCCAGCTACTTTCAAACCTCCATAATTTACAATTTCAAGAGAACTGCATGAGGGAAATCTCCCCTTTTCAGCCCAATGAGGTCAAGTTCAACCCAATGACCTGTCTGCCTGTAAGTCCTGTTCACACCCCAACCCACCAGTTGGCACCTATGAGTGGGATTACAGTAGAATAAAGGAGGTTTCCGGTCTCTCAGTGACACCCCCTTGGAAGAAATGCTGTTACTGGTCAGAGATTTTTTTTTCCTTTTAAGACTCCTACAATTTACCGCAAGGGTTTTTTTCACTTAAGGATGCGTCACTAGGTAGAACCAGACTAACAGACAAACGTGCATTTCACAGGGCCACAAAAGCCAGGGCAACAAGTGCAAAAGTCACGGTGCACAAGTCCTCCTTGGCCGAGTCCGCAGCTCATTCCAACAGCTCGGCCACATGAGAAGCATTTTCTGCTGCTACCTAGAAATGCTGTCTACCAATACTGTTTAGCAGACCGTTTGTACAGTCGGCTAAATATACTGCCAATTACCAGCAGCCAGCCCGAGAGCGGACCCTTTCTCGTTACTCCCAGTCCAGTTCACTGGATGAACAGGCCGTTACGCAGAATGACGATACTCGTTAAAACTATGGAAGTTTGTACATTGTTCACCAATTTCAATTTTGCACTCATGTGGGCACCTTTGTCACCCAGAGCACTAGATTAACCATTAAACCCCGGGGTCCTGAGAACGCACCAGAAGAAACGGCAAAAAATGAAGCATTACCCATGTAACAGTACAGTCATGCTGCACATCAAATTAAACAGAAGAACCTCAGCTACAGAATATATAAGCCAGTTTTCAGTGCCACCTAGCTAACCCACTCGCCACAGTTTCGATGCGGGAAGCATCCCCAAGCTCCTAGGTTTTCATGATTTTTAGTGCCCTAAGAGTACTAAGAATTCAATAAAAAAATAAAAAAAACAGAATTATTATCCAATGTATATTCAAGCCAAAAAACACATGCAATCTTTGATTTCCAAGTCAAGTCAAAATCAGTCACAAGCTCCAAGCTTGTAAATAATTTAATCTGCCACTATTGCACCTAGATAAAAGTCAAATAACATTCATTGAATATAGTCAATATATCAATAAAGTCATTGCCTTCTTAGTCAACTCCAAAATCATATCACAAAGTCACATGCTCATGGGATTTTATGAATTTAGACTTCCCTGAATGTACTGTGTAATAGAAAAATGAAAAACAAGATGTTTTTGTGAAACACTGATGCCCCCGTGCATAACATGCACATGCTAACCATTAAAGGCCCATCATGAGTCAATCAAAGGTTAAAGGTCAAGGTCACAAGGTCAACATTCATGACCTCATCAGAAAAGCCTTATCCTAAGGAATACATATGCCAGGTATCAAATGCCTATTACTAGCAAATGACAAGTTATGGCCCATGTTTAAGTTTTTGTCACCAAATGTCATGCTCCAAGGTCAAGGTCAAAAGTCATGACCCCATCTGAAATGCCTTCTCACAAGCAATGCATATGCCAAGTATCAAAGTCCTATCATGAGCCGATCAAAAATTATAGCCATGGCAAAGTGCGGACAGACAGACAGGTGAAAAACTATATGCCCCCGAAACTTCGTTTACGGGGGCATAATAAGAACATAATCACTGTAGATACACATCATTAATGAATCTTTTTTCTTTATTCAATCATCTGTAGAAACCATCTGAGTTCTGTGAGTATTTTCAGCTTCCAATTATTGACTAAAAACACAATCCTGATGGAACTCCTGGAAATATGCATTACATATTACGCATTACATATTAACCAAGTGAATAAGCCAAACGACAACGGAAAACAAACAGTGTCACTAACAAGTCACATTCTGCTATATTCGGTCCCCAGTGACGCTCTATTTACATGAAAAACAAAAGTGAAACTACGTGGAAGGGCCCCTCGTCGAGGTCCTGAAGCACCTTTAATAGATAGAAAAGTTGCATGTCGCAGTGGTATTGTTCGCTGATATTGCTAAAGGTCATGGATTAGCTGGGCAGCTGATGAAATAACCATGATTTAGCTTTGGAGCGAGACGCCCAGCTGCGTTAGCACTGATAACCTGGGCGTATGCTGGCCGCAGTAACCAATTAACTCAGCATCACCGAAGTGAAAATGTAGGGTGATAATGCTTCATATTAAAGTGTGCGAAAGTGAGGTAAGAAAATAAAGGTCCATCAGGTTTGTTGGTAAGCTGACGTAATGCAATGTTATGGTTTGGCTGGCCATACTACCATTAATGGGAGCTGGCGAAGGTGCGTCAAAGACCTAAGACGAGCAGCCACTCGCACTCCCGGGGGATCCTGATACACACTGAACCGACCATGCAACTTACCAGCGGTGTACAGCATCTGTCTCGCCGAGTTACATAAAGGGACGCAGCAGTGTTCAGCCGTCAAACACTGAACCACCGCTGAAACTTAGGCTACAAGACTGCTTCATCCTCGTTCCACTAGCCGAATGGGCGACACTAAATACAGGTATACGGACTATTAATTATTATTACTACACTACAAGCTATCTGTCGTCTCGAATATCCGCAATATCAAAGTCGTTTCTTTTCCGCAGTGTTGCCGCCTCAGCCCCTGCCCACACAGCGTTGACCGGTGTGCCTTAGCTGGTTAATTTGAAAACGGAAGTTCTGTAGAATGCGTCATGCATAAGATCAATTCAGTTACGGAAATACTAAAAGTCGGAATGCTGTAGATATGAAATCGGATTTTCATGACTGAAAATCAGAGTTTCATTTATTTTTTTTATTTTGAAGATAAAAAAGCGGAATTCCGCGAATTAGCAGAAAAATCACATCCCTGAGAGGTTAACGAAGCCCTCCGTCGCCGCCACCCTCTCACCTGTAGAAGGACCACTTGAGCAGGAACAGTTTGGCAGCCTTTGGGAATGCTGTGCTGGACTGGTAGGGCTTTAGGACCTGGGAGACCACGCCGTCCAGCCAGGCAGCCCACTGCTCCAGGGAGTTCTGCTGCTGAAGCGTCAGTTTGAAGTCCTGCTCCAGCCTCTGCACCACCCGGTCCTCGCAGCGGCACACCCACGAGGCCTGCTCCTGAGGAAACCACCAGAGACACCGTCCAATCACAGGCTGCACACTGGCACGGCAACCAATAACGTAAGAGATTGATGTGCCGCCCCCCCGAATATTGTCTCACGGTACAATCAATGGGTTTCTACCAACTGAGTGGCTATTCCCCAAACTGTTGGTGGAACAGGGGTGAAGGTTGCTCTTATTCCCGCAACCATCTTCGTGATGCCGTGCCACAGACGAGACCCTTAAAATGGCGTCAAAATGTTTCACTGAAAGATGTTGCTCACAAAGTATTCCACGAATTTCATTGGCTGAGAATGGTTGAATGAATAACGAAAGTGACTCTTACAATTCGCCCAACAGTCAGGGGACTTTGCCTTCAACCACACACCGAGCAGTACCATACAGTGACTTTTACCAGAGGTAATCCTGTTCCAGGAGCACTATCCCACTGGTTTATTTTCTCGTAATACCCCACCATTGACAAATTAGAATTAAGATGAACACCTACATGCTACTAGATCTCCAAAAACGGGGTTGTCTAAGCACACAAAGCACAACACACTTCAGACGCACAGACCTGCACGTTAGCGAAATCGACGCGGTTGAGGTCACTCAGCATCTGGTTGATCTGCGCGGTGTTCTGCAGGACCGCGCGCGCCGCCTGCGCCAGGTGGTTCAGGGACGTGTACCTACGCAGCGTCTGGGCAAACGCACCTGCTGATGTCACCTGATGCGGGGAGAGAGGAAGAGAGAGGGGAGTACAGCTGACCCTGAATACAGATCGCTAGTGACAAACGGAGATGGCTCTGGTGGGCAGCTTTTCACGAAAAACTGTGGTTTAAAATCTCATTGCGCAAATACAGACGCCGGTGTTTGTAAATAACAAAATTTAATCGCTAAATAATTCTGTAATTGGATTTCCAAATGTCTTGCCTCACTGGAATAATTTTCCCCAGTCTCTATAATGCAAATACTTAGTTATAAAGCCTTAAATAGGCTCATGCACTACAGGCAAAAATTGGCATTATTTGTACTATGCATAAAGGGGTTTTCAATGGACACCTTCCATTTGATGAAGGACCCCCATCTCTTCACGCTCCTTCTCCCATAACTAATTTTCCAGCTGCTAATGTTTAGGTGCAAGTAGTTCACGTTTTAGTCCACTATCTGCATGGATTGTCTTGTCGATCCATTTTGTCCGGTAGGTATTGTGCAGCATCCAAATCCCATCTGTGCAGCCACTCTGGGCACTATAGTGTGTTTCTGACCTTGAAGGATTTCATTGCTTCAGTTCCTGCGACATGCGCTTTGCGCTTGCTTATGTCATTCTTGATAAAAGCATCAGCTAAATGTCAATAATGTAACTGTACAGTAGATGGCCCTGAGTGTAAGATCGCAGTTGCAGATACAGTTCACTGTGCCAGAAGGTTCCATGCCCTATTCCTCCAAATCGGTGGTCTCCAACCCTGTTGCTGGTGAGCTACCATCCTGTAGGTCGTTTCTTAAACCCCAATTTGATGGTGGCTCCCCAGGAACTCCCCAGGAACAGAGCTGGAGACAACTGCTCTAAGTGAATCAGTGAGTGTTTGCACATTGCAAATGGTGCGGTGCCCAAGTGTTCTGCGTCCGGGATCATGACAGACCTTGATGCGGAGCATCTCCTCAGGAATGTTCATCATGGCGTTAGACAGCCAGCTCTCCAGGCTCTTGGCGAAGTTTCTGATGGCTTGTGTTAAGGCACCTGTGGGACGGGAGGAGAATTTGGACTCTAAAATCTCCGCAGGCGATGCCAGCAAGCAGGCTGTCAATGTTAAGGTTTCGTGCAATGTAGTGTAGTGTAGTGTATGTTCACTGGGGATGAGTGACAAATATAGGGTGCTTGTGCATCCTAAACTCACCTTGGATGAGCGGCAAATGTAGGCTGCCTGTGTTGTGTAAAATCACTGGAGATAAAACAGCTGTAGGAAGCATGTTTAGTGTACACTTATTAGGGATGAGTGACCAATGGAGGGTGCATGTGTAGTGTACACTTGCTGGGGATGCGTGACTGATGTAGAGTGTATGGTATAAATTGGCCAGGGAAGAGCGACTGATGTAGGCTGCATGTGTAGTGTGCACTCACTGTGGATGAATGAATGAGAGAGAGAGAGAGAGATCGAGGGTGCATGTGTAGTGTACACTAACTGGGGATGAATGAGAGATTGAGGGTGCGTGTGTAGTGTACACTCACTGGGGATGAATGACAGATTGAGGGTGCGTGTGTAGTGTACACTCACTGGGAATGAATGACAGATTGAGGGTGCGTGTGTAGTGTACACTCACTGGTGATGACTGACAGATTGAGGGTGCGTGTGTAGTGTACACTCACTGGGGATGAATGACAGATTGAGGGTGGGTGTGTAGTGTGCACTCACTGGGGATGAATGACAGATTGAGGGTGCGTGTGTAGTGTACACTAACTGGGGATGAATGAGAGATTGAGGGTGCGTGTGTAGTGTACACTCACTGGGGATGAATGACAGATTGAGGGTGCGTGTGTAGTGTACACTAACTGGGGATGAATGAGAGATTGAGGGTGCGTGTGTAGTGTACACTCACTGGGGATGAATGACAGATTGAGGGTGCGTGTGTAGTGTACACTCACTGGGGATGAATGACAGATTGAGGGTGCGTGTGTAGTGTACACTCACTGGGGATGAATGACAGATTGAGGGTGCGTGTGTAGTGTACACTCACTGGTGATGACTGACAGATTGAGGGTGCGTGTGTAGTGTACACTCACTGGGGATGAATGACAGATTGAGGGTGCGTGTGTAGTGTACACTCACTGGGGATGAATGACAGATTGAGGGTGCGTGTGTAGTGTACACTAACTGGGGATGAATGAGAGATTGAGGGTGCGTGTGTAGTGTACACTCACTGGGAATGAATGACAGATTGAGGGTGCGTGTGTAGTGTACACTAACTGGGGATGAATGAGAGATTGAGGGTGCGTGTGTAGTGTACACTCACTGGGGATGAATGACAGATTGAGGGTGCGTGTGTAGTGTACACTCACTGGGGATGAATGACAGATTGAGGGTGCGTGTGTAGTGTACACTCACTGGTGATGACTGACAGATTGAGGGTGCGTGTGTAGTGTACACTCACTGGGGATGAATGACAGATTGAGGGTGGGTGTGTAGTGTGCACTCACTGGGGATGAATGACAGATTGAGGGTGCGTGTGTAGTGTACACTCACTGGGGATGAATGACAGATTGAGGGTGCGTGTGTAGTGTACACTCACTGGGGATGAATGACAGATTGAGGGTGCGTGTGTAGTGTACACTCACTGGTGATGACTGACAGATTGAGGGTGCGTGTGTAGTGTACACTCACTGGGGATGAATGACAGATTGAGGGTGGGTGTGTAGTGTGCACTCACTGGGGATGAATGACAGATTGAGGGTGCGTGTGTAGTGTACACTCACTGGGGATGAATGACAGATTGAGGGTGCGTGTGTAGTGTACACTCACTGGGGATGAATGACAGATTGAGGGTGCGTGTGTAGTGTACACTCACTGGTGATGACTGACAGATTGAGGGTGCGTGTGTAGTGTACACTCACTGGGGATGAATGACAGATTGAGGGTGGGTGTGTAGTGTGCACTCACTGGGGATGAATGACAGATTGAGGATGCGTGTGTAGTGTACACTCACTGGGGATGAATGACAGATTGAGGGTGCGTGTGTAGTGTACACTCACTGGTGATGACTGACAGATTGAGGGTGCGTGTGTAGTGTACACTCACTGGGGATGAATGACAGGTTGAGGGTGCGTGTGTAGTGTGCACTCACTGGGAATGACTGACAGATTGAGGAGTGTGTAGTGTGCACACACTGGGGATGAATGACAGATTGAGGGTGCGTGTGTAGTGTACACTCACTGGGGATGAATGACAGATTGAGGGTGCGTGTGTAGTGTACACTCACTGGGGATGAATGACAGATTGAGGGTGCATGTGTAGTGTACACTCACTGGGGATGAATGACAGGTTGAGGGTGCGTGTGTAGTGTACACTCACTGGGGATAGGCCGAAGCACGTCGGGGATGAGAATCTCCACCAGGCCCTGGTACAGCGTGTTGTCACAGTCTCTGCTCCAGCGCAGCACTGGCTCATACTTACACAGCAGCACCAGACACGCCTTGGGCAACCGCTTCTCCGACTCATCGTGACTGGGCCAGGAATACGGAGAATACTGTGAGCACCTACCCCTGACTTATACTGTCAACTACCACTGCTTGATTGGCTTTCGCTGTGAACATCCCGAACGTGATTGGTCTACATTCTGACTGCACCGTATATGACTACCTAACACTGTTGACAGCCAGAAAGTGATTGGCTTACATTGGGACTGCTCTCAGAGGGATTAGCTTGCACTGTGAACAGCTTGAATCCGACTGGCTAAAATATGAATTGCTCTGCATGTGATTGGCTTAAATCAGTGTCCCCAACCCTCTCCTGATGGCCCACCTGTCCTGCTTGTTTTAGATCTCTCCCTGCTCCAGCACAGGTGATTCAAATGATCAGACTGTAATCAATCAGCTTTGGGGGGTGATTAACGAGCTGATCATGTGAATCACCTGTGCTGGAGCAGGGAGAAATCTAAAGCACGCGGGACAGGTGGGCCTCAGGAGAGGGTTGGGGACACTGGCTTACATTATGAGTACCGTACTGCATCTGGCCAACACTACAACTGCGCTGCACGTACTTGGCTTTCACTGTGAACATCCCAAATGGAATAGGTTAACTTTGTAACTGCGCTGCTCGTGATTGGCTTACACTGTGAGGGTACCCGTGTCATTGGCCTGGCTCTCGCTGAACCTCCAGAAGGTTTTCCACAGCGTCTCCACCAGAGGGAACTGCAGGTTAATCATCACATCCAGAATAGCCTAGAGGGAACAGCGAAGTGGTCACATCTTACAGTTACACTACAATTATTCTGTGAACCCTTTTATCCAAAGTAACTCAAGGTTGATTAAATGAAGCATGGGCCAATTATGGGGTTAAGGGTCTTGCAAAAGGATTTAATGATTATAGTGGCTACCTCAGGGATTGAATGTGAAGTTTCATTTATGGTTCCCCAGTGACCCTTGCTCTGAGGTACAGTGGTAAGTGAGGCATGTGAATACCTCGCAGTGCTCCCTGTACAGCAGCTGGAAGTTCTTTATGTGCTCCAGGTCGATCCCATCGGGCAGAGCTTTGCCCTGGAGGTCAATGTCAGGGAACTCAGGAAGGGCACGTGAGGCATCTGGTCACATGTGGAGACAGATTATTGCTCTGTGTGGAGTCCTTCACCTCGGCCTTCCCCAGTGACACTAGAGTTAACCTACAAGCTACTGCTAGGGAGACTACAGATGCTATTTCAAGGTTGATTTCTACGCAGAGAACAATAATGCAGTTATTAGTACTGGCTCATTAAATTCCTCCTCTAAGTCGCTCTTTATTAGGGCTTCTATATCTTCAAAAAGTAATAAAGTGAAATTATTAGTGCCATTAAATGCGCGTGAATCAATATTCAGTGCAAATTATGCCGTCTGGTATCTTTTCTTAATGCTTGGAACAGCTTGCCAGATTCATTTTAAAAGGACAGACCATCTCATCTGTTTGATACCAGGCCTGCCATAGCGCCCTGAGAGGAGCAGAGGCACGATGAGAAGCAGGCGAGTTAAAGGGTTCGTTCTTGCGACATTTGACGCAGTTCACTCACCCAGAAACTGCTGGTACTGCTGCACCTGGGCGCTGATGTCAGCGAGACTGCCAGGCTGCTGCCCCGCCCCCAGGGCCATCCCATTGGTCATCCCCTCCACCTTCTGCACAGGCTTTAATCTAGAGCCCAGAGAAGAGAGAGGAGACTGTCAGAGGCACGAAGTGAGGTCCGTCAGTCGCCACCATGGAGACAGTTTTACGGCGGTTTTGCTACTTTGGCTTTTCGCTACTGTACTTTCGCTACTACGTCCGATTCCGCTCGTTACTATAAACAAGTACTTGCCACTAAACATGTCTTTGTCCCCTGCCACAAGATGTGAAAGCGTGTCAAAATGAGCAATCTCTCGGTGTGACCTTGAGAGTGACGCGAAGGTCACCAAAATCGACTAGCGCCGGGGTATCACCCTAATACATGTTGACATGAAATCTGAAGGAAATCCGTAAATTCGTTCTTGAGATATCTCGCTGACAAGGATTCGGGACGTACGGACGGACGGTCGTGAATACTATGTCCCATCGCTTCGCGGGACAATAAATGCAGGTTGAGAACAAAAATATTACTGAAGACTTCATGACCTAATAAAAACCATTCGTATTACAGCTGAGAATATTTTTTCAGGTTCTGATTCAAACGACAATCGGACGATCAAACAAAGATCAAATCCGCAACAAACACTCGTGCAGCCGAGTCCGTTCGCTTATGCAACTTTTCGCTTCTCTTGTGCACATAACGAATGCTGGTAAAAGACTTTATTAAAAAGTAATAGAACTATGGGAGAGCATCGACGTTCAATTTACTTCAAAGAAGTTCTCAGCGATCTTCAATCTGATCTTTGATTGTAGCAGCGAAGGGTCTTGGACACAGTAGCGAAAGGACAGTTTGCCGTAGCAGAAATACAGCAGCGAAAAGCTGAAGTAGCGAAATAACCGGTTACCATGGAAACAACACAGAGACAAGCAGACACACAGAAACTCTTCGACAGGCGAACACAAATGGGCACTTGGCTGTAAACAGGTGGAAACAAGACACAATCACCCTGGGACTGGCGGAGAGACAGGCACACGGAGACGGTACCTCTGTTTCTGGGAAAACGGCTGTTGCCTCATGGCCAGGTGCTGCTGGTCCTCCATCAGCCGGAGCAGGGAGGAGCCGGCTTTGATCCGCAGCCCGTAGTAATGGTACTTGGAGTTGCCTCTGCAACACAAACGCTCTTTAGTGTCCGCTGCACACAGACTGGAGCCTTTGGGCGCTGGGGCAGTCCAATGTGCTGATGTGTACCAAGCATGGTGCACACTTGCCTTGTGAAATGAATTGTAATGTGCAGTGCATTGTGGGTAGTTGCTTTACGTAATGCAGTGTAGGTAGTTTCCTTCTCCGTGGTAGTTTAGATAAAGAAATGGAAATGTGATGCACACTGTGGGTAGCTTCCCTTGTGCAAAGCATAGCAAAGATGGAACACCAAGATTATACACGTTTTCTGTTGGACTACATCTCATTGCTAAAAGTGGACTGTGTCAAAACAGCTTTTTCTAGAAGAGTAAATATTTGCTGGCATGACTCACGATTAACCACACGTTAAAGGATACATTTTTTTATGTGTTAAAAAGGAAAATATTGGAATGAAAGATTCACTGGCGGTGCCATCAGTGCGTAAGCTGCTCCTTGAAGAGGTTGCCGATTGATTTCATTTTTTTTTTTTTGAGCCAGCAACGACCTGAACACTTCTTTGTAGCACTTGGTCGCATTATTAGTCATAAGATACAGTAAGGCCATTCACAATGAACTCACAATGAAAAATTTTGATGTGGGTCCCACTGTTCATTGAGAGTTGCACCTAATGCTACAAAATGTGCTTTTCTCTTACAAATATTGGCCATAGTTGACAGTATTTTGGTAAGCTTCCCTTTGCAGTGCATAAGGGGTAGATTCCCAGTACTTTGTGGATAGCTACAGTATGCAGAGACTGTATACGAGACTGCAGTGCCAGTGATCGCAGTATTCTCTCTATACTACTCTCGCGCTACGCTGGCGCCCAGCGTATCAGCTCATGCTGACGTGTCTCAAATGTCATCTCTGCTAGTTACCGTGTGCCCAGCCGGCGAGTCTTCAGCCCCATGAAGACGGAGCGGATGAGCTTGCCGAAAGACGCGGCATTGACCGGCTCCAGCTTTTGCTCTTGGCAGTGCAGCAGATAGTGGCAGTACAGTGTGGAGCGCGGCAGGCTCACGCCCTCCGCCGTCTCGTAGTTATCTAGCAGCCACTGCACCTGGGCGGCAGAGAGAGGGGTCACACGCGACCCCGCCCGAATACGCACTCGCACTCGCACACTCACACTCACACTCACACTCACGCACTCGCACTCACACACACACACACACACACTCACACTCACACTCACGCACTCGCACTCGCACTCACACTCACTCACACACACTCACACACACTCACACACTCACACACTCACGCACTCATACTCACACTCGCACACTCACACTCTCACTCACGCACTCGCACTCACGCACTCACACACTCGCACTCACACACTCACTCACACACTCTCACACACTCGCACTCACACACTCACACTCGCACTCACGCACTCACACTCACTCACACTCACACTCACTCACACTCACACTCACTCACACACTCACACACACACTCACACTCACACACACACACAAACTTGGAAGCAAATGCACGTGCATAGTGTAGAGGTCATTGGTCTAACAAGTGTGGATTATATACACATAACCCCAATTCCGAAATAGTTGGGACGAAGTGTAAATCTTGAATAAAATCAAAATGCAATGACTTTCAAATCACACCAGCCAGTATTTTATTCACAATAGAACAAAAATAACATAGCAATATGATGAAACTAACAAATTTTACAATTTTATCCAGAAAATGAGCTCATTTCAAATTTGATAGTCGCAAAAAATTTGGGACAGGGGCCTGTATACCATGGTGTAGCATCCCCTCTTCTTTTTAACACAGAGAGGAGGCGTCTGGGCATTGAGGAGACAAGTTTCTTGAGTTTGGCCATTGGAATTTGATCCCACTCTTGTTTAATCCAGGCTTCCAGCTGCTGGAGAGTTTTTGAGTCTCCTTTGATAGACTTCTCTTTTAATTATGCGCCAAATGTTCTCAATTGGTGAAAGATCAGGACTGCAGGCAGGCCAGTTCAGCACACTGACTCTTCTACTACGAGGCCATGCTGTTGTAATAGCTGCAGTATGTGGCTTTGCATTGTCCTGCTGAAATACACAAGTCCTTTCCCTGGAATAGATGTTGTCTGGAGGGGAGCATATGTTCCTCTAAAACCTTTATATACCTTTCAGCATTCATGGTGCTTTTTAAAACATGCAATGTCCCACACCATATGCACTAATGCATCCCCATACCATCAGAGATGGTGACTTTTGAACTGAACGCTGATAACGGGAGAGGTGGTCTTTCTCCTGTTTAGCCCGGAGGACATAACGTCCATGATTTCCAACAAGAATGTCAAATTTGGACTCGTCCTGTGGTCAGACACTGTCCACTTTGCTACAGTCCATTTTAAATGACCCTTGGCCCACAGAACATGGCGGCGCTTCTGAATCATGCTCAACAATGGCTTCCTTTCGGCATGATAGAGTTTTAGGTGGCATCTGTGGATGGCACGGCAGACTACGTTTACAGACAGTGGTATCTTGAAGTATTCCTGGGTCGATTTAGTAATATCAATGACCGAATCATGCCGGTGAGTGATGCAGTGGTGTCTGAGGGCCTGAAGATCACGGGCATCCAGTAAAGGTCTTCGGCCTTGTCCCTTACGCACAGAGATTTTTCCTATTTCTCTGAATCTTTGGATGATGTAATACGCCGTTGATGATGAGACCTTCAAAGTCTTTGCAATTTGACGTTGAGGAACATTTTTTTAAAGTAGTCCACAATTTTTTTTACACAAGCCTTCACAGGTTGCAGAGCCTCTGGCCATCTTTACTTCTGAGAGACTCAGCCTCTCTAAGACATCCCTTTTATAGCCAATCATGTTACACACCTGATGCCAGTAAACTTTATTACTTGTTAAATGTTCTTTCAGCTGATTCTCTTATATATTGATTGCTTTTTCAGCCTTTTTTTTTTTTTTTGCCTGTGTCCCAACTTTTTTGAGACCTGTTACAGCCAGAAAATTTTAAATGAGCTCATTTTGTGGATAAAAATGTAAAATGTCTCATTTCAACATGGGAAATGTTATCTGTGTTCTATTGTAAATAACATATTGGCATCATATTCAGATCACATATGTGATTTGAAAGTCATTGCATTTTGATTTTATTCACAATTTACACTTCATCCCAACTATTTCACAATTGGGTCATGTCATTACATATACACACACAAACACACACACACACACACACACACACATATATATATATATATATATATATGTATTAGACACACACTCTCACTCACAAACACACACATACGCATATGTAAATGCAAACAAGGGGGTTGTGCACCACTAGGCTTGTTCTTATGCACACAGGTCATGCAACATCCCGCATGGGCACACACACACACACACACACACACTACGCCGCAGATGCGCATTCACATACGGGCTTACATCCATTATAAGTGATGTGCCGCGACATACAATCAGGGTATGCAATGAAACATGCCTTTAAAACGTATTCAGATGTCATGAAGACACACCTCTTGCACGAATACTTCCGTATTTATTCTAATTCACTGAGCATTCACTTCGTGTATCAGACAACAAAAACATCCCCGAACTCATGCACTGAATGGAGGCAAGGCTAGGTCTTCCACAGGTGCGAATGAAATGTTGGCTGGGAAACTGAAAGCACAGTCAAAGTCGTGAGGGCGCCGGTCGATCCTGGGTCAACGCAGGCCATTTCGTTCGCCGTTTTAATAGCTTACTGAATTTGCAGTAGTGAGTGAGCCGCACTAGCGGATAAATTAGAAGTTGAGACATGACTGTGCTTCAACTGTGCTTTCCGGAAGCGGACGGAGTGAAAGATGTCATGACGGCACACTCCCAGGACATCAGGCACGGAGAAAAATCAGGGAGGCGGGGCTTCACTGCATACCTTTTTGTCTGCCGACGGCACGCTATTGGCCTCTCCCTCGGTCAGTATACTCACAGTGGTGGGAGACGCGCGGGTGCTGAGCGTGTAGGTCTGATTGGGGGGGACAGCGCCGCTGCCCAGCACGTACCCCCCCTGGATTACGTAACTGCCCCCTCCGCCTCCATTGCCCCCTCCTCCTGCCCCGGCTGCGCTGGGGGCAGCTCCAGCCCCTGTTGCCACTGCCCCAGCCTCCCCCACTCCCACCCCTGCTCCGGGAGTGGCGTTCGCCACGATCTGCCCCGCCCCCGAAACGAACATGGATACCGCCCCAGTGCCTGCGGTCACCGCCACTGACTGCGAGGTCGCTGGGGTGACGACCTGCGACCCCGAGGTGGGCGGGGCTTCGTAGTAGGTGGTGGCGCCAGTCTGCGTGTACAGGGGTGTGTCTGTGTAGGTGTAGCTGCCCGATCGTCTACAGAGAGAGAGAGAGAGAGAGAGAGAGAGAAGAAGAGAGCGAGTGCTATTAATGAAACATAACATATGAAAGCAACTCATTCATAGAGAATTAAATACACAAAAATACAGGAAATTTGAGAAACCTCGTTAGTTATTTAGAAAAGGCATGTGTCATACATAAGGCATTTAAAAAGTCCAACTCTGAGGAGCCAAAAGAGGGCCCGACATTGTTCCTCTCAGGCGAGGTCACAGATACATTTCCTTGAACTGACGACCTGTCATTTTTCATCGCAACTTCCAGGCACACCTGACTCTAGGTATTTAGCTGCTAATCACTAGTCCCCCATCTGTGTGAGGCGTGTTTTGTTACGGTCGGGTAAGAACCCAAAAGACAGATCTTCAGGAACACGCTTGGTGACCACAGCTCTAGAGTCTGTTTTCCTTCCCATTTTGATGTTTAATTCCCCAGCTTTTTCCCACCTTGTGGTATTGCTTCTTATTGCTTCAACCCCAACTCTAAAATAGTTGGGACATCGTGTAAATTGTGAATAGAATCAAAATGCAATGACTTTCAGATCACATGAGCCATTATGTCATTTACAATAGAACATGGATAAAAAATCAAATGTTGAAATTGAGACACTTTACAATTTTATCCACAAAATGAGCTCATTTGATATTGTCTGACTGCAACAGGTCTCAAACAAGAGCCATCTGGCAATGGCGGATCCCCCCGGCTGTAGGTTGTGTAACATACAGGTTGTGTGGACAGACGGACGGACCGAAACCCCCAAAAGGCACAACTAGACCATAAAGAGAAGCTCCATACCAAATTTGGTGTTTGTAAGTGGTATAGTTTTCGAGTTCTGGTCCGGAAACGATTTTATTACAGACGAACAGACGGACACACTGATCGCTATATCACCCCACATTATATGCCGGGGGGATAAAAAGTTGGGACACAGGCAAAAAGGGCAGAAAAAGCAATTAATATGTAAGAGAATCAGCTGAAAGAACATTTAGCAAGTAATTACATTAACTGGCATCAGGTGTGTAACATGATTGGCTATAAAAGGGATGTCTTAGAGAGGCTGAGTCTCACAGAAGTAAAGATGGCCAGAGGCTCTCCAACCTGTGAAGGGTTGTGTAAAAGAATAAAAAATAAAAAAAAAACACATGTTATGGCCCCAATTTGTTCTTACATTTATAACACAACAGTAACAGCAAGGGATGACAGACACAGTTTTAAAAACTTAAACACATTTAATTAAACACAACAACTAACTAACTGACCAATATTGAATAGGAAAAAAAAAAAGAAATATTTACAGTCCCTTTTTGTGGGGTGGCTTGGTGATGTCCTGGATAATGAAAATGCTCAAACACAGGCAAAAAAATCCACAAAAGAAACGTCACAGGTTTTGAACAGAATGGCAGGTCTGGTCATCTTCTTGCAATTTCTCCTACTACTTCTTCTGTCTCAATTCTTTTCCTTATATACTCTTTTGCAGACCCCACCCACATTTAGACCTCTTTTTTTTTTTAACTTTCTGAGACTTGCCCCAGACATGTCCAGGACATGTCTAAACATGACTCCAGTCTGAGCTCAACAAAAAAAAGGTAAATACTGCCATCTAGTGGCCTATATTCACATTACACCTCCATTCCAAAAGGGAAAAATTTTGACTCATAAAGGCAAAATTTTTCTTTTCAATACAAAATGGTTAAGTGAACACTTGTCTATATATATATATATCATACACTATTCAAACACATGATATATATACACATTCAAACACTGGATAAGCAATCAGCAATTACATTGTCTGTACCCTTCACATGCTTAATTTCCAAGTCAAACTCCTGTAAAATCAAACTCCAATTCAACAATCTCCGATTCTTGTTTTTCATCTTACTCAAAAACATTAACGGATTGTGGTCAGTGTACACAATCATTGGCTTTTGTCCTGTACAAACATAAACCTCAAAGTGTTGTAAAGAAAGGACCAGAGCCAACAGTTCCTTCTCTATTGTGGAATAGTTTCTTTGGTGGCGATTGAACTTCCTGGAGAAGTATGCCACGGGATGCTCAATGTCATCAGAGTCACTTCTCTGTAGGAGCACAGATCCACAAGCTTGGTCGCTAGCATCGACCGCGATGGAGAACGGTTTGTTGAAGTCAGGAGATTTGAGCACGGGGAAGTGACACAGCAGAGACTTCAGGCGATCGAAGGCTCTCTGGCATGCATCATCCCAGGTGAACTTTACGCCTTTCTTCAGTTGGTTAGTTAGACGGAGAGCAATCTCAGCAAAGTTCTTGCAGAACTTGCGGTAGTACCCGATCATTCCAAGGAAGCGGCGCAAAGCTTTTTTGTTGTCAGGAACTGGAAAGTCCATGATGGCTTGGACTTTAGCATTTATGGGTGCCACCTTACCCTGGCCTATGACGTAGCCAAGATAGGTGACAGTAGCACAACCAAAGTCACTCTTGCTCAGGTTAACAGTCAGGTTAGCCTGGGTCAGGCGCTGGAACAACGTCTCTACATCTTTTAGATGTTCTTCCCAGGAGTCACTCCATGTGATCAGGTCATCGATGTACGCACCCGTGTGTGGCAATCCGGCGATTGTAGACTGTATCATTCTTTGGAACGTGGCTGGGGCATTTTTCATGCCAAAGGGTAGGACTTCATACTGGTACAATCCAGATGGTGTGGCAAAAGCAGAGATGCTCTTGGCCCTCTCAGTTAAAGGCACACACCAATAACCCTTCAATAAATCAATCTTGGTCAGAAACTTTGCTTGCCCTACACTATCAATACAATCATCAATCCTAGGTATTGGAAACACATCAGTTCTAGTTACAGCATTGACTTTGCGATAATCTGTACAGAATCTAGTACTTCCATCAGGTTTTGGAACTAGCACACAGGGTGAACTCCAATCTGAGTTGGAGGGTCTGATAATATCATGTTTTAACATGTACTCAACCTCTTTCTCAGCAATCTTTCTCTTTTCAGGATTCATCCGGTATGGATGCTGTTTTATTGGTTTGGCATCACCAACATCTACATCATGAGAGGCTATAGTAACTCTCTTTGGAACATCAGGAAACAAATCCTCATATTTCTTGATCAACCTTTCAAACTGATCTCTCTGTGAGGGTTCTAAGTGCTGGAGTTTTACATCAAGATTTTGCAACACTTCAGTGTTTGACAATTTACATGAAAGAACTTCAGCTTTAATTCTTGGTTCATCATCTTGAAACTCCCCCTCATCTTCACACGTTTCAACCATTGGAGAATCTGAAGTGACAGCTGCAACCCTAGCATTTCTGTCATGATAAGTCATGTTAATATGACACAATTGTTTTGGTTTTCTCCTATCTGGAGTCTTCACAATGTAATTGACAGACAGACAGAGACAGACAGACAGAGTCTGTCTGTCTGACAATGTAATTGAGATCATTGAGTTTTGTCAGAATTTCATAAGGACCATGAAATCTAGCCTGCAATGGATTGGACTGCAAGGGAAACAACACAAGGACCTTTTCTCCTGGTTTAAACTCATGGCTTCTAGCCTTATGATCATACCAAGTTTTCATTTTTCCCTGACTTGATTTCAAGTTCTCTTTGGCAAGGTCACAAGCTGCACGCAATCTTTCCTTGAACTTGCTAACATAGTCTAACAGACTGATATGCGGCTCTTTCTCTTACCATTGTTCACTCAATAATAGCAAAGGTCCTCTCACTTCATGACCAAACACTAGCTCAAATGGACTGAATCCAGTAGACTCCTGCACTGCTTCTCTAGCTGCAAACAACAGCAAATGAACCCCTTCATCCCAGTCTTTCTCATGGTCATAACAATAAGTCCTCATCATTGTCTTGAGAGTGGAATGAAACCGCTCTAAGGCACCCTGACTTTCTGGATGATAGGCACTAGAAAGAATCTGCTTTGCACCTAGTTCATACACAACCTGCTGAAACAATCCTGAAGTGAAATTGCTACCCTGGTCTGACTGAATTTCCCTGGGAAGGCCAAACAACGTGAAGAACTTTATCAAAGCCTTCGAGATTGCAGTTGCCTTGATGTTACGTAGAGGTATGGCTTCGGGGAATCTGGTAGATGCACACGATTGTCAACAAGTACTGATTTCTAGATCTAGTCTTGGGTAATGGACCAACACAATCAACAATGACCCTAGAGAATGGCTCCCCAAATGCTGGGATAGGCTGCAATGGAGCTACAGGTGGGTCTAACTGGTGTTTTCCAACTACCTGACAAGTGTGACAGGTTTTGCAAAAGTTGGAAACGTCTTTCCGAAGCCCAGGCCAAAAGAAGTGTTTCATGATCTTATCAACAGTCTTGTTAACACCAAGATGACCTCCTAAAGGTAAACTATGAGCCATTGTTAAGATCTCATTCCTGTAGACCTTCGGAACAACAATTTGCCTGACCACTGCCCAATCTGCATTGGCAGGGATATCAGGAGGGCGCCACTTCCGCATCAACACACCATCCTTGAGATAATACCCAACTGGAACTGCGTCTATTTCTTTATCAGGAAGGGCTCTCCTCTTTAGTACACAAATTTCAGGATCATTAGTTTGCTCCTCAATCAACCGCTTTCTGGACAGAGACAAGTCTCCAGACACATCAGAATCACCAGACCCATCCGGCTGGCTGAATAGAGAACTGATAAAAGTATCTGATAAGTCCTCAAACGGAGAAACCATAGCAGGCCAATCAGAGTCATGAGGCGAACCACCTGAGTCCTGACTATTCAATGTACTGGACGGCACCACATCATCTTCTTCTTTAGCCTTCTTGGCCATAGCACGAGTCACTGCGCAAGAAGGATACAGAGATGGGTCCTCATCCCCATCTTCAGTGCTCGGCTGTGAAGTAAGATGTACAGGGGGAACTACTTTGCCCCCAGCCAGGTCATTGCCTAGCAACAGAGAAACACCCTTTATAGGTAGACTTGACATAAGTCCCACCTTTACCTGTCCTGTAACTAAATCTGACTTCAAGAATATAGAGCGCAGGGGTACAGATACAGTCCTCCCTTCAATACCTTGTACAAGTATGAAATCCCCTGAAGCGGTCTCATCACGTAACTCCAAGGAGTCCATCAACAAAAGTGACTGAGAAGCTCCGGTATCCCTTAGGATATATATGGGGACAGGAGTAGTATGCTCATTCAGAGCCACAAATCCCTCTGACACAAATGGAAGAAATTCCTCCCTCACAAAGTCAGCTGTATCAGGCTTTTTAGCCCCACAAGAAGCAGGCAATTTAGCAGATTGGTTATCTACTACAGGGGTTTCTAACCTTGTTTTCACAAAGGCATTTGGTTTGGTATCCTTTTCTTTTTCTTTCTTAGCTTTAAGGAACCAACAGTTAGTTGTAACATGACCAGATTTCTTGCAATAACTGCAAACTAGACCACTTTTGTCACTGTCAGCTTTCACACTTTGATCAGACCTGTTACTGGATTTCTGAGCACCATCACCAGATTTGTCTTTGTCTTTGGGTGAGGAATCTTGGGTATCACCATAACCCTTTTTCTGAAATTGGGACCATCTATTATTACTGCTAGACTGAAATTTGGACTTATGTGTGAGAACATATTCATCTGCAAATTTGGCAGCTGATCGCAAATTCAGTGCTTGCTTCTCATTAAGGTAGGTCTTAACATCATCCTTAACACAGTTCTTGAATTCTTCAACTAACACCATCTCTTTTAGTGAGTTGAAATCATCCTTGACCTCCATAGAAGTACACCAGCGCTCAAAGCAAACCTGCTTTTCATTAGCAAATTCCACATAAGTCTGATTTTCAGATTTCTTCAGACCTCTGAATTTCTGTCGGTAAGCCTCTGGAACCAACTCATAAGCTCTCAAAATAACCTTTTTTACAACCTCATAATCAGAGGAATCATCTGCAGACAAAGCCGAATAGGCTTGTTGAGCTTTACCCTTGAGGACAGTTTGCAACATCAGAGGCCAGTGTTCCTTTGGCCACTGGCAACTCTTTGCTACCTTTTCAAAACACTGGAAATAGTTGTCAACATCCTTTTCCGAAAATGGCGGCACCAATTTTTCCTCCTGGCTAGCCCGAAATTTATTTTCAGTTTGGATTTTAATTTTTAGTTGCTCCATTAGGAGTCTTTCTTCTCTATCAAATTTCTCTAATTCAAAATCTCTGTCTCTATCTCTCTCTTTCTGCTCTTTCCTCTTTCTCTCTCGAATTCTCTTTGTTTTTCTTTTTCCTCCCTTTCTTTTTTCTCTTCTCTTGCTAATTTTTCCAACTCAAACTGCCTTTGTTTTTCTTTTTCTTCCCTTTCAATCTCTATCATTTTTAATTTAAGTTCCATTTCTATATTTGGATTTTCCACTGGAAACTGTTCCAGATCTCCCGGTGCAAACACATTTTCATCAATGTAATATTCAACTATCTCTCGAGCCAGTCTTGCTTTTCACATGGCTGGTTTCACCTCTGTCAGCTCTAAATGTCTGCAAATTTCTAGCAGTTCTGTCTTTTTAAAAGACTTCAAAACCCCTACGGTTGGTGATGCCAAGAAATCATCCATTGCTGTTGTCAATATATATGTATTCAATTAAAAAAAATCAATTTTACAATTTGAAATGTTAGATTTTCAATAAATGACTCACAAAATGGTCTATCCCGGACGAGCCCCCAATTTGTTATAGCCCCAATTTGTTCTTACATTTATAACACAACAGTAACAGCAAGGGATGACAGACACAGTTTTAAAAACTTAAACACATTTAATTAAACACAACAACTAACTAAACTGACCAAGATTGAATAGGAAAGAAAAAAAAGAAATATTTACAGTCCCTTTTTGTGGGGTGGCTTGGTGATGTCCTGAATAATGAAAATGCTCAAACACAGGCAAAAAAATCCACAAAAGAAACGTCACAGGTTTTGAACAGAATGGCAGGTCTGGTCATCTTCTTGCAATTTCTCCTACTACTTCTTCTGTCTCAATTCTTTTCCTTATATACTCTTTTGCAGACCCCACCCACATTTAGACCTCTTTTTTTTATTTTCGGGGACTTGCCCCAGACATGTCCAGGACATGTCTAAACATGACTCCAGTCTGAGCTCAACAAAAAAAAAAGGTAAATACTGCCATCTAGTGGCCTATATTCATTACACACACAACTTGTAGAATAGTTAAAAAACTACGCTCCTCAGCGTCAAATTGCAAAGGCTTTGAAGGTCTCATCATCGACAGTGCGTAACATCATCAAAAGATTCAGAGAAACTGGAAAAATCTCTGTGCATAAGGGACAAGGCTGAAGACCTTTACTGGATGCCCGTGATCTTCGGGCCCTCAGACGCCACTGCACCACTCACCGGCACGATTCTGTCATTGAAATGACTAAATGGGCCCAGGAATACTTAAAAAAAACCACTGTCTGTGAACACAGTCTGCCGTGCCATCCACAGATGCCACCTAAAACTATCATACAAAAAGGAAGCCATTTTTAAGCATGATCCAGAAGTTCCGCTGTGTTCTGTGGGCCAAGGCTCATTTAAAATGGACTGTAGCAAACTGGTAAAAAGTCCTATGGACAGACGAGTCCAAATTTGACATTCTTGTTGGAAATCATGGGCGTCGTGTCCTCCGGGCTAAAGAGGAGAAAGACCACCCCTCCTGTTATCAGCGTTCAGTTCAAAAGTCACCATCTCTGATGATATGGGGATGCATTAGTGCATATGGTGTGGGACACTTGCATGTTTTAAAAAGCACCATGAATGCTGAAAGGTATATAAAGGTTTTAGAGGAACATATGCTCCCCTCCAGATGACATCTATTCCAGGGAAAGGCCTTGTGTATTTCAGCAGGACAATGCAAAACCACATACGGCAGCCATTACAACAGCATGGCTTCATAGTAGAAGAGTACGTGTGCTGAACTGGCCTGCCTGCAGTCCTGATCTGTCACCAACTGAGAACATTTGGCGCATAATTACGAAAAGTCCCTCAAAAGGAGACCCAAAACTCTCCAGCAGCTGGAAGCCTGTATTAAACAAGAGTGGGATCAAATTCCAATGGCTAAACTCAAGAAACTTGTCTTTTCAATGCCCAGACACCTCCACTCTGTTAAAAAGAAGAGGGAATGCTACACCATGGTAAACAGGCCCCTGTCCCAACTTTTTTGAGACCTGTAGCAGCCATCAAATTTGCCATCTTATTTTTGTTCTATTGTGAATAAAATACTGGTTGGTGTGATTTGAAATTCATTGCATTTTGATTTTATTCACAATTTACACTTCGTCCCAACTATTTCACAATTGGGTCATGTAATTTTATTTACATGATTTTATTTACAATTTACACTTTGTCCCAACTATTTTGGAATTGAGGATGTCTATATATTTACATTTTTTACCTGTTTGGGAAGCACTTTGTGCTGTATTGCTTTAAAGATGCTATATATTTATATCATTTTACCAGGGCTAGTACTTCTTATTGGACAAGAGGCAGGCTCTGCTGGTTCCTACAAGCTACACAGCAGATTGCGCAATGATGCAACATGCTTGAATTGAGACCACCTGCCCGGGGAGATTCCCTTTCAAGAAAATCCACAGCCCCCCCAGAGAGAGACAGGTTTGAACATAATTTAAAGGTGCGCAGGGAGCTTCAGGTTTTTAAAACTGAATTAAGGAGGGATATGGGACTCACATAGTGCTGGTGGTGTAGCTGGCCTCGGCTCCCTCAACGTACTGCACCTGACTGGTATACACATGCTGCACTGGGACCTGCTGGAGCTGCTGCAGGGACAGACAGACAGACACACACTGCATTAGTTAGTGTGCAGGTACATTTCTCTCTTTCACACATGCACTCAGATAGACATTACATCCTTGGGGAGAAAATGTCTAACTGCACTTAGCCCGAACAGCTTCTGTACCTTTGCAAAGATGTGACTGCGTTTCATTAATAAAATAATATAATCCATTGAACTTCCGTTAAATTTTGTGCTTTCATTTCAGATGGTTATCGAGGTCCTAATGAGTAGTGAGGTGACATTCTTAAGTCAAGTTCTGTCCATTTCCTAAATTGGTACTGTAAGTACAGATGGATATACATGTAAATAAATTACAAACGCTAATACACAGAGCTTGTGTGACACGAGGTATTTACGCAGAATTATCAGCACTTGTAGCCTTTCTTTCCATAGCCTTTTACAGACCATATAAGTAAATAAGGGGTGAAAAATGGATCGCGTCTCAGTGGTGCCACATGACATCATGTGATACCAGTAGTGATGCTTTTCCTCAATTCCGAGCCTGACGCTTACTTTCTGCCTCCTCATTAATTCAACGGTACTTAACCCTTTGTGGCATGAGGGTACAAATATGTCATTAGAATCCTCTTAACCAAACATTGTAATGCTAACAAAACACTCCAAAAATACGAACTCTACATAAGGGTCATCTTATCCAGAGAGGCCCAAAGGGGGTGCAGTCTCACGCCTGATTCTAGAAATGTCTCTTTAGGACCTTGATCAGTTGAATTGGTTGAAATGAAGGCCCTCACCCTCATCAGCCCTTTCTGGATATGACTGTGGACCCCTGCTTCAATTAAATCTTTTCTTCCTTAACCTAATAAAAGTCATCAGTTCTGGTACCCATTCATATGCGGTGTCCCTGCCCTGGGATTTGAGCCGGGAACCTTCTGGTTCTGTGGCTGGCCTGTGGTTGGCCCCCTGACATACTCCGTGGGCGGTGAGGGGCTCCCACGTCAGGCTCAGGTGCAAGGAGAGCCTGAGGTCCAATGGGCAAAGAGAGGCCTCCACTATCGCCCAACGCGGGCGAGGGGGATGAGGACGAGAGGGGCAGAGCCGTTTCAGTCGCAGCTCGTGCTGCCCACCGGGTGGTGCTGCTGAGCGCCTGCCCACACGTCCGTGTGTCTGTCCCACGTGTCTGTTCTGCCTCTATTTACATGTCCTCTCCCTGCCTCTCCCTCCATCTCTCCCTGACTGATCTGCAGACTCTGAAAACAGGGGAACGTTAGATACCCCAGGGGTGACTGAGGGTGGGACAGAAATCTGTGGGACAGCTGTGCACTGAGGCAGAAATGATTGCCGTCTGGTCACAGTGGTTCACCATGTATCTACAGGGTTTAAGTTCATTTTAAGTAGCCATTTCCAGCAACGGGATTCAGCACCTTTATTAGGGAGAAATGCACTTTGTACCCGACTGCACATCACTCTGAATCAATGTCAGAAATGTAATGTATGTGCATGGTAAAACTTGTAAAACTTGTATCAAGAGGATTTCTGTGTGTGTGTGTGTGTGTGTGTGTGTGTGTGCGCGAGTGTGTGCGCGAGCAGAGGAAGCATATACATGTGTGTGCGCCCACGGGTGTCTGTGTGAATTGGTCCACTCAGGCTTCAGATCATTTTATCAGTGTTTCATGGCATCTGATCTTACCTATTGCATTATGATTGGGTTTAGTTGTGTCAATTTAAGTGGCAAAAACAGACTGATAAAATGTGTCAAATAACTTCAAAATAGGTGTGGTATTGCTAATAAGCGCATCATTGGTGAAGCACATTTTATACTTAACAGTGCAAACCACCCACTGTCGGAGGAGCATTACCTGCTCCCTACAGAATGCAAAAATTTAGCACAGAGCGACTAGTCTTTTATTCCAGTTGATGTTCACAAGATTAACTTATTGCGATATATGATCTTAAAGGGCCTATTTTCATTTTTATGGACTATGTGCAAACATTTGCATGTTTTTAGCTTCATACTGTGAAAAAAGCACCGTGTTACAGCTGTACTGGATGTGTGTGCACCACCTCAGGCTCAGTCTGAAATGGGCTTTTTTGGCGCCCATGTCTTTAAGGCCCCTCCATTAAAGCTCATTCAATTGTGATTGGCCAACTGCAAAAAGGTGGGTGTGGCATTTGTTATGGCCCCAATTTGTTCTTACATTTATAACACAACAGTAACAGCAAGGGATGACAGACACAGTTTTAAAAACTTAAACACATTTAATTAAACACAACAACTAACTAAACTGACCAAGATTGAATAGGAAAAAAATATATATATTTACAGTCCCTTTTTGTGGGGCGGCTTGGTGATGTCCTGGATAATGAAAATGCTCAAACACAGGCAAAGAAATCCACAAAAGAAACGTCACAGGTCTTGAACAGAATGGCAGGTCTGGTCATCTTCTTGCAATTTCTCCTACTACTTTACTGTCTCAATTCTTTTCCTTATATACTCTTTTGCAGACCCCACCCACATTTAGACCTCTTTTTTTTAATTTTCTGAGACTTGCCCCAGACATGTCCAGGACATGTCTAAACATGACTCCAGTCTGAGCTTAACAAAAAAAGGTAAATACTGCCATCTAGTGGCCTATATTCACATTACACCTCCATTCCAAAAGGGAAAAATTGAGACTCATAAAGGCAAAATTTTTCTTTTCAATACAAAATGGTTAAGTGAACACTTGTCTATATATACATATCATACAATATTCAAACACATGATATATATATACATATTCAAACACGGGATAAGCAATCAGCAATTACATTGTCTGTACCCTTCACATGCTTAATTTCCAAGTCAAACTCCTGTAAAATCAAACTCCAATTCAACAATCTCCGATTCTTGTTTTTCATCTTACTCAAAAACATTAACGGATTGTGGTCAGTGTACACAATCATTGGCTTTTGTCCTGTACAAACATAAACCTCAAAGTGTTGTAAAGAAAGGACCAGAGCCAACAGTTCCTTCTCTATTGTGGAATAGTTCCTTTGGTGGCGATTGAACTTCCTGGAGAAGTATGCCACGGGATGCTCAATGTCATCAGAGTCACTTCTCTGTAGGAGCACAGATCCACAAGCTTGGTCGCTAGCATCGACCGCGATGGAGAACGGTTTGTTGAAGTCAGGAGATTTGAGCACGGGGAAGTGACACAGCAGAGACTTCAGGCGATCGAAGGCTCTCTGGCATGCATCATCCCAGGTGAACTTTACGCCTTTCTTCAGTTGGTTAGTTAGACTGAGAGCAATCTCAGCAAAGTTCTTGCAGAACTTGTGGTAGTACCCGATCATTCCAAGGAAGCGGCGCAAAGCTTTTTTGTTGTCAGGAACTGGAAAGTCCATGATGGCTTGGACTTTAGCATTTATGGGTGCCACCTTACCCTGGCCTATGACGTAGCCAAGATAGGTGACAGTAGCACAACCAAAGTCACTCTTGCTCAGGTTAACAGTCAGGTTAGCCTGGGTCAGGCGCTGGAACAACGTCTCTACATCTTTTAGATGTTCTTCCCAGGAGTCACTCCATGTGATCAGGTCATCGATGTACGCACCCGTGTGTGGCAATCCGGCGATTGTAGACTGTATCATTCTTTGGAACGTGGCTGGGGCATTTTTCATGCCAAAGGGTAGGACTTCATACTGGTACAATCCAGATGGTGTGGCAAAAGCAGAGATGCTCTTGGCCCTCTCAGTTAAAGGCACACACCAATAACCCTTCAATAAATCAATCTTGGTCAGAAACTTTGCTTGCCCTACACTATCAATACAATCATCAATCCTAGTGTAATGTGAATATAGGCCACTAGATGGCAGTATTTACCCTTTTTTTGTTAAGCTCAGACTGGAGTCATGTTTAGACATGTCCTGGACATGTCTGGGGCAAGTCTCAGAAAATAAAAAAAAAAAGAGGTCTAAATGTGGGTGGGGTCTGCAAAAGAGTATATAAGGAAAAGAATTGAGACTGTAAAGTAGTAGGAGAAATTGCAAGAAGATGACCAGACCTGCCATTCTGTTCAAGACCTGTGACGTTTCTTTTGTGGATTTCTTTGCCTGTGTTTGAGCATTTTCTTCATCCAGGACATCACCAAGCCACCCCACCAAAAAGGGACTGTAATTATTTCTGTTTTTTCTTATTTATCAATCTTGGTCTTTAGTTGTAGGTTGTTATTAGTCTTTGTCTTTGTTAAAAATTAAATGTGTTTTAGTTGTTAAAACTGTGTTTGTCATCCCTTGCTGTTGCTGTTGTGTTATAAATGTAATAACAAATTGGGGCCATAACAAATTGGGGGCTCAAGGTCCGGGATAGACCATTTTGTGAGTAATTTATTGAAAATCTAACATTTCAAATTGTGAAATTGTTTTTGTGAATTTTCCTAGATATATATTGACAACAGCAATGGATGATTTCTTGGCATCACCAACCGTAGGGGTTTTGAAGTCTTTTAAAAAGACGGAACTGCTAGAAATTTGCAGACAGTTAGAGCTGACAGAGGTAAAACCAGCCATGCGAAAAGCAAGACTGGCTAGAGAGATAGTTGAATATTACATTGATGAAAATGTGTTTGCACCAGGAGATCTGGAACAGTTTCCAGTGGAAAATCCAAATATAGAAATGGAACTTAAATTAAAAATGCTAGAGATTGAAAGGGAGGAAAAAGAAAAACAAAGGCAGTTTGAGTTGGAAAAATTAGCAAGAGAAGAGAAAAAAGAAAGGGAGGAAAAAGAGAAAGAAAGGGAGGAAAAAGAGAAACAAAGAGAATTTGAGAGGGAAGAAAAAGAAAAACAAAGGCAGTTTGAGTTAGAAAAATTAGCAAGAGAAGAAAAACAAAGAGAATTTGAGAGAGAGAAAGAAGAAAGAGCAGAAAGAGAGAGACAGAGACAGAGAGATTTTGAATTAGAGAAATTCGATAGAGAAGAAAGACTCCAAATGGAGAAACTAAAAATTAAAATTGAAACTAAAAATAAATTTTGTGCCAGTCAGGAGGTAAAACTGGTGCCTCCATTTTCAGAAAAGGATGTTGACAACTATTTCCAGTGTTTTGAAAAGGTAGCAAAGAGTTGCCAGTGGCCAAAGGAACACTGGCCTCTGATGTTGCAAACTGTCCTCAAGGGTAAAGCTCAACAAGCCTATTCGGCTTTGTCTGCAGATGATTCCTCTGATTATGAGGTTGTCAAAAAGGTTATTTTGAGAGCTTATGAGTTGGTTCCAGAGGCTTACCGACAGAAATTCAGAGGTCTGAAGAAATCTGAAAATCAGACTTATGTTGAATTTGCTAATGAAAAGCAGGTTTGCTTTGAGCGTTGGTGTACTTCTATGGAGGTCAAGGATGATTTCAACTCACTAAAAGAGATGGTGTTAGTTGAAGAATTCAAGAACTGTGTTAAAGATGATGTTAAGACCTACCTTAATGAGAAGCAAGCACTGAACTTGCAATCAGCTGCCAAATTTGCAGATGAATATGTTCTCACACATAAGTCTAAATTTCAGTCTAGCAGTAACAATAGATGGTCCCAATTTCAGAAAAAGGGTTATGGTGATACCAAAGATTCCTCACCCAAAGACAAAGACAAATCTGGTGATGGTGCTCAGAAATCCAGTAACAGGTCTGATCAAAGTGTGAAAGCTGACAGTGACAAAAGTGGTCTAGTTTGCAGTTATTGCAAGAAATCTGGTCATGTTACAACTAACTGTTGGTTCCTTAAAGCTAAGAAAGAAAAAGAAAAGGATACCAAACCAAATGCCTTTGTGAAAACAAGGTTAGAAACCCCTGTAGTAGATGACCGATCTGCTAAATTGCCTGCTTCTTGTGGGGCTAAAAAGCCTGATACAGCTGACTTTGTGAGGGAGGAATTTCTTCCATTTGTGTCAGAGGGATTTGTGGCTCTGAATGAGCATACTACTCCTGTCCCCATATATATCCTAAGGGATACCGGAGCTTCTCAGTCACTTTTGTTGATGGACTCCTTGGAGTTACGTGATGAGACCGCTTCAGGGGATTTCATACTTGTACAAGGTATTGAAGGGAGGACTGTATCTGTACCCCTGCGCTCTATATTCTTGAAGTCAGATTTAGTTACAGGACAGGTAAAGGTGGGACTTATGTCAAGTCTACCTATAAAGGGTGTTTCTCTGTTGCTGGGCAATGACCTGGCTGGGGGCAAAGTAGCTCCCCCTGTACATCTTCCTTCACAGCCGAGCACTGAAGATGGGGATGAGGACCCATCTCTGTATCCTTCTTGCGCAGTGACTCGTGCTATGGCCAAGAAGGCTAAAGAAGAAGATGATGTGGTGCCGTCCAGTACATTGAATAGTCAGGACTCAGGTGGTTCGCCTCATGACTCTGATTGGCCTACTATGGTTTCTCCGTTTGAGGACTTATCAGATACTTTTATCAGTTCTCTATTCAGACAGCCGGATGGGTCTGGTGATTCTGATGTGTCTGGAGACTTGTCTCTGTCCAGAAAGCGGTTGATTGAGGAGCAAACTAATGATCCTGAAATTTGTGTACTAAAGAGGAGAGCCCTTCCTGATAAAGAAATAGACGCAGTTCCAGTTGGGTATTATCTCAAGGATGGTGTGTTGATGCGGAAGTGGCGCCCTCCTGATATCCCTGCCAATGCAGATTGGGCAGTGGTCAGGCAAATTGTTGTTCCGAAGGTCTATAGGAATGAGATCTTAACAATGGCTCATAGTTTACCTTTAGGAGGTCATCTTGGTGTTAACAAGACTGTTGATAAGATCATGAAACACTTCTTTTGGCCTGGGCTTCGGAAAGACGTTTCCAACTTTTGCAAAACCTGTCACACTTGTCAGGTAGTTGGAAAACACCAGTTAGACCCACCTGTAGCTCCATTGCAGCCTATCCCAGCATTTGGGGAGCCATTCTCTAGGGTCATTGTTGATTGCGTTGGTCCATTACCCAAGACTAGATCTGGAAATCAGTACTTGTTGACAATCATGTGTGCATCTACCAGATTCCCCGAAGCCATACCTCTACGTAACATCAAGGCAACTGCAATCTCGAAGGCTTTGATAAAGTTCTTCACGTTGTTTGGTCTTCCCAGGGAAATTCAGTCAGACCAAGGTAGCAATTTCACTTCAGGATTGTTTCAGCTGGTTGTGTATGAACTAGGTGCAAAACAGATTCTTTCTAGTGCATATCATCCAGAAAGTCAGGGTGCCTTAGAGCGGTTTCATTCCACTCTCAAGACAATGATGAGGACTTATTGTTATGACCATGAGAAAGACTGGGATGAAGGGGTTAATTTGCTGTTGTTTGCAGCTAGAGAAGCAGTGCAGGAGTCTACTGGATTCAGTCCATTTGAGCTAGTGTTTGGTCATGAAGTGAGAGGACCTTTGCTATTATTGAGTGAACAATGGCAAGAGAAAGAGCCGCAAATCAGTCTGTTAGACTATGTTGGCAAGTTCAAGGAAAGATTGCGTGCAGCTTGTGACCTTGCCAAAGAGAACTTGAAATCAAGTCAGGGAAAAATGAAAACTAGAAGCCGTGAGTTTAAACCAGGAGAAAAGGTCCTTGTGTTGTTTCCCTTGCAGTCCAATCCATTGCAGGCTAGATTTCATGGTCCTTATGAAATTCTGACAAAACTCAATGATCTCAATTACATTGTGAAGACTCCAGATAGGAGAAAACCAAAACAATTGTGTCATATTAACATGCTAAAGCCTTATCATGACAGAAATGCTAGGGTTGCAGCTGTCACTTCAGATTCTCCAATGGTCGAAACGTGTGAAGATGAGGGGGAGTTTCAAGATGATGAACCAAGAATTAAAGCTGAAGTTCTTTCATGTAAATTGTCAAACACTGAAGTGTTGCAAAATCTTGATGTAAAACTCCAGCACTTAGAACCCTCACAGAGAGATCAGTTTGAAAGGTTGATCAAGAAATATGAGGATTTGTTTCCTGATGTTCCAAAGAGAGTTACTATAGCCTCTCATGATGTAGATGTTGGTGATGCCAAGCCAATAAAACAGCATCCATACCGGATGAATCCTGAAAAGAGAAAGATTGCTGAGAAAGAGGTTGAGTACATGTTAAAACATGATATTATCAGACCCTCCAACTCCGATTGGAGTTCACCCTGTGTGCTAGTTCCAAAACCTGATGGAAGTACTAGATTCTGTACAGATTATCGCAAAGTCAATGCTGTAACTAGAACTGATGTGTTTCCAATACCTAGGATTGATGATTGTATTGATAGTGTAGGGCAAGCAAAGTTTCTGACCAAGATTGATTTATTGAAGGGTTATTGGTGTGTGCCTTTAACTGAGAGGGCCAAGAGCATCTCTGCTTTTGCCACACCATCTGGATTGTACCAGTATGAAGTCCTACCCTTTGGCATGGAAAATGCCCCAGCCACGTTCCAAAGGATGATACAGTCTACAATCGCCGGATTGCCACACACGGGTGCATACATCGATGACCTGATCACATGGAGTGACTCCTGGGAAGAACATCTAAAAGATGTAGAGACGTTGTTCCAGCGCCTGACCCAGGCTAACCTGACTGTTAACCTGAACAAGAGTGACTTTGGTTGTGCTACTGTCACCTATCTTGGCTACGTCATAGGCCAGGGTAAGGTGGCACCCATAAATGCTAAAGTCCAAGCCATCATGGACTTTCCAGTTCCTGACAACAAAAAAGCTTTGCGCCGCTTCCTTGGAATGATCGGGTACTACCGCAAGTTCTGCAAGAACTTTGCTGAGATTGCTCTCAGTCTAACTAACCAACTGAAGAAAGGCGTAAAGTTCACCTGGGATGATGCATGCCAGAGAGCCTTCGATCGCCTGAAGTCTCTGCTGTGTCACTTCCCCGTGCTCAAATCTCCTGACTTCAACAAACCGTTCTCCATCGTGGTCGATGCTAGCGACCAAGCTTGTGGATCTGTGCTCCTACAGAGAAGTGACTCTGATGACATCCCGTGGCATACTTCTCCAGGAAGTTCAATCGCCACCAAAGGAACTATTCCACAATAGAGAAGGAACTGTTGGCTCTGGTCCTTTCTTTACAACACTTTGAGGTTTATGTTTGTACAGGACAAAAGCCAATAATTGTGTACACTGACCACAATCCGTTAATGTTTTTGAGTAAGATGAAAAACAAGAATCGGAGATTGTTGAATTGGAGTTTGATTTTACAGGAGTTTGACTTGGAAATTAAGCATGTGAAGGGTACAGACAATGTAATTGCTGATTGCTTATCCCGTGTTTGAATGTGTATATATATATCATGTGTTTGAATATTGTATGATATGTATATATAGACAAGTGTTCACTTAACCATTTTGTATTGAAAAGAAAAATTTTGCCTTTATGAGTCAAAATTTTTCCCTTTTGGAATGGAGGTGTAATGTGAATATAGGCCACTAGATGGCAGTATTTACCCTTTTTTTGTTAAGCTCAGACTGGAGTCATGTTTAGACATGTCCTGGACATGTCTGGGGCAAGTCTCAGAAAATAAAAAAAAAAAGAGGTCTAAATGTGGGTGGGGTCTGCAAAAGAGTATATAAGGAAAAGAATTGAGACTGTAAAGTAGTAGGAGAAATTGCAAGAAGATGACCAGACCTGCCATTCTGTTCAAGACCTGTGACGTTTCTTTTGTGGATTTCTTTGCCTGTGTTTGAGCATTTTCTTCATCCAGGACATCACCAAGCCACCCCACCAAAAAGGGACTGTAATTATTTCTGTTTTTTCTTATTTATCAATCTTGGTCTTTAGTTGTAGGTTGTTATTAGTCTTTGTCTTTGTTAAAAATTAAATGTGTTTTAGTTGTTAAAACTGTGTTTGTCATCCCTTGCTGTTGCTGTTGTGTTATAAATGTAATAACAAATTGGGGCCATAACACTAGGTATTGGAAACACATCAGTTCTAGTTACAGCATTGACTTTGCGATAATCTGTACAGAATCTAGTACTTCCATCAGGTTTTGGAACTAGCACACAGGGTGAACTCCAATCTGAGTTGGAGGGTCTGATAATATCATGTTTTAACATGTACTCAACCTCTTTCTCAGCAATCTTTCTCTTTTCAGGATTCATCCGGTATGGATGCTGTTTTATTGGTTTGGCATCACCAACATCTACATCATGAGAGGCTATAGTAACTCTCTTTGGAACATCAGGAAACAAATCCTCATATTTCTTGATCAACCTTTCAAATTGATCTCTCTGTGAGGGTTCTAAGTGCTGGAGTTTTACATCAAGATTTTGCAACACTTCAGTGTTTGACAATTTACATGAAAGAACTTCAGCTTTAATTCTTGGTTCATCATCTTGAAACTCCCCCTCATCTTCACACGTTTCGACCATTGGAGAATCTGAAGTGACAGCTGCAACCCTAGCATTTCTGTCATGATAAGGCTTTAGCATGTTAATATGACACAATTGTTTTGGTTTTCTCCTATCTGGAGTCTTCACAATGTAATTGAGATCATTGAGTTTTGTCAGAATTTCATAAGGACCATGAAATCTAGCCTGCAATGGATTGGACTGCAAGGGAAACAACACAAGGACCTTTTCTCCTGGTTTAAACTCACGGTTTCTAGCCTTATGATCATACCAAGTTTTCATTTTTCCCTGACTTGATTTCAAGTTCTCTTTGGCAAGGTCACAAGCTGCACGCAATCTTTCCTTGAACTTGCTAACATAGTCTAACAGACTGATATGCGGCTCTTTCTCTTGCCATTGTTCACTCAATAATAGCAAAGGTCCTCTCACTTCATGACCAAACACTAGCTCAAATGGACTGAATCCAGTAGACTGCTGCACTGCTTCTCTAGCTGCAAACAACAGCAAATGAACCCCTTCATCCCAGTCTTTCTCATGGTCATAACAATAAGTCCTCATCATTGTCTTGAGAGTGGAATGAAACCGCTCTAAGGCACCCTGACTTTCTGGATGATAGGCACTAGAAAGAATCTGCTTTGCACCTAGTTCATACACAACCTGCTGAAACAATCCTGAAGTGAAATTGCTACCTTGGTCTGACTGAATTTCCCTGGGAAGGCCAAACAACGTGAAGAACTTTATCAAAGCCTTCGAGATTGCAGTTGCCTTGATGTTACGTAGAGGTATGGCTTCGGGGAATCTGGTAGATGCACACATGATTGTCAACAAGTACTGATTTCCAGATCTAGTCTTGGGTAATGGACCAACGCAATCAACAATGACCCTAGAGAATGGCTCCTCAAATGCTGGGATAAGCTGCAATGGAGCTACAGGTGGGTCTAACTGGTGTTTTCCAACTACCTGACAAGTGTGACAGGTTTTACAAAAGTTGGAAACGTCTTTCCGAAGCCCAGGCCAAAAGAAATGTTTCATGATCTTATCAACAGTCTTGTTAACACCAAGATGACCTCCTAAAGGTAAACTATGAGCCATTGTTAAGATCTCATTCCTATAGACCTTCGGTACAACAATTTGCCTGACCACTGCCCAATCTGCATTAGCAGGGATATCAGGAGGGCGCCACTTCCGCATCAACACACCATCCTTGAGATAATACCCAACTGGAACTGCGTCTATTTCTTTAGCAGGAAGGGCTCTCCTCCATAGTGCACAAATTTCAGGATCATTAGTTTGCTCCTCAATCAACCGCTTTCTGGACAGAGACAAGTCTCCAGACACATCAGAATCACCAGACCCTTCCGGCTGGCTGAATAGAGAACTGATAAAAGTATCTGATAAGACCTCAAACGGAGAAACCATAGTAGGCCAATCAGAGTCATGAGGCGAACCACCTGAGTCCTGACTATTCCATGTGCTGGACGGCACCACAACATCTTCTTCTTTAGCCTTCTTGGCCATAGCACGAGTCACTGCGCAAGAAGGATACAGAGATGGGTCCTCATCCCCATCTTCAGTGCTCGGCTGTGAAGTAAGATGTACAGGGGGAACTACTTTGCCCCCAGCCAGGTCATTGCCTAGCAACAGAGAAACACCCTTTATAGGTAGACTTGACATAAGTCCCACCTTTACCTGTCCTGTAACTAAATCTGACTTCAAGAATATAGAGCGCAGGGGTACAGATACAGTCCTCCCTTCAATACCTTGTACAAGTATGAAATCCCCTGAAGCAGTCTCATCACGTAACTCCAAGGAGTCCATCAACAAAAGTGACTGAGAAGCTCCGGTATCCCTTAGGATATATATGGGGACAGGAGTAGTATGCTCATTCAGAGCCACAAATCCCTCTGACACAAATGGAAGAAATTCCTCCCTCACGAAGTCAGCTGTATCAGGCTTTTTAGCCCCACAAGAAGCAGGCAATTTAGCAGATTGGTTATCTACTACAGGGGTTTCTAACCTTGTTTTCACAAAGGCATTTGGTTTGGTATCCTTTTCTTTTTCTTTCTTAGCTTAAAGGAACCAACAGTTAGTTGTGACATGACCAGATTTCTTGCAATAACTGCAAACTAGACCACTTTTGTCACTGTAAGCTTTCAGACTTTGATCAGACCTGTTACTGAATTTCTGAGCACCATCACCAGATTTGTCTTTGTCTTTGGGTGAGGAATCTTGGGTATCACCATAACCCTTTTTCTGAAATTGGGACCATCTATTATTACTGCCAGACTGAAATTTGGACTTATGTGTGAGAACATATTCATCTGCAAATTTGGCAGCTGATTGCAAATTCAGTGCTTGCTTCTCATTAAGGTAGGTCTTAACATCATCTTTAACACAGTTCTTGAATTCTTCAACTAACACCATCTCTTTTAGTGAGTTGAAATCATCCTTGACCTCCATAGAAGTACACCAGCGCTCAAAGCAAACCTTCTTCTCATTAGCAAATTCCACATAAGTCTGATTT
Source organism: Gymnothorax reevesii (assembly GCA_029721435.1). Taxonomy (NCBI): domain Eukaryota; kingdom Metazoa; phylum Chordata; class Actinopteri; order Anguilliformes; family Muraenidae; genus Gymnothorax; species Gymnothorax reevesii. The sequence continues at coordinate 1,569,807 of CM056584.1, read as the reverse complement.
TCAGATTTCTTCAGACCTCTGAATTTCTGTCGGTAAGCCTCTGGAACCAACTCATAAGCTCTCAAAATAACCTTTTTGACAACCTCATAATCAGAGGAATCATCTGCAGACAAAGCCGAATAGGCTTGTTGAGCTTTACCCTTGAGGACAGTTTGCAACATCAGAGGCCAGTGTTCCTTTGGCCACTGGCAACTCTTTGCTACCTTTTCAAAACACTGGAAATAGTTGTCAACATCCTTTTCCGAAAATGGAGGCACCAGTTTTACCTCCTGGCTAGCCCGACATTTATTTTCAGTTTGAATTTATATTTTTAGTTTCTCCATTTGGAGTCTTTCTTCTCTATCGAATTTCTCTAATTCAAAATCTCTCTGTCTCTATCTCTCTCTTTCTGCTCTTTCCTCTTTCTCTCTCTCGAATTCTCTTTGTTTTTCTTTTTCTTCCCTCTCAAATTCTCTTTGTTTCTCTTTTTCCCCCCTTTCTTTTTTCTCTTCTCTTGCTAATTTTTCCAACTCAAACTGCCTTTGTTTTTCTTTTTCTTCCCTTTCAATCTCTATCATTTTTAATTTAAGTTCCATTTCTATATTTGGATTTTCCACTGGAAACTGTTCCAGATCTCCGGGTGCAAACACATTTTCATCAATGTAATATTCAACTATCTCTCGAGCCAGTCTTGCTTTTCGCATGGCTGGTTTCACCTCTGTCAGCTCTAAATGTCTGCAAATTTCTAGCAGTTCTGTCTTTTTAAAAGACTTCAAAACCCCTACGGTTTTGAGAAACCCAAGAAATCATCCATTCCTGTTGTCAATATATATGTATTCAATTTAAAAAAATCAATTTTACAATTTGAAATGTTAGATTTTTAATAAATTACTCACAAAATGGTCTATCCCAGACCTTGAGCCCCCAATTTGTTCTTACATTTATAACACAACAGTAACAGCAAAGGATGACAGACACAGTTTTAAAAACTTAAACACATTTAATTAAACACAACAACTAACTAAACTGACCAAGATTGAATAGGAAAAAAAAAAAAATATTTACAGTCCCTTTTTGTGGGGTGGCTTGGTGATGTCCTGGATAATGAAAATGCTCAAACACAGGCAAAGAAATCCACAAAAGAAACATCACAGGTCTTGAACAGAATGGCAGGTCTGGTCATCTTCTTGCAATTTCTCCTACTACTTTACTGTCTCAATTCTTTTCCTTATATACTCTTTTGCAGACCCCACCCACATTTAGACCTCTTTTTTTTAATTTTCTGAGACTTGCCCCAGACATGTTCAGGACATGTCTAAACATGACTCCAGTCTGAGCTTAACAAAAAAAAAAAAAAAAACTGCCATCTAGTGGCCTATATTCACATTACACATTGCAGTCGAAAAAAATGAATTCTGACCCGATTCTTCACTTAATATTCCTTTAGAAGTCAAAAAAAAGAAATGTACCTGTACATCACTTCATAGGAGTGTGCCAAACTAGCCACTAGGCATAATGCAAATGTGTTATGTTGTGAAGTAGACCTGTTCAGGAAGAAAAGGCTGGACTATAGACGAGGCAGTTCAGAGCTGCGTTTCCTGCCGAAGTGCAGTACTCCCTTTGGCGCGGACTATAGGCTTTGCAACTTTGCAGATGTTTGACAGGCATAAAAAGGTATACAACTCACTACAGGAAAGGGGAAACTCCCAAAAGCATAATATGGCCCCTTTAACTGTTTAAGGGAGTCTTCCACTTGCGTCCGTCTTGCTCTGTTTTATTCATTTTCTTTGCTGCATGTTCTTTGTATTGTTGAATGAAATTCTTCTTGACAGTACAAAGCAAATTTACTTCTGGAAATTTGATAAACCTTGAACCCTGAATATATTAGTGGGAAGTGTGTACGCATTGTGTGTGTCAGTGTCTGTAAAGATGTCCGCACACAGACGCGTGTGTCTCACCTCCTGAGTCAGGTGTACAGGCTGCAGGCTGGTCACACTCAGCTGAGCGCTCGGTCCGGTCTTTCCAGTCTGAGAGACTGCGGCTTGCACCACTGACCGCTGCGTGAGGGAGAAGGTCAGTCAGTCAAATCAATCAAATAATTCACCTAAGGCCCCTTATGCATATGGGACAGCCTCTTCAATCACATTTTTCCCCCATAATTCAGACTTGGAAATAACCTCATAGATGTTAGTTTTGTTCCTTAGTGCATTTAATACAGCAAATCATTGAGCTACAACTCCTTTTTAACTTGTTCTCCTTTTTAAGGTGCTGAATTTATTTGTGATTAATTCACATTGCCCCCTGCCGGAGCAAAGCGTTATTGCATGCAGTTTCCGGAATGATAACAGATGGAGAAAGGGGTTTCCCGGCGGTGGCGGAATGCCGCGTGATTCCTCACCGGCAGGCTATAAACTTGTGAATTACGGGACTCTCTTCACTGCACGAGCATGCAGAGGACACTGAAGAGAACCGAACGCGCTGCAAGCCTCCCTTGCAGGTTTGCAGAATGCAATTCCACTTTTCATTTGGGCACAACCTGCCAAAGTCTTATTTTGCAAATCAAGTAGGTGCAAATTGACCCAACCCCTACAACACATTCCCACCTGAAGACACATGCCCAAACACATGCACTGCTGCATTTTCAGATACGCTAACGATGTCTTCAGCCATCCTATTCTCTGAGACAAGAGCCCGAGGGGGGGGGGGGTAGTAAATCGTATTAGTGATTCCACTTTTATCTGAAAAACTGTTTTGGGGGCCCAAAGTTCGCAGGAAAGGACTTGACAGAATAAGCTCACACCAATGACACAACAAGCGGAGTCCCTTCCATTCTCACGCAGTCAAATCATCGCGATCGCTGCCCGAAATTTGTTTTGAGAAGCACGAGACAAGCCGTTTTTGTTGAGACTGATTCAACGTTTGACACAGTTTTCCTTGCCACCTGAAATAATTTTGCTGTCTTTGAGGCTGACAAACCAATAATTTGGACACTAACTATTTGACCCCTCTGTAACTCATAAGACATTTGCTTCGGAGACATACCCAATGAGACAGTCCGGCTGGCTGCAACCGTAGGGGTGTGGCCCCCAAAAGCCCGCTTCTCCCCTTTTTGTGCATTATTCAGCCAATACTGTCGCCATGGCAACTAAAATCAATAGGTGTCATAAGTGAAGTATAACACACATAAATACCAAGTATTAAAGTAAGCGGTCAAAATTTACAGCCTGTATGGCATCCACAGGCAAGAGTGTGCGTTTCTGCACAAATATTCAGCACATTATTCGACCAATACGGTCAAAGGGTCTACGGACACAGACGCAGTGGCGGAGACGTCACGCGTGAATCCATCGTAGCCGCCCGACTTCGTACGGGGGCTACAATAAAGTGCTAATGGTTCGACCTTTTAGGCAGACACGTGCTTCTAATGACCGCACATAAAGAACAGGAATCACAAATGCAGATTCTTTCGTTATTGTGTTGTGGAGACTTCATTTATCACCACTTTACCGGCGGACATTTGATATTTGAGTGGACAGGACTGTGAGACAGACTACAGGCTGTGTGTGGAGCCCCGCTGGTGTTCAGGTGCCTTGGAGAGGAGTCTGGTGCATTGAGCTTGAGCTTCTATGGTGGGGTGGGGTGTGGTGTGCGGTGACAGGGCCGTGGTGGGTGGGGGGTGGGGGATACCTGTTGGGCTGTCTGCACTTGCTGCACCACCTGGGTGGGCACCCCAGTCTGCACCCCCACGGGTGGGGGACTGGAGTCGGAAACAGAGTCGCTGGAGTGAAGGGAGCCCTCTGGAGGAAGAGAGATGGCAGAGGAGAAAAGAGAGGGAGCGAGAGAAACGCCGAGAGAGAGAAAGAGAAACATCGTTACATATGGAGACCAGTTACGGACCAACCTCCTTTCCATCCACCTCATGCGATTAAAAAGTTCTCAAACAGCCAGGTAAATATCCCCCTGAGAGCCCAACGCCAGCCCTCTCATTTCCTCTCTTGCAGGTTAAATATGACTGATGGACAGAGAGACCACAGCTGATCAGCCCTGAGCTCACGGACCAGGAAGCAGTTCTGAGGTTTAGCCAAATTCCCCAGGACACCGTCAAGCTTTCAAAATGGGCCTCACTCACATGGCAGCAGATATCCAGTGTAGTCAAATCATTAAAAGAAACCTTTATCTCTTCCTGTAGAAGTGTGAATAAAACCAAAAGTGCGACTCACAGCCTTGGGGGGGGCCCATGAATGTTTGCTCTTGTTCCAACCACAACAGAGAACTCAGATTCTAAAGAAGATGGCAGTTCTCCTTCCTCAAGTCTTTTTGATGGCTAGTGGAAGTGGTTTCCTTCTTAATCCACATTAGGTCAGAGATGCTTCGTCAGGCCACAAAGAATACATTTCACAAGTTCATGTTGCGCTCATTGCCCAATACTGTATGGACAACGAGTACATCTGAATATAAATGATATACATCTTTTTGAATGTATACATGATATTTCATTTGAATTTTCCCTTTAAAATTCAATACAATACGGGTTTGCCCCGTCATTATCGTTTGCTTTGTCTTTGAAGGGCTCATTATCTTCCAGTCTGTTTCGTTTAATTCAATGTCCAGGTGACTCCAGTGACAACAGCTGGGAGAATACTGATCCACGCTGGGCTTTAAGGGCTAATTTACCTGGTTATGCACTGGAGTTATACTGTATACTAATTTCTGCATTGCTGGCAATTTTAACCAGTTTGCACAACCTGCCTGCAGAAAGTGATCAGATAATGGCAAACATCACCATTTCTGATAAGATGTGATTCATAGGTTTTGCAATCCATGTTAAAGGCACCCTGTTTGGGAAAAATTTAGAAAGAGATGGAGAACAGAGAGAAACAGAGAAATGAACAGGAAACTGATCTAAAATATCAGAGGAAGCCATTTTCAGGCTCAAGGGATATAGTTAAAATAACTGCTCATAGAAGGACATTATATTGTTTCAAAATTTTTAAAAGAACTCCCAGCAGTGTTGATTACAGCAGGCAGCCGAGCATAGCCACGGTGTCCTGAGTTAATTTTGACTCTCCTCATTGCCATTCGAAACCGAAGGCATCGCCGAACGGCAGACACGGTCTTTATCTGATGCACTGGAGCACTTCCCCGATGCGTTTGCATCCAAAACAATTACAATAAAACCCCTGGTCTGACACCCACAAGCGTAGTCACGAACGCTCACATGGTCACTCACCCGTCACTGTGACGACGATGTACTGGGGCGTGGTCTGTACGTTACTGGCCTGGGAGGGGGAGCCCTGGATCTCCGCAGTGACGTACTGAGTCTGGGCGGGGACGACCTGAGGCCCCGCCACTGTCTTCTGTGTGGGGGGCGGGGCATCTGGAGCTGGGGGCGTGCTATGTCCTGCTGTCGGTGGGGTGGAGGAGGGCTGGGCCGTGGCGGTCTGAAGGTCCGCCAGGAACTGCGCCGGGGCCGGGGGAGGGGCGGGGGACTGTCCGGGCGCTAAGGTCACAGCGCCACCCTGTGGCTGGGAGGTCTGCTGCAGCTCCCCCACATAGCCTGGAGTCGCCATGACAACAGGACTCTAATCAGGAGAGGAAAAGGACTAGCATGAATAAGAACACACACACACACACACACACATTTACAGCACACTCGCATGCTTTGATCAGCCCAGACCACTGAAAACTTTGAGCAAGAGTTTGATATACAAATGCCCAGCACAAGAACATTTAACAGCCTGGCCTGACTAATACACTGATCTTCAATTGAATCATTGAGTTTCCAAAGGCCCAACTGCAGTAACAGAGGTCTGCATACTGCATCATAAAGAAGGTAATGGCCTTGTAATTTCAGATGAAAGCATCTCAATGACAACCTCTTGAAAGGAAATAAAGTAGAAATATATGGGTTATAGTACAGGGGTAAAAAATGAAAGATTTTTTTCCCTTTGCTGAAAAATAGTGTTCCTTGGAGTTGGGCCTTTTGGAAACTCAAGGATTCGATTGCCACCCCATACAGACCACTTTACACACAAATATAATACTTTAAGGTAACTTCCAATTAATGCACACGTTCAGGTCAGTAAATGTATATATTCCTCTCATTTACTGAGCTAATATTTCAATAAAAAAAAGCATTATGAGACAATAATTTGCAGGGTTTAGGCAAATTTGCGTTCAGCCCAATTTGAATCATCTTCTGGTTATAGGTACCTACTTGTGGGACTGTCCAGAAAATAGATTTGAAATGTTACATTTGGAAACAAGAAGTGAACTGTGACCTAGGCCTATTTAGTGATTTCAAGATTTCTGTGGGGCAAGGTCTCAAAAAGTCCATACTTAAACCCATAAATGATTGGTTAAAAATCATCTGCTTTTTCAGAACAACCAGGCTGCTACACACCTGATTCTACTAATCAAAGCCCTTAACAAACATTCTGGAGGTTGATTAGTAGAGTCAGGTGTGTAGCAGCCTGGTTGGTATGAAAGCTGCCCCCACAGTGGCTCTTTCTGGAGAAGGTTCCCTGCCCCTGGCGTACAACAATGTTGAACGCATTGTGGCTCACAAAATCAATGAAGTGCGACCACAAGCGCAGACTACGCTTTGCACAGAAGAGTAAAAACAAGGCCTGGGAGCTATAGAAACTCTACAATGTACAACAGTTTATGAAAACATCTAAATAACTTTTCTGAGAAATATGTAGTATATAATAAAAATGGCTGAAATAAACCACCGTTAACTGATCTCATCACAATTACAGGTGATCCTGAAAGTGTTATTATATGCCAATAAATTAACATGCAACTATATACTATATATGGTAACAATCTATATTTGTCTAATCTTAAATGGACAAATGTGGTTCAGATGCATTGTAATTATGATCCAGAATGATTCGGAAGGCCAATGTCTCTTCAATCATGTACATATACTCTGAGACCTTTAACTTGGATAAGTATCTATAACAAGCATTCCGCATTTATTATTTAGTGACCCATTTTGACACCCAAAGGAGATGGTAATAATTTCTAAATACAGGCATGGTTCCAATATTCGCAATCGAGATCCATATTACTGGTCTCGCAATTTAACGACACTCGCACATTATTTAGCCAACTATTTGAGGAAACTTTCGTGAAAATATCTTAGGTGCGTTTTCATAGGAACCTGGTTGTTTTTCAAGATGAACTTCACGTTTTCCATCAAGACAGATGCATTTTTCAATGGAAAATTGTCTAAAACTTCTTCACATATATACATATACTTTTTCACATATATACTTATTTTTGGTCTCAAAATGTCAGTCATGTCGTTGTGTAGCCATTAAAATTCATCTAGTTTTTCAGAACAATCATTTATGGGTTTACATATGCACTTTGAGGCCTTGCGTACAAAAATCTTGAAATCACTAAATAGGTCACAGTTCACTTCCTGTATGCAAATTTCACATTTCAAATCCATTTTCTGGACAGTTCCACAGGTAGGTACATATAACCAGAAGATGGTTCGAATTGGGCTGTGGGCAAATTTGCCTAAACCCTGCAAAACCTCCTTTCAGTCGCAAAAAATTCAAGCAGCCCTCCAAGTGAGAAAAGGTGGCCACAAAAGGTGTTAACAGGGGGAAGAGAAGATGTTTCACTCATAATATTTACCAAATATGTTAGCAAACAATAAACATAAATCTAGAAGAAGCCAGCCCAGCACAGGTCTGTAGCAAGCCATTTATCTGACATGCAGCAATTGGTCAGTAATTAAAGGAAGTTAGGAGGGCTATTACATGTAATATTCATTTTTTGTTTTGCACTTCTTAACTTCTGATCACAAATTATGCCTCATTAGTCCAACAAAGAGAGGCACAGGCAAGGGGCAAGTCTTTGTTCAGACACCCGCCCCACCACCAAAAAATAAAGAAAACCTTCTAATCACCATTAAAACTACCAGTTACCTAAATATGGACAAGATTACATTTTCAGTCCCCCATCCATGTGTCTGGTCTATGCTACAAAACAGAAGTGTTGGGCTTCGGAAGAACTTATTGTCTTTAGACCAAAGAAACAGTGGGAATGGGGGGGTGGACTGTAGACTGGAGTGGGGTGGAGGTGCTCTGGTATGGGGGGAATGTCGCCACGGGGCAGAGGGGAGGTGAAGGCGGACTGGGGGAGGGACAGGGCTGGTTTCTCGTTACCTGAAATGCGATCGCAACCATCTGAAATGCGATCGCGGCAGGCGGGCTGAAGACAGCAGCCCTGTTCGCACTGACCTTCTGAAAAAGGCCCCGTTTTCAGGAGCGGGGAGTTCTCTCAGACACAAACCTCTCTCAGAACCACAGAAAACACTCCCAGTTTACATATTATTAAAGAATTGCAAAAGTTTGAGAGAACACTGGAACCTGGTCTCTTTGACGGTGGGATAAGAGGTGGTCATCTTTAAAAAAAAAATGGACCCATCTATGGCAAAGAACTCAATTCTTCTTCGCTTGTATTGCATAAAGAGGCGTGTGAGTGAGGACATGAGTGTTTTGAGGTCAACACTGCAACACTACTCCCCTGCTCTACACTGGTACATGAGTGAGTAATTTAAAGAGGAGATCAAGAACACGGTAGTCAAACAAATAGCATGAAAAACCTAACGGGGGAGTAGAGATGAAAGGAGAGTAAAGTTACTATGACTGAAAGAAATGGGGCTTTGTGTGTGTGTGTGTGGGGGGGGGACATGAGAACCTACTGAAGATTCATTTCAGAAACGAATGTGGAAAAAAAAAAAGGAAGTTCGCCCACCAACTGAAGCATGAACTTCCTGTCTTGCGATATACCAGAATTACAGTCGGTTTGCATGAGGACCCATACCTCTCAGTCCGATACATTTATCACAGGGTTAAAAAAAAAAAAAAAAAAAAGGGTAGACCTTTTCCTAAAAGCGAGGTGTCGCTTCCTCGACTTCTTGCCTCAACACGGAAATAACACTTGCAATTTTAAGTGTGGCCTCATTTCCTGCGATGGTCTGGTCGGTCAGATAAAAGCACAAGGTAAATCCCAGATAATGACAATGCAACAGTTCGCCTTTCAAATCAACTTATAGCAACGTCTTTGTTTTCCCCGAACATCAGGAGGTGTGCGATAATTCAAGAAAAGCAGGTATATCATCAAACACATGTTCAGGGTTTGCCGTTATTGGACTCCGTATGAACAAAGCCTGCCCCAAAGCCCGGTGAAAGAGTGAACTGAATGCCAGTAGACAATTCGAAAGACCTCTTAAACAAGGGTGACCGTGCTAGAATGAGACTTTCACAGTGTCTCTGGAGTTAGCAGACAGTGCATTTTAGAAAGGAATCTATTGAAGTGAATCATGCAAAACGCCCCTACTCATCATTCTCGTTTCACTTCATGACCGGACATATTGGGGTTGCGATTGCGCTTTGAATATGAAAATGTCAGACCTGAACTGAACTGCAAGAAAAAAAAAAAAGTTTCGTTTAAACTGTTCAGTCTTTTTTGAAAGAAGTGGGATGTTCAAGGATGTTTCAGAGGAAAATTGATACGCTGTGAAATGCCTTAGTTACAATGACATTATAAAAATCAGTAGATTTTTTTCTGAGTACAAGTGCACATTTTTCAAGACCAAACCTCCCCATTCCGTTGTATTATTGCAATCCATGACCCACAGCATTTTCCAAACAGAGTGGTACATTTAAATTTTTCAACTGGCTGGAACATTTGAAAAGGAGTCGGAGAAAATTATAAAATAACATTTCAACTTTATTGGAAGCTGGTAAAATTAGGTAACTTCAAATGGTCAATAAAAGCAATAAAATGGTAATACTGTTTGACAGCTTTGCAGTGGCTTCTCAGGGTCTTTAAGCGATATTTTCACAAAAATAAATATGTGGCTTGAAATGTAGCAATAAGTGTGTCCAATAAATATTCCGATACACGCAACACGATTTATTTCCTCTGTGACAAACAGGAAAGGTTACAAATTTTTCCCTCCTCATTCACTTGAATTGAAAACGCTACAAACTAATATAAAATCTGTTTTAAAACGTTTAAACGCAAATTTTCAAACATACATTGATATTTATTCACAAAATAAGTTGGTGGTCTGGGTCAGTTCGTTTTTCCGAGTTTAGTTTACAATTACCATTTTAAATCAAAACTAGATCCGGTCTGTCATTCAGGATGTATTTTGAGATCGCTGCGCAGTACTTGTTCTCCTAGCGGTTTGTTCGTTGAAGTCCACGTGCCCTATTGCCAACAACCATTGTTTACACTGCCCAGGTCGCTCACCGGCGAACAGTGAATACTCCAATGTCACCAATATAAGTTATTATTACACCCCACCATCATGAACTTCATTCTGACAACGAACATTACTTACAAGTAAAAATCCTCAATTTCACCTGCGGTTTTCCAACTCCTCAGCTTCTTTTCCTGTTTTGATTAAATCTGCTGCTCCTCATGAATGTTCACACTAAGGGCGTGTGGGCCTTCAGACACAGCCAGTAACGGTCCATCGGCAGTAACCAAGGCCTTCGGAAACCTCACCTTTCAATGCGTAATAACCTACATCTCTCGCAGTTTACTTTTCCTGAAAAGCAACAATTGCTCAGACTTATTGACAGTCCAATTTATTTTCGACTGCATTGTCACACACTGCACCACAAAATTATGAGGCGTTTTCTTACGCGCACAAATGACGACGTAAAATATTAATGCCTCTATCATTTCTGCGCTTGTGTAGCTTGTGAAACTATACAAATGTGATAAATGAAGTTGCAAGGCACATTAAGCAATAAGCCATGAGAATCCTTTCTATACTCTGAATTAAGTCACGCCAAAAGGCATTGCTATGCACAATGCACAGCGGAGGGACGCATGGTGAAAATAAATACAGCAAAGTCAGCAAAAGTTTTAATTTTTTTTTTTTGCATTTATATTGCCACCCTCGCAAAGCCATATCAATTATACAAATGCAACCAGTAGGCAATCGCTTTTTCATTATCATTTCTTATACATTATAGGTCATGCATTGCTCTTGGTTGTTCTGTCAATAAATTGTTTGATTGTGAATCCCACAAACTTCAACGTGAACAACTTGAAGGCAATCGAGGGATAAAGGGGGAAGTTGCTGAAAGCCCTCTGAACAGATGACCGCCGCTGGGATACACACACTTGTGTATGCAAGCTCTGTGCTGGGCGACCCTTCCACCCGAGGAACACGGGACAAAACCAATTTAAAGACTTTTTTTTTTTTTACAAGAAAAAACCCCCACACACACAAACAGAAAATTTTTTTTTATAATAAACGCTCGTTATTGAATAGGCTAGTGAAATTGTATAAATCATTCATTTCACTTCACTTGCAAGCTCCATTTAAGTGAATGGGGAGGAAAATTCGGAACCTCTCCCGTTCATCTAGTTTAGTCTACTGGAATATCTGATGGACACACTGATTACTACATTTTATGAGACATATTAAATCTTGCGAAAATACAGATTTATGAGTTAAAAATGTTGTTTGTCCAACACAGTCCGAGTGATAATTGGCAAAATAATTTTTTTTTCATTAGGAGATTTTAGGAGAATTGTTATCATTAATGAGACATTTTGCCCCTCGCTGTCCTTAATTAAGACTGCATTAAGGCTTTCCCCGTTAACCAACATTTCATGAGAGCGGAACAGCGATGAAGCCAGTACACACAACCACAGTCGCTTCTCTGCGCAAACTCAACGCACTCGTCTCTGATTGGTCCTGGACCCAGACTGAGAAATACAGTCCAATGACAGCCGAGTGCGAGTTGCATGACGAGAGAACTCACTCTCCACCAGCTGCAGGAACACTAACCCCGTTCGGATTCGTTGCCATTAACGCCAATCATAAGCACTTCCCTCTCAGCAACACCTTCAGCATTTTAGCACCGCCCGTTTAAATGAACAGCTTCATTTCGCAGGTTTCACTTCTGCCGACGACCGCGACATGACCGAGCAAACAACAGCGTCTCAGAATTACGCTGCTCCGCCAGAAAACTTGTAAAAAAGTAGATAACGCTGGGAAGCTCAACCGAAAACGTCAGGGCTGCAACCACTGCAGCGATTCGGTTTACGTATCCTAAGGTAGCCAGCGATCTCTGCATCGTCCAAGGGGAGGACAGAAATATCAGAACTCGTAATTTAAAGGAAAATCTTGTATCAAACATGTTCCCTCATCAAAGTTACCAATTTTACACTGTGACAGCGTGTAAACATCCCATGTGAAACACTGACACGCACTCGCTGTATGTTTCAGATGTTTATGGCCAAACTCGCGGCGCAAGTAAAAGTACAGTCTGTTACTCGCACGTATTCCGACACCCGCCATTTTGTACCCTGGTCACGGATTTGACATCGTCATAACAACCACCAGGTACCGGAGAGTGTCTTCCACAAACTACACACCACCTCCAGATCTCCGCCTCGCCAGACACTTTCGCTCATTTACCCGGCCAGCTAGCGTCGGTGGCTATAGGCTAACCCGACACGGACACAACAATCGGGCAGAAACACCACCGCCTTCTTCACAATATTCCACATTTGGAAACATTAGCAGGCAAACAAGGAAAGTTTTTCACCTCTTATTTCCCTTGAATTTTTCCTCGGATTTTTTGGGTGTTTTATTTTTTTTGAGAATCAGGTTGTTGTTGTTGTTGATTTTCGTTGCTGGGTTCTTGTCGCCAGGACTACCGTGGCTATGGCGCTTCGTCCTCACCGGGGCAACTGTTGCTACCCACCCGCTTTAATCCCACCCTCTTTTTAAAGTCTGATTGGCTCAATGTGTGAAACGCCTTCGAAGTGTACTTCTCCTATAGGGGCGTCACACTTGTCAATAAACAGCCTTGTATCCCATTTGTCATGTATACTGTCTATCATCAACCGTAATTGCGCAATTGCTATGACACACCCCGTACGGCCGTTTCAATTGGCTTGTCTAACTGTCACTCTATGGTAACTGTTACTTGTAATTTGTGGCTTGCCATTCTAATGGGTCCCAGTTTTAAATACAGCGAGCATTTCACAAAATACATCGCATTGCTGGGGATTTGACCTAAATCAGCATACTAGCATTCTTTGAATGAGGCAATTTATCCCACAAAGTACGATATAAAATCACCTACTGGATCAAAGAAATCATGGATGCCATACTTCTGTCTTGTTAGATTATTTCACATCCATTCGTGGGCTAAAAGTCTTTATCAGAATATTTTTCCCTTATCGACCATCACAAGCTAAGTGAGATTTTCATGTTCATTTTCATACTGGTAAATATAAGCATATGAATGCCATTTTTTCCTGTCATTTAGGAAGCGTTGGCATTGGCAAAGAGAATTATCAGGCATGTTTAACTAATTAACACAAGAATTAACACAAAGTAAAAGCTGTCAAGAAGCAAAGAAACTGGCAGATCATCAAAGAGCAGCATTGCCAGCTGCAAAATAAAATACTGTCAAGCATAAACTATCATAAAGGAGAAGGCCCCAATGCCTCCATCTTCTCTCCTTAAGCTGAACATTTGAACAGTTTTATGGGTTGCGGAACAAAATGATTGTGAATGTAGCCTTCATGGCCACTGATCTGTGAAAATGGGTGGAATACATGTCGCTCTTTCCTGTACCAGTCCCAATTAACCAAACCCAATTTACAAAATTCTGGCAAATGCCAAAATAAACACATTTGCGCGCGCACACACACGCACACACACTCACACACACATGCACACACGCACACAAACATACGCATGGTAAAGTAGAAAGCATTAATAGAGCATCTGCACACACCCATGTCCCACACAAATGCATCCAAAGTCAGTTTTAATGGGCGAAGAAAAGACTGACTAAGCAGAGGGACATTCTGCTGAGACAAAAAGATGTCAATCTTGTAATCTCCACGGTCGCTCAGAGACCACAATAATATTCATTGTTAGCCAAATATTTTTCCCCAGAATGTCACCTTGAAGCGTTAGTTTCAGCATTTTAATTACAATTTCATTGTTACATTGTGAAATGAGGGACCTTTGCCTATGTGGTCATGCAGATATGGCCCAGGGTCCTATTCTCCGCTTCAACTGATATTACGCGCATTCCGCTGTTATCTGCTCACCAAAATGTCACCTGGTCCCTGCTTCTGTTCTCGCGTGCCCAGCCCACTGTGACAGCTGCCCTTCTGTGCCCCAGCCTTCCCCAGTTTTGTGCGTCAATGTGCAAAGGTGACTTACATCTGCACGGAGGGGTGACAGACACAGAGAATTTAAAAAGGAAAGTTTGAGGGGGCAACCGTTGACCGTGGGGAAGGGGTAGACCGGAGCCCAGGGCTGAGGGTTTTCGGGGTGAGGGGGAGTCTGATAAATTGGATAAAGTTCAAGAGGCAGGAATTTTAACTGAAAAATTTAAGTCAAGCCGTCATCAAACCATGCCAACGGAAAATTGTCGGCCAGAGAGAAGGGCTTGGTCAGGCAGGAGAAAGCTGGAGTCGGAGTCAGTTTGGGTATGGTTGAGGAGGTGACCATTTTAAGAGGGAGAAGTGCCAAGAAGCCATTATCAAGGGAAATCAAATTGTGAGTTTTTCTGGAAGGGAATGACATTTGCTTATTTAAGAGTAGCAATCATGAGTTTTACTTGGGCACCATGTTACGATTTCTTATTATCTGTCAATGAGCATTTGTGCTTGAACTCATGAGAGAGCAGTTCATTGGTGCCTGATCAGCTTCAATGCATCATGCTTGGCAGACCATTGTTTTAGAGTACAAATTAAGTCTGTGCAATTCCACATTGGGAAGATCTACAACAAAGTGCAGGGAGATATTTTAAGTGGTGCTGCTGGCTCTGGAGAATCTTGCCAATATTGCAATTACTGGAACGTGATTGAAAATAACACAATCACATTTATCCTTGTTTCTAAAATTCCAACACTATTTCCAAAAAGTTGAGACATTATGGAAAATGCAGATAAAAAAGCTAAGATTTGTGAATCACCTTTGACATATGTTTATTTGAAAGCGAAGTCAAATTTAGTTTTATTATTATTATTATTATTATTATTATTCGAAAATGCATGCTCATTCTAAATTTAATACCTTTAACTCTTTCAAAAAAAGCTGGGGTTGAAGCAGTATAAGACTTAGAAAGTGTTAAAATGCTAAAAAAAAAAAAAAAAAAAACTGGCCGTACAGGTGTTAAACAGGTGACAGAATCATGCTTGGATCTTAAAAGCGCATCCACAAAAGACCTGGTTGTTCACAAGGAGTAAATGGTTGAGGCCCCTGCCACTTTGCCAAAAAAATGTGTAACTGACTAATCCAACAATTTGAAAACAACATAAAGACAAGAACACCATAAACAGTGCATTATATCATTTAATAATTCAGAGACTCTGGATAAAATCTCTGCATAAAAGATAAGGTTGAATACAAACACTGAGTGCCCCTGAAGAAGACCTCTGATCTCCAGTGGCACTGCTTTGAAAACCAATATGCTAATTGTGATGGATGCATGGGCTGTGACTAATTTGTATTTTTATGGGCGAATCAATTCCATCCATTATGCATCTAAAGATGCAAGTGAAAACAATGTATGTACCGAGCACTGCACATGCCCAAAAACATCCACAAATGCTGAGGTCCTCTGTGGGCTCATCTGAAATGGACTAATGCACGATGGAAGCGTGCAGTTGTAGGACCAGTCAACTTGTCATATTGTTTATGGTAATATTTGATGTCATGTTCTCCAGTAAGCAGTAGCAGTGGTGCCTCACAGCAAGAAGGTTTTAGATTCAAATTTGACCTGGGGCCTTTCTGTACGGAGTTTGCATGGGTTTCTTGCGAATACTCTGGTTTCATCCCACAGTTCACATTTATCCTCACAGTTACTGGAGATTGATGGTGAGCTGGGACAAGCCTCAGCTCCCCTTTAACCCCAGTGAGGAGGATATGGTTGTGATAATGGATGGAGGTTCTTCAGTGTGAGACCCTGCTTTTCGCCCATAGTCAGCTGGGATAGACTCTTGCTTTTGAGCAACTCTAGTGTGGAAGAAGTTGTTCATATAATTGGCGGATGTTCTTCAGGCTCATGAAGAAAAGGACCGCCCTAGTTGTGCGTACAAAAGGCAGTATTTGACATGGTATGAGGCTGTATGAATTCCCATGGCTTGGGTAATTATAACATCTGCGATGGTATCATTTGTGCTGAGGAGCGTACAATTAATACCATCGTTATTAGACTGCGATTCATTTATTATTTTGGTTCTGTCCTCCAGTACTGTACATTTTAAGGAAAACATGACATTAAAGTTGAAGTGCGAACTGTCAGCTTTAATTTAGGGTGTTAAAATCCACACCAGATTGACAGCACCTTTAGTTCCGTCCATGTTCGTTGGAAGGCAAAAGTAGAGGACAGATTAACATAATGAAGAAAATGCCATCATTTTTGCTCCTAGATAAGCGAAGCTTAGGAAGGAGTGTTGTGATGAGACTTCAGCGTCACTCACTAATCAATCAATCAATCAATCAATCAATTTACGTTAGCAGGACCACGAGCGGGAAGATTCACAAACAGCTTATCCAGGAGTCAACGATAGTGTCACTTTGATTTATATTTTGTAGCATATTCTTTGCTGCAATGACTGCCTGAAGTTTGTGGTGTGTAGACATGACCAAATGTTAGGTATCTTCACTTGTGTTGCTCTACCGACCCTGAACTGCAGCAATCTTCAGTTCCTGCTTGTTTCAGGAACTACTTGACTTCGGTCTCCTCTTCAGCAAGAAAAATGCATGCCGTGGCAAACCAGGGAAAACGGGCAGGCCAATCCAGCATAGGGGGGTGGATCCCCAGGCTCAGGGTGGGGGAGGTGATGGAGTAAGCGTTCTGTCTAGTGCAAGTACTGAAGCAATTTATCACATGGAACTAGTCACACTGGCAGCCCATTGGATAGTTAGCTGAAGCACTTAAACACACTTTGTCCAAGCAGCATGGTGAAACAAGTTTGAAAGGAGGAGACAGGCAGGCATCATCACTCTGACTTCCATCGAGGGAAACATCAGTTCAAGTGAATCAGTGACATCAACTTAAGTTTGTGATTCTGGATACTCCAGACCTATTGCGCCTCACCTGACCTCGTTTTCTCCTTCCTTCCTCACTCCTTACCCCCGGGGACAAGCAGCGTCTCCAAAACAAGGACACTAAAGTGTACCACTCTCTCGGTCTCGCTCTCTACCCAGCAGCACATTGAAACAGCCCTGATACAAGCCAAGCCTAAAGGTCCAAAGTCCCCAGATGGGAGGAATCTTATTCAATGTTTGACCCACTATCATTTCCCCTGAATTCTTCATAAAAAAAGACATTTTATGCTTTTTGGCAACTGTTTCTTGAGCCTCTTATTGTGAATCAATCCTCTTATGCCCCTTGGTCTCCTCATTGCTCAATTGGATTCAGATCCAGTGATAAACTTTGCCAACAGAACCAGGTCAATAAAAAATGCGTCACTGTCCTGTGAGATGAGGCGCTCACGGTATATGCACTTTGGAACAACATGTGCAGTCGTCTACATCAAGTATTTTCAACAAGGCCCCTAGGTTGTTTCAACAAGAGTCCTCCTCACCAAATTCTGTACATGTTGCAACAGCATAATTTCTCAGGGCGCTCTCACGCTTGGGCCAGTTGCTCTGTACCGCGCCAAAGCACGATCATCCCTCCTCACCTGCCCCCCACTGGGCATGGGGAGTGGCAGGACCCAAATGCAACACAATCAGAACAAATGAATCTTTACAGACTTTAATGACTTTAAAGCAGGGGTAAACGGAATGCAGTGCAGAGTGGCTTGGTGCAGAACAGGGTCTGGAGCTTGTGGATGTGAGTGAAGCTCTTCCAGTAACTTGAGGGAGCAGGGGCTGATGGTGGGATTTAAACCCGAGTCGCCCACACGACAGGCAGGAGTTACCACTAGGCCACCGGAGTAGGGGCTTGTGGCTCAGCAGACGGGGTTGTATTCATACAGGCAGACAATGGAGTGGGAAGTAGTGATGGCAAAATGAGGCTTCATGAAGCTTTCAACCCTTTCGGACCATTGTATTGAAAATTGGTTCACCATTCAAAGCTTCATTTATTGAGCACATGGGTGACATCTGCTGGCACAGTGGTTGTTATACAGCCTTGCAAGAGTTTTGTTGTATTGTGAAAAATATTTAAATAAAGCTGAAATCTAACTTCATTTTCACGTGTCTGTTGTTTTTCTTCCTTACCTTTAGAATTCGTATTATATTATAATATCATTAATTACATCCACAGCCTCGTTGAATCCTTTAAATATTTGCTTTGTCCAATAAACATATATTTTATTATGTTTTTTTGATTGTGCTTGATCTATACTGGGTGTGCTTTTGTGACTTAGGAATTTTTATTCAATAATAATAACAGAGCACTCTTTCATCCGTCTTAAATACATTTGAATCACACCAATGTTTCAAAGCTCCGCCTATCAAACCAAACAGGCCAGCTGATTCAGTTTGAATGAAGCAGTGGTTTGAACGTCATCAGTCACATGGTCTTTCCTGGTATGAAGCAAGCTCCGGCACAGTGCTTCAGAAAAATACCCTGTCGGGTTTCAAGCGTGCTTCGGAGCCTTGGTATCAGAGGTGACATCACTAGTGGCAGGAAGGGTGGCTCGGACAGGGGCTTGGAAGACTGCAGACAGGATGCAGGAAGTACACAGACAGAACTCAGAGTCAGAGGCAGGGGGCTTTCAGGTTTACTGGGGCAGGAGTGAGAGGACGTCATCAGAGGCAGGCAGAGTCAATTCCAGGAAGTCAGACCCAAGACAAAGGCTGGAGAGAAGTCCATGTTATAACGACAATCTGGGAAACAGAGAGTGAAACAGAACTGCTTAAATACTGGCTTGGTAATGAGACTCAGCTGAGAGGAATTGCAGTACAAGAGGTGTGGCCAGCAGTGGAAGGGGTGTGGCCAGGCAGGGGGAGGGACGGCAGCATCAGGGCAGACTGCGGCACCGCCGGCCTGTACTCCCGTTGCTCTGGCTGCAACAGGGCCTGAGTATGGTTTCCAAGAACATACATCATCTCCACTAAATGTGGTTTATGTGACCTAATTGTCTGCTGATCGCATTGCAAATATGACCGTCAAAATCTCACTTCGTCAACTTTGTAAAAGCATTATTTAATTCAGTTATGGATAATGGATTAAACAAAATATAAGTCCATTTAAATGTAAAACTTATGTCAATGATGGACAGGATATTTTCTGGCGGTAGTTTGCACAGGTAAAAATGTATGATTTCAACCGCTTTTTCTGCTCAACGTCTGGCTTTGCAGATGGACTTTTCTGCTTCTACTTGTCACAGGAAAAAACGAAGCTACTGGGGAGGATTTTGTCTGCGATATCAAGTTGGGGGTTTCCCAGTTCGCTCAAAATACACGCTATCAATATAGTGTGCAAGTGAGCGATGTGCCCGGGATGATCTTGCTTTCCAGGAAACAAACCATGTGGCCAAAGTATTCAGCGCTATAATGACATCATAGTTGCATACCAGTGCTTGTGCTCATGCATGAGTAACTAATTGTAAGAAGAGGTCCGGGGAACACCAGATGCAGGAAGCAGAAGTGTTTATTAAACACAAAAAACACTAGAAGAAAGGGTTGGCAGACACGCCAGAAATAAAACACCGTGCTCAAGCACTGAACAATGGGGAGAACTAAGGTACACTGCCAAAGGCAGGGGGAACAGAAGTACACTCTCCAAGAGAGGATAAACTAAGAACAAAAACTGAACCTAACTAAACTGACGGATACACTGGGAGACTTTAACACGGGGCAGACAAGACTAGAACGCAGCAAACAGGAAGACTCGTGAACCATACACGGGAGACACTCAGAACGCACAACGAGCTGAGACTTCACCATGTAGCACAAAGACAATACGGAGGATCCGTCTGACAATCGCGTGGAAAACTGGAGCTTTTAAAATCTCGAGAGGAGGCGGGGACTCGGAAAGCAATCTCACTGAAACAGAAACACATGGGATTAATAAACAATCACACGAGGACCGGGTTACACTAATGACTCGAGACGAGACGCGGAGACCATCAATCAAACTAGACAGTTTAGATTAAGGCAATCTGAACGTGACAAGTAAAAAGCACCGCAAGAAAAGCGAAAGGAAAGGCACAGTTTTAAATGCAGTTACTCAGAAAGCTCAGATTGAAATCACGAAAGCCAGAAACACATACGTTCGCTAAATGAGTTAATCAAGGTTAATGCTAAGTGACGAAGTATTTACAATCACCCTTAAATACGTGAAGATTAGTACGGGTCAGTAATGTCCTATCAGAGAACGCATTCACTCAGTTTAGAGAGACCCGGAATTAAGTGCAGCTGGAAACAATGAATGAAATACCAAAGCCAAACCGAAAGTAGAAAGGTGATTGGACGAGGAGACAGGCATGCTGAAGGCAATCACGCAACACCACTGGAAACAGATTGGGAGCGATTGTCAGCCGGCTGAACTGAAAGCTGGAAAATAAACGAGACGAAAGTAAATCACAAGCACAAAAATGCACGGGACAACACACGAAAGGGCAGAATCATAACAGTTATGTGCTGAGGCACACCTCTCCCAACCGCGCCAGGGCCAAGAAAGTGTACCTTGCCCTACCACGGTACAGAACACTGAATCTCACACAAAGTGGACTTTGGGCGTCAAACATACACGGGTAAGGTACGAATAGTCAAGTGTGAGTGGGCCCTTAATCAGAGAGTTTGGCAGCTAGACTGACCTACCAACAGTCCAGACCTGTCTCTCGTTTAAAATTTGAGGTGCTTGAAGACACACAAAGTATGGCAATGAAGACCCCAGATGTCTTAGCAGCTGAAGATGCATTTAAAGGTGGAAAGAATCTTTAAAAATTGGAACAATGGGTGTCATCAATTCCATAAATAATTACTTGGAAGGCAGTAAAAGGGAAGGAGATGTAACACATTGGGAAGTGCACCCCTGTCCCAACTTATCTGAAATGTGTTGCTGGCATAAAATTCATACTGAATGTTCCTTTCCAAAAAGCCAGTAAAGCAGAGAAAGAAAAAACATTAAATATCTTGTCTTTGCACTAATTTCAGTTTAATACTGATCAAGGATGATTTACAAATCAAATGTTAACTTTCGTGTTTGAGTTATCCCCATTGTCTCTTCAGAAATTATGTCCATTAAAATCTATTATGTAAATGCAGGTTGATGTGCAAGTACCAAATCTATTCAAAAATCCAATCATCCAAAAAAAGAGAAATCTTTGTATGTACACTGTGCACAAATATTCTGCAGCATCACTGTGGGTGAAAATTCTGCAATTATTCAAGATGACAGTGGATTACTTTTGTCTTGAAAAAGCATTCAATATTTCATATACTTTTAAAAGTGATTGGCATCAATTTTGACTTTTAGCTCAATGGGTGGGTTGATACAAATGGCAAGTCCTGCTTAACCATTCATTGTTAATTTTGTTAATAACTCATGACTATTAATCAAAACCCTTACATTTTTATAGATTTAAATTAATGTGGTTTACAAACAAAGAATTATGATTGATCATTATTTATTTTCCCTCTGATTAATGTAAAATATGACATCGGTCCACCAAAGCTCATCTTCTGTGAACTGACTGCCTGGCTTATTTTTAACATTTACGCCATATAGTGGTATGCTTGTACACATAGATAGCTGCAGTATGTATTCGACCTCTGCGTGCTCAATAGTATTGTCCACAGTTCAAGTGCGTATAATTTGAGACTCAGTGGCAGATTACAGAAATGAGGAACTGGAAGGGGGGGGTCGTGGGACGCAAATGTCTTTCTCGATCAGATTACAATGCGCTGTGACTTCACTACGTATTGAGCATTGTCGACAGATTATTGAACCTTTGCTTTTCACATTGTTTCAGTAAAGGTCCCTGTCTATCTCTCATGGCTATCTGTGACTCTCTCAGCCTGCCAGAGAGCAAGTATGTTATGCAGAGCTCTGAAGCCTTGTATAAATAAGACTCCTGGGATGCAGACAGAATTACAATGCTCTCCAACACCAAAGAGTGAAGAGATCCACCGCAGAAGCTCGGAGAACCACAACGTCACTTTTTTGATCCAGACGTCTCCGCCGCTCGACCTCAGACTGTGCAGAAATGTGGAAAGCAGTGGTGCTGGCCGTTTGCCTGTTGGGGTCCAGCTTGCAGGCCTTGGAGGGGAACCCCACATACGGGGTTAAACTGTGCGGCCGCGAGTTCATACGAGCAGTCATATTCACCTGCGGGGGCTCGCGGTGGAGACGGTCAGCGAGGGCCACCGGTGAGTATGTTCGTCAGCTCATTTCCTTCTGTCCCTGTGCTTTCGCCTGATGTATTCGCACAAGTCACATTTATTATTGAACCATCCTGACTGAATCTTTCTGCCTGCCTACCTCTAATTTTGGCTCCTTTTCGAACCTGTACATTGAGTCTTTCTGCTGTGACCTCTTCATTTCAGTGGGTGCAACCACTTGTACTTGGTAGAGTCTGCTATTTATGGAGTCATTAATTTATGATTACAATGATTAAATAAGATGACCAAAATCAAGAGGTTCATTTTAATCTTCCTCATCCTGTTTAGTCCCTGATCTTTCTGCATAATTGGACCCAATAGTTCAGTAACAGAATGCAGACTGTGCCATGCAGTGGCTGCCACTGAACTGAAAATGGAGGGGGCAGAACGGCCCTTTAACTCTTTCCCCCGTAGACCCCTCCCTTTTCCCATTACGACTACAAATGATCACCCGGGCTGTATTAATGAAGGTATTATTTGATGCCTTGGGGATACTGCAGTTTTCAATCAATGGGGAGGCCAAGAGAGAGGTCCATTGATGTTCATAAGTAGTCATTATGGGGAAGAGAGTTAAACTAATGAGAAATCTTGATCTGTTTTCTGTAACTTCCTTCAATTAACAACGCTGCCTCTCAAAGCAGGAAGTACAATCAAACTCACCTCATTTAGGTTAGACAAAAAATAAAAAATATATTGGAATAAAATTACCCATATTTCAATCAATTATCCAAAATGGTGGAGTCATGCATCTTAGCTTCAATTTCCTTATTCCAATTTTAAAAATTCTGAAGCGCCGGTTTGATTATTGCTGGCTGTGCATCAGGTGAACTCAAAAGTTAACAAAGTTCTTCTTTTTTAATTGGAATACTTGGTGAGTTTTAATGATTTTTAAATTTCATTATTTAATGCCCTGATATTTCAAGAAGGAAGCTTGTAACTGTCAATGGATTGAAAAGTTCTTTATGTAGGAAAATTACTGAAGGCTGGTCAAGACTAAGCATCAGATTAATGTATCTTTTGCGCGTCCATTATTTCAGCTCAGCCTCTGCTACTACTGCCAATGCTGACTGGCACTGCAGGGTGATTTATAATCGGTTCTTGCATCGTCCAGGAATGTGAGGGTTTCTGTGGGTTTGGAGAACGCAAACTTATTACTTAAAGTCAGCCTTGGGGTGGGTGTAGCAACAAACACTTCACATTAGTTCATCTTTAAAATGTTGATGTGTTCAGGAGTGATTGTTTTGACGCTTGAGAGGATGTTTGTCTGCAGTCACTCATTAAGGTAACGATGAAAACAGCGTAGTGAATGTAGCTGAGTGATCATGACTCACCAGGAAAAAAAAACTGAAAATACTAAGCTGCTGTAATTATTTGGGTCAGTATGGGAATGCAATGGTCTACCTCGATAATAGTAGCTTGTGATTTCCTCGTTGCTAAATCTTCGTGGACACCATTCCTGTTCAGGTGACCTTCCCCAGGACCCTTTCACCACTCATGACGATGAGGCCTCGGACAGCTGGAGCTCAGAGTCAGTCCTGGGACTTTCCTACCAGCGGCTCCCTGAAATGGAGGCTCAAAGCTGGGCTAAAGACGGGCACGAGGGGACTTTTCTCAGCCGGTCAGCGCGTTCTCTGATCTCTGAGGAAGTGCTGGAGGCCCTGCGGTCCTCAGACAGGAAAGGCCGTGACGTGGTGGTGGGGCTGTCCAACGCTTGCTGCAAGTGGGGCTGCAGTAAGACTGAGATTAGCTCACTGTGCTGAGAATCACTGCTCTGTCTCCTTCGCCCACATCCTCCTGTCTTTGAGCAGTGAAGTGTGCTCTCCGAGCAGAGCTGTGCGCATCTCCTCTGGTCTACCTGAGACAGGAAAGAAACAGGCATTTTTTAAGGAAGTCCTTGTCGCTAGTCCCCATCCCCCTCTTTCTCTAGTCTGAAAAATGGTGATAGCATATGTTCATAGTCATTAAAATTTCAACAAAGTATTTTTTTTTGCTTTTTTGTTTTTATGTTTGCTGTGCGTCCGTCAATAAACATGTTTGTCAAACAGATTGTGGATGAGCATCTTCCATAAAACACCCCATTCCATTTCCTCTAGCATTCCAGGTGTGATAGACATTATCACATTGCCGGAAAAAATATCACGTTTAGTGCAAATATTTGCTTTTTGCCCAGTGACCAGTGCTACCACGCACACTTATGGTGTTGCGTCTGTCTTTTCTAAATCAGTATTTTGGGAGGATAGCAATGCTGATGCCCGTTCAGAGTCCCAGCGCAGAGGTAAGAAAAAGTTTCGAATTATTGAATTAAGTGTAGAACGTGGGTACAGGGGAGGTGATATGAATTTGTCTCCAACATATTAATGTTACTTTAGATAATGTCATTATGAAGATTTATATTTTGTCTACAACAAAAGAGACTTGATGATAATCGGGAAATTTGCTAAAGAGGTCTGCTCCACTGTCCGAGCAACATGATTGTACAAAACCCAAAACCAGTGACGTTGGTACGTTATGTAAATCGTAGATAAAAACAGAATACAATGATTTGCAAATCCTTTTCAACTTATATTCAATTGAATACACTGCAAAGACAAGATGTTTAATGTTCAAACTGAGAAACTTTTTTTTTTTTTGCAAATAATCATTAACTTAGAATTTAAAGGCAGCAACACACTGCAAAAAAGTTAGCACAGGGGCCTTTTTACCACTGTGTTACATCGCCTTTCCTTTTAACGACACTCAGTAAACGTTTGGGAACTGAGGAGACTAATTTTTGAAGCTTTTCAGGTTGAACTCTTTCCCATTCTTGCTTGATGTACAGCTTAAGTTGTTCAACAGCCCGGGGTCTCCATTGTCATATTTTATGCTTCATAATGCGCCACACATTTTCAATGGGAGACAGGTCTGGACTACAGGCAGGCCAGTCTAGTACCCACACTCTTTTACTACGGAGCCATGCTGTTGTAACACGTGCAGAATGTGGCTTGGCATTGTCTTGCTGAAATAAGCAGGGGCGTCAATGAAAAAGACGTTGCTTGGATGGCAACATATGCTGCTCCAAAACCTGTATGTACCTTTCAGCATTAATGGTGCCTTCACATATGTGTAAGTTGCCCATGCCTTGGGCAGTAATACACCCCCATACATCACAGATGCTGGCTTTTGCACTTTGCACCTAAAACAGTCCGGATGGTTCTTTTCCTCTTTGGTCCGGAGCACACGACGTCCACAGTTTCCAAAAACAATTTGAAATGTTGAGTCGTCAGACCACAGAACACTTTTCCACTTTGCATCAGTCCATCTTAGATGACCTTGGGCCCAGCGAAGCCGGCAGCGTTTCTGGGTGCTGTTGATAAATGGCTTTCGCTTTGCATTGTAGAGTTTTAACTTGCACTTGCAGATGTAGCGACAAACTGTAGTTACTGACAGTGGTTTTCTGAAGTGTTCCTGAGCCCATGTGGTGATGTCCTTTACACACTGATGTCAGTTTTTGATGCAGTACCGCCTGAGGGATCGAAGGTCACGGGCAATCAATGTTGGTTTCCGGCCTTGTCGCTTACGTGCAGTGATTTCTCCAGATTCTCTGAACCTTTTGACGATATCACGGACCGTAGATGAAATCCCTAAATTTCTTGCAATAGCTCGATGAGGAATGTTGTTTTTAAACTGTTTGACAATCAGCTCACGCATTTGTTCACTAAGTGGTGACCCTCGCCCCATCCTTGTTTGTGAATGACTGAGCATTTCAGGGAAGCTGCTTTTATACCCAATCATGGCACCCACCTATTCCCAATTAGCCCGTTCACCAGTGGGATGTTCCAAATAAGTGTTTGATGAGCATTCCTCAACTCTCAGTCTTTTTTGCCTCTTGTGCCAGCTTTTTTGAAACATGTTGCAGGCATAAAATTCCAAATGAGCTAATATTTGCAAAAAATTACAAAGCTTACCTGTTCTAACATTAACTTGTCTTTGCAGTGTATTCAACTGAATATTGGTTGAAAAGGATTTGCAAATCATTGTATTCTGTTTTTATTTACGATTTACACAACGTGCCAACTTCACTGGTTTTGGGTTTTGTATATCTCAAACCTATCTGTGGGTTTTAGTTGAATAATTGCAATACTTTAGTTATATTTTGCAATTCTTTGTCACTACTATGTTGTTTGAAATGCAAGTTTGTTTCCATTTCATCATTAAAGATCACATTCAGCGATCCACATTGAACACCTGCTTATCACAGATTTTGACCATGAATTAACAAGACACCAATATAGGCGCTCACTTGGGCTACCTGTGACCTAGATGGAGAACTTCAGAACAAAACTCAGTCAGTCAACTCAGTCACATGATTTTACCTTGCTTTCATGATGCGATACCCAAACGCTTCCAGGTAATTTCCAATTCGCGACATTGACGATAAATAGATCAGTTGTTTGATGATAGATGGATAGATGAAACAGTAGATCTAGACTCAAGGTACCTGACAGGCCGCCCGAGTAATAGATGAATGAATGAAAATTGCATTTTTATTGCGCTCTCTTGTAGATACTCCAAGCACTTTACAGTTGTATCTCATCTCACCCCCTCCCATGCATAGCACCCATCGGAGTGATGCGACGGCAGCCATTCTGTCCCAGAACACTCACCTCTCATCAGCTTGAGGTAGAGAAAGAGAGAAGATAAAATGCATAGCCAATTAAATTGGGAATGATCAGGTGGCAGGTTGAAAGTGCCAGGTGGGGAATTCAGCCAGAACATCGGGGAGCCCCTTATACTTGTCTAAGAGAATCGAGGGATTTTTAAAAGCCAAAGTGAGTCCGGAGCTTGGCTTATCATCTCATCCGAAAGATGGGTAAATATGAGTTGACTACATTGGGGCATTTTAAAGTTCATCCTTTCTCCAATTTGTTTGTTCAAAATGGGTGCTTATGTTATGATTTCAGAGGTTAGCAAGGTGTCATATCATGAAGCCCAAAGCAAGGCATGTTGATTTACAGAACCATATTTAATGTTTCTTCCACCATTTTGAATTCCTTATTTGAAAGGGAAACAAAGCTACAGGACATCCAGAGTCCTTGCAGAGGAGCAAGAAAAAGTATCTAATTAACAACTTAAGTCTTGTGTTTATCGTCTTTTTTGGGTTGAGGATATATGGATAAGTTATATGCATGAGCTGACACCATCCAGAAACAGTGCTGCCTCCTCTGGGGTTGAGCTTTCGAAAGCAGCAATTAGTATTCTTGTTAGGACCACTGATTGTTATTGAAAGGAGAGTTATTGTTATTGAAAGAACAAGCACCTTCTCTTGTGAAAGTCTGGGTAATTTTGATATTTTTTGTGCTCCTAAAAAGGATGAGAATGTGCCCCTTGGAGGGACGCATGGCTGAGTAATCCTGGTTAAGTCTCAGAGCTCTAGATGGTGTTCAGTTATTGAAAGTGAAAGATCTGAATGTCATAATGCACTTTGGTTACTGGTAGATGTTAAACTTTTGGGTTTTGAATTTATTATTGGTGCTGTGTACATTCCCCATGAAAGATCTGTTTATTACGATAGTAATATTCATGATGAAACCATAGAGGACTTCACAAATATACTGGCCAATGCTGATGTTCCCGTTTGTCTCATAGGTGATTTTAATGCAAGGACTGGTTCAATGGATGACTTTCTAGAGTTAGAAGAAATAATAAGCAACCAATTAGGTGTTTCTTTGTCCCAGTACAGGCTTAGGCTATTCACAATGCAAATTAGATTCTTTAGGCATCTGTGCAAAGAGATTTAACAGTAACAAACAGGTGAACAACAATGGGGAATTATTGATCAAACTTTGCCAAACACTTGATTTACTTATTGTTAACAGTAGATTTGGCCTAGATATAGACAGATATATGCAAACTTGCAGCAAACTGTCATGGCTTGGTGAAGAGTTCTGGGAGGGGCAGTGCCCACAAGAGGAAGAACAGAGTCTGGTTTAACAGTGAATGTAGGAAGGAAAGGAGAAACTGTGTCAGGGGTAAGAAAACCTTCAAGAAGGTGTCATCCAGGGAAAATGAAATACGAATGCAAAATCCAAGGATCCGTTACAAGAGGGTTATTAGAAAGAGTTGGTTGATGGGCAGAAGACGGCTTAACAAACAGTTAATTAAACTAAAGAGCTCAAATACCAAAGAGTATTGGAGGATAACAGGAACTCACCTGCAGCAGACCCTTGTAATGGAATCTCGAAAGAGGAATTCTACCAACATTTCAAACATCTTAGCCAACTTGGAGAGAGTATTAACAATACTGACTAAAAAAACTAGATCCCAGGTCTATCACTCACTCAATAAATGAATTTATTAATGATTTCTTTGCAGAAGATGAAGTGAATGCGCAGGTCAAACGTTGGTGCGATCAAATACTGAATTAATTATTGAACGCGAGTCCGAAGGAGACGATGTCGTTTGTGACTAAATTGTTCATCTTAGTGCTGAAGACAGGGATCATACTGACTGACCTGACTGTGGGAATAATTGGACATTTATATAAGGGCAAAGGCTTCAAGTCTTGCACGGATAGTTACAGGGGAATCACACGGCTCAGTTTTATTGGAAAGTTGTTAACCTCTGTAATCAATGAGAGCCTAACTTTGTATCTGAATGGGGTGGGTTTAATAGGAGATGAGCAAGCGGGTTTCAGGGCAGGGCATTCAACAGTGGACCACATTTTTGTACTACAAAACATTCTTGAATTGTATCTATACCACAAAAAGCGTCTGTATTGTGCTTTCATTGATTTTAAGAAGGCGTTCGATCTAACTGAGCGAAGTTCACTATGGAGCAAGCTAATTACCCACGCCCGATGATGCGGCAAGGGTATACAGTTTAGCACCGTCTGTCTGTGTGTGTGTGTCTGTCCGCGTGACAGCTCGGCCACAAGAGGCGTGGGTTAGCATCTCTATAGAGTGCGCATCATCTAGTTGCTACAAATATTAATGGTAGAATTCTTACAGTTAGGTACAATCTGTTGGGTCTTGCTTACTTCCAGGACTTGCCCAGATATAAAATCATTCCCTATCACAGCTTCATCAGAGATTTTCTACATGGGGAGAACTCCCACTCCTTGGACTTTCTGTTTTATGGGGGGCACTTGTGAGGTGGTCAAGAATGAATGGAAGCCTATGGGGCTGTTGCCCTAAAAACAGTACAGTTATGGGGAATGACAAATTCCAGCTACTGTATTGATATCCCCGAAAGCCGAGTGGCGTTCCGGGGACATTATGTTTTTGGTCTGACCGCCGCCGCACTACGTGTTAACGCGATAACTTCAGTAATATTTCAATTACAAATTCCAAATTTTGCACATAAGTAAGTATCACAAAGAGGAAGAACTGATTCGATTTTGGACAATTTACCATCTCTAGATTGGCCACCAGGGGCCAAAAACTGATTTCACTGTTAACAAGATAACTGCAGTAATATTTCAACTAGAAATTCCAAGTTTTGCATATAAGTAAGTATCATAAAGAGAAAGAACTGATTCGATTTTGAATAATTTACTATTTCTAGTTTGGCCACCAGGGGCCGAAAACGGAAAATATCACTGTTCCGCGATAACTTCAGTAATATTTCAATTACAAATTTCAAGTTTTGCACATAAGTAAGTATCATAAAGAGAAAGAACTGATTCTATTTTGAACAATTTACCATCTCTAGATTGGCCACCAGGGGCCAAAAACTGATTTCACTGTTAACAAGATAACTGCAGTAATATTTCAACTAGAAATTCCAAGTTTTGCATATAAGTAAGTATCATAAAGAGGAAGAACTGATTCGATTTTGAATAATTTGCTATTTCTAGTTTGGCCACCAGGGGCCGAAAACGGAAAATATCACTGTTCCGCGATAACTTCAGTAATATTTCAATTACAAATTTCAAGTTTTGCACATAAGTAAGTATCATAAAGAGAAAGAACTGATTCAATTTTGGACAATTTACCATCTCTAGATTGGCCACCAGGGGCCAAAAACTGATTTACATGTTAACGCGATAACTGCAGTAATAATTTAATTAGAAATTCCAAGTTTTGCACATAAGTAAGTATCATTAAGAGGAAGAACAGATTGATTTTGGACAATTTACCATTTCTAGATTGGCCACCAGGGGCTAAAAACCGAAAAAATCCCTGTTTTTATCATATCTCTGGAAAAATTTGTCCGATTGACCTCAAATCAAGTGCAAATGAAAGGTCATGAACTGAGGATGTGTCCCATGATGACATTATACAGTGGCTCCAATAAGTATTTGTACACTTCTTGAAAATTCGACTACATAACAGCTTTTGTATATTCAGCTAAATGCTTGCAATTGTGTGTAAAAGTGATTAAAATATTTGATAATCAATATGTTTTAAACAAATATTTAATGTCAAAATGGCATATTTGGTCAGAAAGGCAATTATCTGACCTAATAAGTATCTGTACAGTTCCATTAGTGAGTCACAAAACTTATAATACTCACCTAAAATTGACTCAAGATGTTTACAGGACATGGTTGACTCACTTGGTCTGATTTGGTCAAGCATGACCATACTGGACACTCCCCCTGAACACAGACTGGCCTATGTAAATGGCCTGACCATGCCCATGATGTATTCCTGTGATATATGGCTAAGACAGGCGAGATACCCCGTCGAATGCGGGAGCAGATCATTCAGCTACATAAAGAAGGCCAAAGCACCAGAAAAATTGGAACTTGGCTATCGTTACGCCACACGACCGTGCAGTACATCATCATCACATAAAATTCACCATTTTTGCTCTATCTTTGGAACTATTTCTCCAATTGACATAAAACTATGTGCAACCACAAGGTCATGACCTCACAACGTGTCACATGATGACATCATACCTGTATGTTTCAACATACCATATGGTTCACCAGGTGGCGCTTTGTGATGGAAAATTACCATTTTGGCCATATCTTCAATAATAATAATAATAATAATAATAATAATGCATCAATTTTATATAGCGCTTTTCTGGACACTCAAAGACTCTTTACAATGGACACATTATTCATTCACTCACACATTCACGCTCTGATGGTGGTAAACTACGTTTTTGTAGCCACAGCTGCCCTGGGGCAGACTGACGGACCTGAAATTAAGTTCAAATGAAAGTCTATTCAAGGTCTATTCAAGGATTGGGGCATTGGAGGATTGGGGTCGTTCGGGGATATACCCCCAGCTGTCGCCTTCGACGGCATAAGTCTAGTTATGTTACGTTTTCCATATCAGGGATTAAGAAAATACGCATAATCCTATTCTTCATTTTTTTTTTCAATCGTAGTAAAATACACCTTTGCAAGTATTAGTGAAGTCACATGTCAGTAGCTGCATTAAGGCAGTCACCCAGCCCCTTAAGAGCAATAAATCATGAAGCATTTTTTTGAATCAACCGCATGCTTAATGTCTGTCGTAGTTATCTTTTGGAAAATAAATGCGGAATATGATATTCACAAAAGCAGAAACCTTAATAATTGTGATTGTTTTCATATAATTGTTATAGGGCAAGAAAGTTGGACTGTTGTTAGCTAGCTGAAGACTCTAGGGGCTCTATATTTCACCCTGCCCTACCCGTTGCCTCTACATTAATTTAATGTGAATTACTCATTTAGCAGCTACCGCTATCCTTAAACGGTATCTTGCGGCCACACTACCCGCTATGCATTATGCCGACTCCCTTATTTGCGCCCGGAGGTGTGCCCGTGGGCGTGTTTATGCGCTTTCCCTACAATTGCTATCTTGACCACACATGTTATGGAAGGCTTATAGCAGGCCCTCAAACCTCCCGCGACCCATTTGGGAATTTACAAGAGCGTCCCCAGGCGGCTTCACTGCACGTCCACTTGGACACATGTGGACGTGCATTTGCGGCTCCACTTCCCGAATTAACTCGCCTATGAAAAGCCACCTTGCTTTAGCTTCAGTTGAACCCCTGAGAAAATGGCAGAGATAGTACTAAATCGCCATGATCGCTGGTCAAATAATAGAAGATGCCCAGAACGCATGTACTGCCAGCGCACCAGCTACCTGGCCTTTCAGGTAAGTCTATATTGTTTATATTTTGTATCAATCATTTTTTCTGCTTTTATCATAATATATAATTATTATATCTAATATATTAATGATATATACAGTGCCCTCCATAATTTTTGGCACCCCTGGTTAAGATGTGTTAAAAGTCTTAAAATAAATTCAATTTTTATTGCAGAAGCATACTCTCACACTGAAAATCGTAGAAAAATGTAACCTTCATCTCAAGTGAATTTTAAGGGGAAAAATTTTCTTTGCCATGCGGATGACACCCAGCTCTACCTCTCTACCACCAAGCCCAACACCACCTCTCAACCATCTTCCCTTTCTGACTGTCTTTTTGAAATCAAATCCTGGTTTAGTCAAAATTTCCTCAAATTAAACTCTGCTAAAACTGAATTTCTTCTTATTGGCACCAAGTCCACTCTAGATAAATCTCACAGCTCTACACTTACAGTTGACAACTCTACAGTTTCTCCTTCCTTCCAAGTCAAGCGTCTGGGTGTCGTCCTCGACAGCACTCAATCTTTTGATTCACACATCAATAACATTACTTGGTCTGCATACTCTCATCTGCGAAACATTAATCGTCTCCATCCGTCGCCCACCAGCACCACTATCCTTGTCAATGCACTTGTCACCTCCCGTTTAGATTACTGTAACTCCCTCCTCTCCGGTCTCCCTCATAGGGTCACTCAAAGACTTCAACTTGTCCAGAATGCAGCTGCCCGGATAATCACTAGAATCGCTCCGACTGACCATATCACACCCGTTCTGTGACAGCTTCACTGGCTCCCCATCAAATTCCGTATTGATTTCAAGATTCTCCTCCTCACTTTCAAAGCTCTCCACAACTTGGCACCTCCTTACATCTCTGATCTCCTTTGCATCTACACACCCTCCCGTTCTCTTCGCTCCTCCTCGTCCATGCTTCTCATCGCACCCCCCGCCCGTTTAGTTACCATGGGGTCCAGAACCTTCTCCCGTGCAGCTCCTCGTCTTTGGAACTCTCTCCCACTATTCATCCGTGATTCCGATTCTCTATCCTTATTCAAATCTCGGCTTAAAACCCACCTTTTTAGACTTGCCCAGTCTGTTTAACTGGAATTATATTATAGATCATTGTTTTCTTTATTTATCATTTTGGTTGTTTTAATTTTATCATTGTTTTTATTTTCTTTTGTTTTCTCCTTTTAATTACTCCTTTTAATTACTGTTTGTTCTTAATACTATGTCATGTTCGGTGTACTTGAGTGTTTTGAAAGGCGCCTTTTAAATAAAATGTATTATTATTATTATTAATATAGGGCCCTAGGTGTCATCTAAGGAGGGTGTTCAGTCACAATCAGTCGTAAAGAAATACAGGCAGAATGCTTGTTTTTTTTCTGGGCAAAATTACCAACCCTGTGAAAACAATGAAAGAAATTTGATTTTTTTTTTTCATTTTGATTCTGATATATCATCAATACTGTATTTGTCAAAACTAAAAAAAAAATGGCTTTTTCGTCAAGAAATCGCTCTAAATAAGTTCCATACATTCCCATTCATTGAGAACTATTTCGCGAGCGCCCTCTAGGTGAACTGCAGCCAACGACGGAAAAATGGGAGTGGTTGGACAGGCTCTCAGGAAAATGGCTTTGTTTTGGCCAATGGTTTTGGCCTCTCTTTAGCTTTCTTCCAAAATAGGTATGCGATTGGCTAGATCAGAGCGAGGGCGTGTCGTTAGATGTGACGTCAGAATAATTTGCACCATGTTTATGATTGACACTGCCCTATACTCGAGAGTTTCCAGGGGGACAAGTAAACTTTTTTCTGGGATGTGGAACGGGCAGAGATGATGTTGATCGGTACGTATGTTTGACATTTAAGTATTTGTTAATATAGCCCTGAAAATCCTCCAGTAGTATCACCTAAAAACGATGCTTTTTTTGAAGATGTTTTTTTCTCGGTAGTAAACTTTATTGCGTAATGCACAGGGAGCATCACGTATCTCATCTGGCTGACTGGCTATAGCTAACCATGTATAAAGTTATCAATATCCAATTAATCTTAATTTACGTGGCTTGTTGTTTTGCTCTCAAACGAACTGGCTCGCTGCATTTTTAAGATAATGGCGTAATTTTTGCGACTTTGGTTTAAAATGGTCTTGAAACCGCCGGGGTAACGCCAATCTCTGTTCCTGAGCCAACTTAAAGTGAAAGTGAATGACTCTAATGTTTCTCTCCGCAAGATTGGTCAATGTCGATATTTTGGATTGTGTATTGTTGCAGACACGAGAGTGAAGGCAATTTAATTCTGGCCGTTGCTACGGGTACGGAAGTTTTTCAATGCATTTCGATGTGAAGAGGCACGGCAGTCCCCATTTCAAGCCCTGCCCTAACCTAACCCTAACCCTTCCTCTGACCCTAACCCCAACCCCAACCCCAACCCCTAGCCCTAACCCTTCCCCTAATCATAATCCCGAATCCTTATCCTACTCACTTGAAATCGACTGCCGTACCAATAAAAATTGCCGGGTCTCTTGAGTCTAGACAATGCGTTTAAGTTTTAGTTCAGTTAACGCTGTAGTGGTCTGTCCAGTCAGCTCATTGTTGGTGTATTGGCTGGTAAATTAGCAATGTTGTTGTCATAATGCGCTACTTGTGTTTCGGTTGGACTTTGATGACTATTGTGAAACCCGATGGGTCTGGCGGAGATTGACTGGGTAAACTTCACGGAAACTGTTGGTGCCACTGATCTACATAACGACAAATCTCATTGGAGTCCAGTGGGTGGAGCAAGTTATACGTGCCCGTGAAACCCCTACGTATTCATGAAAGCGCTCTGTAGGTGCGAAAACGGATGCCCTGTTGTGGCTCTGAAACGTGCCGTTTATTGTCAGGTTCTTGCGCATGGTTTATGGAACAACTAAATGAAATTGTATTCGCCTCAAGACTGGATGAACTTGAGCTTTCTTTGCAATGAAAATCAAGTTAACAGACCTTGAACCTGCATTCGTAGGCTGAATAGCGACTTAAATTCCCTTACTGGGAGTTTTGTGATTATAGTATACCCGTTCTAAGGAAATTTGACTGTACCCGTGTAGACTGATGCTCAAAGGTCAGTCTGGGTTGATTCGGGTCGTTAGCAGGACGGATTGTTGCTGTACGGGCCACAATACTTGGGACAACGGTATTTTTTAATTGGATCAGAATCGCACAATTTTCTTTTTGGAATCGAGCAATTCAGTTGTGGTTATTTTACATGTTAGTGTGTACTGTGCATTGTGATATTTGCTTTAATTATTTACATTACGTGGTAAAACTGAATTGTATTTAGAAAAAACTTAGAATCTGAATTTCACCCATTTGCGAATAGTTTCATTTAAAAATTGTGGATTACTAAGTCAAAATGAAGAGGGAAAAAAATCTGTCTCTAGCATGCTTGAGAAAACGTGTGATTTTGCGTGGATTTTTTTTTTTCAATTAATCACAAAAGTTTAAAGCAATTTATCAAAGCAGAAACTAGTACTCTGATGAGCTTGGTCATAATAGTGCGCAAGTCATGCCACATTGTGCACATTGGAGGACTGAAAATGGAGCCTAATGGTTTGCGGATGTGTGTGATGAATTTATGACCCTCTTCTTCCTCTGCCTTGCTATGGAGCTCCCTTAACTCCTTATCGGGAGAGCAATAATGTGCTGTTGCATTTAACCAGTGAAGGGTGTCATTAAATATTACCCATTACATCCGGTTAAATATTATTTGAAATTATTTTACTTGCTAAGATTGCTGTGCATTAGTGATACTGCAATATGAGTTCTGTATCTGGAATGCATTTTGTGTTAAACCCCCTTAGGTGATGAAAGGTGCTTGAAATCCTGCCTTGTCTTTCACTCTCGCTGTCTCCCTCGCCTTCTCTGTTTCCTGCTCTGACCAGGCCTCGGCAGCCCAGTATGATGACCTTCATTTGGGCTGGCTTGTTTACTCTTTTTGCCTATCTCCATCCACAAGGTGAGCAAACGGACAGTGCTGTCCTCATGGCTAAAGTACAGGAGTGTTAACTGTTTCCTCCCTCTACCTATCCCACAATCCGCTGACCTGCTTGGTCCTGTGGCCAGATGCATTTAGTGTAACTGAATTATTTAACAATAGTAAGGGTTATTGTTGAAAAATAGTAATTAATAATAGTAATTAGAAACTACTACTACTACTACTAATAAAAATAATAATCAGAAGAAGAATACTGCTGGAACATAAATACGAAAGTATTTCCTTGGGATTTTCACCGCGCATTTCAGCTGGACCAATCATGGGCAATTTTGAGCGGATATTGCGTTACGCAAGTACCAGTACATCTGTTAGTAAAGCGCCACCTATTATCGACAGTAGTCCTTATCCCAAGAAATGGCTTTCATTAACTGAAGGGGTGATCTCCATTCTTCATTATGCAACAAACCTTTACCCTGTCGGCCGACTGCGCACACCAGCAGGTGGCGCTGAAATACATCAAATTTTCCCATTTCACCATGTTCAGCGCGCCCTATTGGTGTGCGCATACATTATCCCAACTTCATCTCACCTTTAATAGACAGTCTAACTACATACCAGTGTGGTGCAGCTGTAAAAGTTCTGGGGCACTGATCGCACACAGAGTATAAGGGGTGCAAGTTGGCGACGAAAATGCATTGCGGCTACATTGGAGCGCCGAAAATTGCTCTTTCCAGTGACCATCCCCCCTATAATTCAATTTCCCAACTTTTACTTTGGGATAAAGTTTGCGCAGTGAATGATAGCAACCCAAAAATCACATTTTGATAATTTGGCAGTTTAGGCCCTATTTCAGCTTGCACTTGATTGACCCCAAAAACCCAAACCGGTGCAGGTAGGGCCAAAAAATTTGTGAAATTTTCTAGTTTGGGTAGGGACATAAAACCACCGAAGTTTCAGCAAAATTGAAGAAGGTGACCATCACCACCTGCCTGAACTTTACAGACAATGGCTCTTAATTTTTACCTGTAAAAACTTTTGTGTACTTGTCTTTTCCCTCCTGATCTTCATATTTGCTCTCCATCGCTCTCTTTCTTTCATCCATACTTGTTTTTTTTCCTCTTTCAGCCGTTGGAGTGAATGTGACTTGCTTGTGGGAAAGACACTTCCTTGTTGGCTCTAATGTATCCGGTGCCTGTCATGTGGGTCGGGCCGCACCGGGATGTGGGGCTCAATCTTTACATCTCACTGCTTCGGGGGAGGCGGTGCTTGCATATGGTTACCGTAGCGACTCTGCTCTCTTCACTGTCCCTGCTTCCCCCGAGAGGACCCTCCACATCCACTGCGAACTCCCCTGCACTGACCTGAGGCCACTCCCCCACTGTGACATCACACTTCAGGGAGGCTGTGAGTATGAGGTCATTTTGAAAAAGCTGGCATTGGTACTAAACCAGTACATACTGCATGCTATATGTTTCATGTGCATTATAGCGCTGCTATATGTGGTATACAGCGTTCGCCGTCATAGCCAGTATATGATGACAAACACATGATGATGAGGCTGTTAAGATCTCCTGGGTCGGTATGAATTGTTACTATTTACCAGTCACCATCCGGCCCCAGGCTTCGAAAGTTGTCCTTAGTAGTATGTTCTTTGAATACCACTGGCATAATCGTAAATTTCACGTTTGTTGCATGCTGTATACTAGTTGCTACTTTTGCTGCTCATCCAAAAATCATGATTGGAAGAGAGATTCATCAGACCTCACAACTTTTTTCTGATCTGGGTTATTCTCTGAAACTGGGTCAATATTACATGCTTCACTTAGCAAGTTCATTTTCTAGTAAATGTGATTAAATTTAAACCAATATCCTTGCCCAAAATACCCCACATGGACATGTTTGACTGTACAGAAATAAAATATTACTATACATTCAACAAAGAAAAAAATATTGGATTTTTTATTCGAAAACTGTTTGAAAATGGTGGACAAAAATTGGGACATGATTTATTACTAAACTTCCACTCGACGCTGTTATTGAAAATGTATCTCCCAACACATGTAGTTGAGCTTAAAATAAAGATCTGATACCGAAATTTATATCCAACGTTGATTTTGTTCTCTCATCATTACTTGTAGCTTGAAAATCCGGCCTCAATTTACCGTTCCGTGCGTAACCAGTCGTGTCCACTGCAGTTACGTATGGATCACAGTACATTTTTACCGTGAACAAGTAGTTTCACATTTGCAGCATGCTTTATATCAATGAAACACTACATGATGTACATTCATACGACACGTAGTCAAAGTTACTTTGACACTGGCCACTTCCTTACTTGTTACAAATTAAAATATTAATGTTGTTCATCATTTAAGGATTATCTGGATGTCGTGGGTTCGAGAAGAACAACGGTGCTTTGCAGGGTAGCTTAAAGGTGCATTATGCAAGTTTCTTGACATCACTTCTGTTGACATTCAAATTCAAACAAAACAGAGGCAGCCCCTCCCTCCCATAGTTCCCTCCCTCCTATGCTTCCATAACTGTCAACTCTTGTCGGTGATTGGTCGGGACGGTTTATGTTATGGGGCACAGCCTGTGCCCCTTCTGTTTATTTGTAGTTTGTGATGCCTGTGCGGTCTCCAGAGCCCAGATTTTTATTTTACAGTGAATTCAGGGACAGGCAGCTCGCGGATCGTGGGGAGATATCGGTGTATTGAGACAAAAATGTATTTGCGCAGAAAATGAACAAACTTGCATTGTGCACCTTTAAGCGCTTTGTGCTGATCGTGTCTGCCAGCGGACATGGAGCTGCAAATTTATGCACACAGAACAATATTCTATCACTAGATGGCACTCTCAGATCAGTTATTGAATATATACAAGCAAGCCGAGCTCGAACACTGTTAAGAATGGACAAGTTCAGTCCAATCCCTGTTTTTCGGGAGTTGCCTGAATTTAACTCCTTAGCTAAGCCTGATGTGCAAACTGCTCAATATACTTGCCGATAGTATCTCTCCAGCAGTTCAAAAAAATTCTCTTGCTACAGAAAAAATCGTTGTCCTCTGTAGCGACCACTTCAGCTACAGTGAGCCAATGGTATTCCAATTAGTAGTTAAGAAAAATCAGTTTTCTGAAGCAAAAAATTTGACATGGTATTGATACTATGTAATTCTACTATCAATTAATAATTGCCAGTAAACTCAAAGAAGAAATAGAAGAAAAAATATATAAAGGAGAGACCGCCTGTTGGTTTTTTGAATAATTATCTTTCATTCACCTGAAAATTGATTAAAGAGCCCAATGAGAGAACAATGCATGTTTGCTTTGCTTCTTTCTATGCGTACTATGAAAAATACTTTGTGCACTTTTGACATTTAAGTATATTTTTTCACAAGATACTTTTGGTACTTAATTACATTTAATGTGATCTACTTAAAGGCTTTTACTCACATAATTTTCTTATGGGTGACTTCAACTTTTATCGAAGTAACATTCAGTTATGATACTTCCACTTTTACTTAGTTTTTTTCCTGTACTTTATACACCTCTGTTGATATCTGTGTAAAAGTGGAACATTTGGTGAATTATGCCAATATTTTCCTCCCATGTCTGGCCGATGAGATGCACTTCTCAGTGTAGTGGACATCGCTGTGTATTGAGTCTGTGTTACGTATGGATCGATCTTTGTCACACACCATTGTTGTTCACATTATTTTTTGGTTACATCTCATTTTCACCCCTCAGCCCGAAACGGGCACGAGGGGTATTGTCGTCCCTTTCGGCGGGCGGGCGGGCGGCTGCCAATTTTCTCCGGGCTATTTCTCTGTAACCACTTGGGTTAGGAAGTTCATATTGCATATCTGGACCCCCCATGGGGGGTAGGTGTGCCTTTTCGAAGTTTCGTCACAGTTTGACCTTTGACCTTGCAACAGTGACCTTCTGGGCTGACGGGTCTTGCCCGCTTCTGCAAGGCCCATTTTTTTCATTGTTTTTATAGTTCACTTCTTATTCAGAACGAAATTAATTTGCCATTTGTAATATCAAAAAAGATTCCTCAATGTTGTTCCGTATGTAACAGAACTACTGAGAGACACAATGCTACCTGGTGTCCATGTTACGCATGAAACGTCTCCAAATACTTGCAGGCTGTGTGAAAATGAACCATTTTTTACTGCTGAACAAGACAAGACCATTTGAGGGTAACGAGTGGGACACAGTAACGTGGCATTAGACAGATTTTACGTTGATGTATTCTTGTGAAAGAGTTTCAAATTTTAGATGGTCAAAATTTGCCCAATTAACTGACTCGCCATGTTGCAATTCTTATTTTTATTGTAAGCTTTTCCATCCTTTTATGTGTTGAATCCATTTTCAAAGTTTTCCTTTGACTCCTTCTGCTGTTAGTTTGGTGTCCAGGATACATATGGATTTTTCTCTGTTCATTACTAATAAATGTGCTGTTATGTGCATGAAATAGTTCTCGTATTGTCTTTATAGCAATTTCTCATGAATCTATGGTAAATCTTGATGGAAATGCACTGAAATACACCTGAATTGTGGCATTTTCAATTTTTCACCCCAGTGTCCCACTTTTAGGTACCAGTTTCAGAGAATGATCCATCCTCTTCTGTTTAGTCAGTGTGCATGTGCCCACTGCAGCCTCGCATGTCTGTTCTTTGCTGACACCGTCTCTTGTTGCAGCCTCACAGCTGAACATGTTGTGAACTCTGAGATGCTAATCTGCCCACCACAGCTGGTGGTGAGTGATTATCAGAGTTACTGTAGCCTTTTTATGAACATAAACTACTGAGCATTCTCCTGACCTCTCGTAAAAAACGTAGAACTGCTGCTCACTGGATGTTTTTTGTTTCTCAAACATTTTTTCTGAACTCTAAGGACTGTTTTGCGTGACTTACTGGAAATGATCATTTTCAGATATGGTTTGACCAGCCTGTCTGGCCCTGACAAACATGCCACCAGACCAAAGCCATTGAGAGTACATTATTGTCCACATATTGATGTTTGATGTTGACGGCCTCTGATCTGTGGCTGTATGATCTTATGCATTGCACTAGTGGAACCTCATTGGCTGATTGGATACTTGGATGCTAGATCCGAGTGAAGGGCTTGGTGATTGTACAGATGGAGTGCCTATTTATAATCACAATGTGTGTTTTAACTGAGAAAAAGAACATTTCTCTTGTTATGAAAGAATGCTTGATTTTAGCCAT
The DNA here is from genome assembly GCA_029721435.1 of Gymnothorax reevesii. NCBI lineage: Eukaryota > Metazoa > Chordata > Actinopteri > Anguilliformes > Muraenidae > Gymnothorax > Gymnothorax reevesii. The sequence continues at coordinate 1,528,180 of CM056584.1, read as the reverse complement.
CGCTTTTCCCTGGCAGTTATATTTAAAACCATTTGTGGAGAATTTCGCTGTGCATTTTCGTATGGTGGCTGTTTTGCTTGAGTGCTGGGCCTCGGGGCTCTTGATGAAGTTGCACCTTTAGTTGTGTGAGCGCAGAGCTTTGATGCATGGCGCGAGACGGTGTGGTGATGTTTCGCGAGATAGGAACCTGCGCCCGCTTCGGATACGACGTACACCCCAGTCACCGTTTCCTGTTTTTGAGCCTGGGTTTGGGTACGAGCTGAACGTTTCTCGAAAAATGGTCTTTCTGGTGGCTGAAACGGCGCTGTGGGTGTTAGCGCACTGTTACCGCCCTCTGGTTTGAGATTCCTGTCTTGTCTGGTTTGTTGGAAGTTTGAAGTGAGTTTATTTTAAAAAGGGACTGTTCTAATTAGCATATGTAAATGTATGTGCACAATTTTGCTATGTGAACTGATTGTCATCTATAATTCCTTGGCAGGTCCTCGGTAAGTACTTGAAAAAAAACATAATTTATGACAAATGGTGCATTTTCAGTGACCGATGAGGATGATAAATTCTTCAGCGTTCTCATAACAGCTGAGTTAACATGTAACACTTAGCACTGATTGAGTACACAAAGGAATGGGTGCAGCCTGTCGAGGCCTGCAATGCAGCGCTGAAAATGACGTCAGAAACAGTCATATCGATATAAATTCATGAATTTCGCTAAATTGCCGAGGATCCGTGTCTGTTGCAAGCATGAAGCAAACACAAACAATCAAAAAATGTAACAACACTTCCGGCGTGTTTATCATATTAAAAGGCCGTTTATATGGACATAATCCCTTCCGCTCAATTCAGCAATGCTCCGTGAAATATTGAAACATGTAGTGGGAAATTCACGACTTTCATCGTAGGCTGCTGTCATTAAAGGGGATACAGCCTATGGAAAAGTATTTTGTCATTCTCAACTTATTTTTAAAAACTTAAATACGACGTTGCTCGTTTTATTTTGGATTTATATGTCTTGATTTTGCGGGAATATGCCATTAATTGCGGTAACCAAACCAATGAACGTAGCTTATTATGTTGATGCTTAAAGAGTATCCGAGCAGTTCTTCTCCGAATCTCCCACTCTGGCCATGACACCCCCGCGATTGCTGAACCTACATACGACTCCCCACCTGTATCAGCAAGTTCAGGTGACTGTTTCCACTGATAAAGAGAGAAAAAACTAAGATGGATACAGCATGTACGTGTAAAATATCATTTGGATTTAACGGCCAGACGAACGTACAGCACATCAGCCAGTCTCTGAATTGTCTGAACTGTTCCTTTCATCGTCGTTCGGCGCCTAGCCTATACGAATGATTTCAGCCTCGACTAATGTAAATTAGATCGCTTTTGAAAGCACATTCCACATCCCGACACCCTCCCCCTACCCCGAAATTACCTTTGGAGAGAGCAAGACCCATTCAAAAGGGTTAGCTGTGTAGTGTAATATGATCGTGTAATTAGATTGTTTGTATGATGCGCTCAAGCATGCTTCTCCTCCTGTCAGTACAAAATATAACTCACGTGTAGTAGGCTATAACGACGCAAGATGAAATAATATATTATATTATAGTGATTTCTTGGGCAAAGTCGTGCAGAAACAGAGTCGGAAGAAGGAGCCCGCGGCAGACCTGCCGCTGCAGACACGCAGGCAGTGTGACCGAGCTGCATGCGACCAGCGGCTGCTGTGCTCCAGGGGCGTAGCTAGAACCGGGAACTGGGGTGGCACAGACACGTCCCTTTATGACAATTAGGATAGTCCCGGCTAGTTCTGAATTATTTTTCTTTATTGACGTGTTTTCCAATTATCGTAGTAGGCAACTGAAGACAGGGTTTCTCATGCGATCTAACAGCGATGAAGTCATGGGGTAAATTCCGTAAAACTGAGAATTGGGGTGGACGTAACATCTGTTTTAAAGAATTATTAGTCCTGACCTGTTCGCAGTCATTTTCATGATTAACAAAATGTTCACTCCGAGAGCACTCCACACTTAACAGGTGTTGCTTGTTCTCCCCGATTAGGTAAGACGACAATCATTAATCTGGAAACGTTTGCTTAATTTAAATCAACGTTATTCAAAATTACTCTCGGTATTGAGTGGGAAAAAAAAGTGGCACTTGGCAGTGAAATAGGCTATAAAAAGCATGCGGCTCTATTTGACGTTGATTTAAATTATGCAAACGCGTCCAGATGAATGATTGTCGTCTTACCTAATGGGGGTGAACAAGCAGCACCTGTTCAGTGCGGAGCGCTCTGGGAGTGAACATTTTGTTAATCATGAAAATGACTGCGAAAAGGTCAGGACTAATAATTCTTTAAAACAGATGTTACGTCCACCCCAATTCTCAGTTTTACGGAATTTACCCCATGACTTCATCGCTGTTAGATCGCATGAGAAACCGTGTCTTCAGTTGCCTATTACGATAATTGGAAAATGCGTCAATAAAGAAAAATAATTTAAAAGTAGCCAGGACTATCCTAATTGTCATAAAGGGACGTGTCTGTGCCACCCCAATTCCCGGTTCTAGCTACGCCCCTGCTGTGCTCCGCTTGCAGAAGACGCATCGCAGCTGCAGGCAGTGTGGCCCGGGCCTAAGTGCCAGGCAACACCGGGCACAGGCAGTTCAGGACATGGCAAACATGGACATCACACATGGGGTCTAACTAGATCATTTATTTGTTAGTAACGGTAATCTGATCACTTAAGTTATCAAAGTAATGCGTTACATTACTGCCTTACTGATAAATGTAATCTGATTACAGTAATTAGTTACTTTGTAATTAGTTACTCCCAACTCTGGTCCGCAGTGCCAGTAGTTGAAATCACTTTGCTGAGGTAAACCATCCCTGATTTAAGCGCGATTCCACTGGTCTTCAGAGACTTAGTGCATTGGTGGTCTCAGTTGCAAGTTTTAAAGCTGGTTTGTATAAATTCGAGGGTAAATAAGCTGTTCAGTCAGTGAATACTAACAATCACAACTGCTGCGCGTTTCTCCAGTTAGAGATGTTTAGAGCTGTTGCATTGTTATTTACCCTTGTTGGCCATCGTAGTGAGGTCAACTTCTTTCGTTAAGATAAACAGGGCTCCTATCTAAGTGGCTACATTGGACATAAAGGCTAAAAACATGGTGAAAAGAAGTCTTTTTGAGTCAAATTTGAATGTTAAGGCTTACGGACACGCTGATTACTCCGCACAAGCTGTACGGAGGCATTTTCTGTTTTATTAAAAGTTGTTTTTTACGCTTGAAAGAGGGGTCACCAATGACTTCACATGATTCGGATTTTTCTTCAATGCCGTCTTTATTTGTAACTCCAAATGTGTTTTGAGGACAAAAATAATTTGCGGATCCTTCGATTAGCCATGAGGTGAGTAGATGATGAGTGAATTTTCATTTTTGGGTGAACTATCCCCATAACCATCCATCTACCAATTTTAAGGCCTGGTTACTTGCTCACCCCTGGTTTATGCAGCTCTATCCCTTCACCCTATCTTCAATATGCCTGTTATTTGGTCTTTAGTGCGATTAGTTTAAAAAAAATAACTTCCTTGACCATTATCTGCTTGTGTGGTCTCGATCTTCGTTACGGCCCTTGGAGCTGGGTTGTAACACACAGTTGGAAAATTCCGGTCACTGAGTCATTAGGTTCCATTCGTGACAGGTCCCTGTCTCGCTCCGATTTAGATCCCCCACCCCGTCCATCACAGCTTGAGTGCCTGGTGCCCTTCGGCAGCTCTGATATTCACTGCAGCTGGGACCCCGGAGAGAGGCCCCTGCTTCCTGCCTCCTACACTCTCCACTGGGTGCAGATCAGGTGAGCACGTCCGCGGCACCTGCAACATCCATCGACCCGTCCTCAGTCTTTTGTACCTCTGCACAAAGGTTTTCCCACCCCAAGGACCAAATGAAAGCCTGGAATGCTCGTTGAAGGCAAAATTCAAAAGCTTCAGACTCAGCGTGGATAGGCTTATGCAGATAAATGGGTTAGCAGGCACATTTTTGTTTTGATTTTAAATTTCGTGCTTGGTGTGAAAAGGCCTTCATTCCTGTAAAAATGGGTCTGCGTGGAGGTGGTGCGTGACGTGTGTTTACTAGAATCTCCTTCCAGTCACATTACACAGGGTATCTCTTATCTCCTTCTCTTCCCTGATTGGTTGGCATGCTCTCTATGGGATTTTTATGGAAAATATTTATGGCACTCAGAGGTATTGTCTCCATTAAAAATAAAGAAAAATACATTTGAAATAAAGAAATATATGTACATTTAAAAATAGGGTACAGATGGATACGTAAATGGCTCAACTGTTCCAATAATAAATGTAATTTATGATTCTACTGAACAGATATTGATTGAACAGATATTAACTTAATCAACTGAGCAGAAAGCAACTGAACAGAGATTGACTGAATCAGCTAAACAGATATTAGTTAAATCAACTGAGCAGAAATCAACTGAACAGATATCGATTGAATCTACGGAACATCAGATAAGGACATAGACTGTTTTTACCCCAGAAAATGCCTTACTATCTTGTGAGTCAACATGTGAACTTCAGTTTTCATGTCAGAGTTTCTTAAGGCTGTCCATCGCTCTGGTAAATGATCCTTCAGAGGTCTTGTTTGGTCTAATTTCCCACTTGAATCCTGTCATTTTGCTTATTGCAGCTAATCAGTCCAAAGTTCAAGTCCATATTCGACATTGACTTGTGATTTTTCCATCTCATTGGTTTGACAAATGAACTTTAATGACTTCCAGTCCATATTATTTGTAAATCAGGAACATCTTCATTCAGAACTCCAGGGCGGCTCCAGGAAGGAGAGGGCCTGGACCGCTGGTACACTAGACTCCCACCCGCCTGGAGTCAGAAAACGAAATACATACACAGACACACACAGACCCGCCATGCATTCAGCACATACAGAACGAGGGTTACTGACACCCACATAAATTATCATTGGATGTGTCAGATTTTATGATATTTACTTCAGCTTCAAAGAATATGCAGACTGCCTTTGAAGACAGAATGTTTTTAGAACAGTTTCATCCAGACCTTCCCAAGGCCTTACATCTAAAATAATATGCAGCCTCCATAATTTAGCCCATAATAATAATATCCCCTCTTTTTGCCTTAATATATTACATCCTGGGGGTTGACTCATCACTGCCTTAGGTTGTCTCCTTTTGGAGATCCTCCCCGTCTCTGGAGTGAATCAAAGGACGCACTCAGGTTGAAGCGTTGATCTCAGTACTTCCTCACCCCTCACGCTGCCTCACAGTAAGAAGGTCATGGGTTCGAATCTGGCTTGGGGCCTTTCCGTGTGGAGTTTGCATGTTCTCCCCGTGATTATGAGGGTTCCCTCTGGGTACTCTGGTTTCCACCGCCCAAAAAACACATGCATTATAGGAACGCTCCTTTTAGGAACTGGCTTTAGAGCTGGAGTTGGTCCCCGGGCGCTGCTCTGTGGCTGCCACTGCTCCTGACTATCAGATGGGTTAAATGCAGAGGACAAATTACCCCACAGAATTCAATAAAGTATGTCTTAACTTATGCATACAACAATGAACAAAACCTCAATCAACAATTTTGTTACTCTTCTACTCGCTTGGATCCTTTCCTGTAAAAGAAAAAAAAAACAATTAGGGAAAGGTCATCAGCTCAGTTTCTTCACCATTTCGGACCACTGCTTGACACTTAGTTCCTGTTCAAAACTGAGAAAAGATCTTTCATCAATCATTCATTGGGTTTTTTTGGTCAGGAAAGCTGCCAGTCACCTTCTTTAAATCACAATGCATCATTTGGAATAAAACTTGCACCTTTGCATTTCTCATTTGCTCTTGGAGAGCTTAAGCGAATTCTATATTCTATAAAATTCTGTATGCCAGCGCATTTCTAAGACCCCCCCTGTCTCTTCTGACTTCTACTTGTCGACCTTTTTCCTGTTTTCTCTTACCTAAATTGGTCTCCAATTCCACCATTCACTGTTTTTTTATTCACTCTGCCATCAGAGCTGTGCACTTTCACCTAAAAATCCTATCCAACACTACAATATTTCATTCGATTATATTTTATTCTTTTAAAACCCTAACATGTACCATTTCCATACTATATGTAATATTTAATGATTACTGCGGCTTTTCTGATCATTCAATCTTAATTTTTAAACTTCAAATAGCAATTGAAATTTTCCAATACTTGAAACAGAAACCTCTGAATCACTTAAATTTGCTGCATGCAGTCTCTTACTATATATTCTTACAGTGTTTAGCAGTGCTTTGACAAATTAGAAACTCCTTTGTGTTATTCTTGTTTCTCAGAATAACTCCCTCCTCATTTTCTTTTCAGAGATATGTATCCAGCACCCCAATTTCTTGCTAACTTTTCACCGAAAACTGGATTTTCAAGCTTATTTGAATTTAACAGATTGGAATGGTGTAATTACTTGAAGTTCATGGAAGACATAACTGCTGGTGTTCTATGCAATGCATTACTTCTGCCAACTTACCTCCACTGCAGGAGCGGTGAGCGGGAAGTCGAGGCCGACGCTGCGAAAGCGATTATCTCACAGCTGGAGTTCAGCCAAGGCACCATGACTGTGTGGGTTGTTGCCAGCAACTTCTTTGGTTCCTCAGCGTCCGAAATGCTTACTTTTGACACCTTCGATGTCAGTGAGTCAGCGGCCTACCCTGTTTAAGCATCCGTTTTATTCTCATCAAAACAATAAAGTCTATCCTCCATATTCCTGATCGTAAATCTCTCCCTTTTTCACTACCCTCTGCAGTCCAACCACCTGCTCCAAACATCACTCACCATCTCACGCCGCACCTGGAGGTCTTCTGGGACTTAGATTGCGACCAGTCTCAGCACATGACCGAGGATGCGGACCAGACCTGCGAAGTTCAGTACCGGATTGGGGATGAGCAGGGCTGGACGGAGGTGAGGAGGTGGGGAGGGAGGGAGGGAGGTGTGTTCCTCCATTGGCGCTGTGTAGCCAAGCGATCCTCCTCTACTGCGTGCACTGCCTGATACTGTGCGCTTCGTGCGGTGTGTAATGTCAAAGCACTATCAAACTGAGCCTTGGGATTTCTGGAAGCTGGTTGCTCTCTGCAGGTGCTGTTAAATCTCAGTGTGTGTGTGTATGTGTTTGTGTGTGTGCGTGTGTGTGTTTGTGCGTGCTCATGTCCTCAGGGTGACGATGAAGCCCAGGACAGGTTCCTTCTTCTGGATCCACGGCCGTTCTCGAAATATGATTTCCGTGTGCGCTGTGCCTGTTTCGGTTCAGAGTCCATCCAAAGCAACTGGAGCAACATATACTCTGTGCAGAGCCCTGAAGCCGGTCAGTGAGTCACTGCATGGTGCTCCTGGGTAATGTAGTGCGCAATGCTCTATACTAACAGTTCCCTCAGGGAGCACATGTTCTTCAGTTAAAAAAATTAGGAACACCTCTGATTCAGCCTAAGCCTTGCGCTATAGTCATTTATCACATAATTGCGGTAATTTTCCTGCATTCCAGCTCATAACATTATTTTGATGTTACTTTAGGTGCTTATCACATTCGGAAAATTCCATTTGCTGAGAGCGTGGGGAAAAGAATTGCTCCGCTTTAATATCACGCATCATATTAAACTGAATAACCAGTGTAACAATGATTAAATCGGTCTGGCTCAGCACTGCAGCAAGCTAGATAAGTGTTGCTCTCATAACTATGATAACGTTACTTCGCTAGCTAGTTTGCGTGCATGCAGTGCCTTTTCATAAAAATAATGTAAAATTAGTTTGTTAGCTAGCGACTCCGTTCAAATGTGAATTTAGAAACCATTAGGAGTTCAAATGCGAATGCCTGAGACTCACTGACTGAGTAGCAGAGTGATGAAGGTAGCTCAATGCTAACATAATACGAAGTAGCATTTTGGCGCTTATGGAAATGCCTTTTATTAACTATTAAATAATCCAATTCAGTTATGTAATAAACAAAATCTTATGTTCTTGGTTGTCTCATATAAAAGGTATGAAACTTTTGCTAAGGCTTGCAAAAAACCTAAACTTAACTCCACTCGTTTCATAACTGACACAGACGACTTGTGTAAGATCCTCTGCGTCTCTAATCTTCCTCTCTTTTGCACCAGCGCCATCTGGAAAACTGGATTTATGGAGTGACTGTAAACAGAATTCCACTGACCAGCTGAACTGTGCCATTGTTTGGAAGGTAAAAGAATTCATATCTGCGCAGATTACTTGAAGTTTGTGAGAGTGCCTACAAGTTGAAACTGACAGTCCGCTTCTTAACCTCATTTTATGTTCACGAGTTTATTCAGAAAGCACTGTGCTGGACTGCAGAGCTAAACTTGCAAATACTGTGTCACAGTCCAAGTCCTCCTGGATTATGCTATATATCCCATGTGCCTCTGCAACAGTCTGTACTAACCATGAACAGACTTTTGGCTGCTCTACCCCGCCAGCCTGTGTGGGAATGGAATTTTTGTATCGTCAGCCCATGTGTTCTGAATCAATTAAATTAACCCCCCCCCCTTCCCGTCCTCAGAAGCCATCCCCCTCGCTGGCCAGGGGAAGAGTACTGATGTATCAGGTGACTGTGGAACATAACTTAGGCAACGTGGTGGTGATGAACGTATCGGCAGAGGAGCTAGCTGTGGCGGAAGAGAGGGAGCGTGTGGGGGAATGTGGGGGTGTCCAGTGCTATCGCCTTCCCCTGTCCCTCCAGGGGGTAACTGGGGTGAACTTGGTGGCCCACACCTCTCAGGGTGGGACGGACCCCGCCATTTTGGCTCTCCCGGGCTCAGGTAGGCTGGTCGGCGTTGTTGTGGGGTAAAACCATGGACTGGACGTTCAGCAGGCGCACATTGTGTGTACATTTTTCCTGCCTCTAAGTTACTTCCAAAATGTAAATGTGCAAGGATTTAAAACCGTTTGAAATGGCTACAGTGCGTTCACATGGTGTGCGTGCTTACCATCCAAATGCAGTTTTGCTCCAGGGGAGAGTTTGTTTGAGAAATCACGGTTAGAAATAATCAGGCCTCTGTTGACAGCATAATGTAGCTCCAGTTTTTATTACTTCTCTCTTATTCTGGTCAATTTGATTCTCTGTAAAGCAGTGATGAATTAATGGCTGAAAACAGAGGAAGCACAAAAAATTCCTTGTAAGGCGGTGACTAGTCTTGACCTGTTTCAGTCGTCATCCTTTATGATAGAGCTCTCTGAGTATCAGAATAATCAATTGGGAGGTAAAGACAGCGTCTTTCTGAATGCAATATCAGGGTGATACACAGAAATGAATGCAATGCAGAAAAATGTTTTATTCATGAGGTAGTCCACGCTTTACATAAAAAGATAATTAAACATCTGTTCTTTTTTGAGTTGGTGTGGTATCAGTGCTATGTTGTTTGAAATTTAACAAAATTAGTAGTTGCATGTATCTGTGTTATTTTGAATAATGTAGAGTATATTGAACCAAAATTTGCATATGATTAAAGGGTTTTATTTCTCGCTTTACCGTTATGTCCACTCCTGATTGTGTTGTGTTTAAGGTTAACTCATTGTTAATAAAGCGAAATGATTGAAAATGGTTCAAGACTTTTCAGTGGTTAAAATTGATTCTTTTTTCGTACTTTGACTATTTTCAGCTCAGCAGATTAATCCAGAGAGACCGTCCTTTTCTCCTAGATTGAAAAATGTTCAAATGTGGCTCTGTTTGGCAGGCTCGAAGCTGCAGGCCTCAGGTGATTTTGTGGTGACCGCAGAGGGGGGGAGCTTCAATGTGTCATGGACTCCACTGTCCCACTTTTTTGGAGATGTGGAGTATGTGGTGCAGCTCAGGGGGGCAGGAGTCCATCCAATGTTTGATTGGATTAAACTGAACGGAAGTCAGAGTCGTGTCACTCTGATTGGTGAGTGGCCAGCTTTTGTGTCTGAATTTTGTCTCGTGTATTTTTTTAAAAGTCTCTTAAAGAACCTTAGCTGTCACGTTTGATTCTCATCCAAGTCTACGCATTCCCCCTGATAGCCGTATCTTTGTCTCCACCTGTAGGTGACTTCAGGAACTACACCCCATACAATATTTCATTGTTCGGCGTCATTGCGCACCGCAGGTGCTTACTTGGGTCCACCCTCTCATACATTTTGCAAGGAGGTGAGAGCCAAATACAATGTAATTTTCTCCCAGTCGGTTGGCCTCTTTGGAAGGCCCAGTTGGTAGTGAGCTCTTTGTGCTTTCAAACTTGTGTGGCTCTTAAATTTGTTTTCCCTTTTTTATTTGGCGTGCGCTAACTTGTGGTGATCAGAAATTCTTGTGTGGTGACCACAAAATTGGTAGACAACACATGGGAAGAACTCCACTTGAACTACATCTGGTCTAATCTGTCTCCTGTCTCTCTCTGACCATAAACATCAGTTCCCCCCAAAGTGACTGGATTGCAGGTTTCCCAAATTGGCTTCACTGAAGTCACCTTGACCTGGGGAGTCCCATTGCATCCAAGGAGGGGTGTCATTCAGCGGTACCTTCTTGGACGGGGGAACCAAACAGGTGCACTGCTTCATGACACTCGGAAAACCCGTCGGGTACTTTGTGACATCACTGTAAGACACCTTACTGATGTGGTGGGCATCACAATAGGCAAACCTATAGCGATTCAGTGATGTCTCAATGGAAAATCCACACAGTTTGGGCCTTTTTACACCAAGGGCGAAGTGAAAAGATGAACCGGTGGTGTGTACTCGCTGGGCAATGTTTGGACTCGGCGTGGATTGGCTCACATGGATAGAATTTTTTTAACTGACGCCGTTTTGTTTTGTTTTTCCATTCTGTCTTTGGCGTGAAATGGCCTTTACCCTGCTGCTTTAGGTGAGGTGTTTTCATGAAGTCCTGACTCCCTTACAAGTCTCTTAACATGTCATTAGGTACACTGTCAATCATCCATTTCAAGTTATTTCAAAATCTGTTTGTGAAATCATTGGGGGGAGGGGCCACCCAGAATTATAAATGGACTGATGAAGTGGTTGGCTGAAGTTGATCTGTCCATATTGGCTCTTGGTGGTCACCTCATCTTCTGATGTCACAAACAGATTCTGAAATTGCATATAAGGACTATTTGGCTGTGCACCTGGTGACATGGTAATGCACCTTTAATAGTCACTGAATTGGGTCAAGCCCATGAGCCTTTTTGGGGCAGTAGGTGTGTGAATCTGGTTGCCCTCCCTCTTGCACAATTCTTAGTAATCCTGATGAACAGTTACACAGGAACTGGACTAATGTTCCAGTGAGCAGTCATGACTTCCTGTGCAGAGACACACAGTGTTTTAAACTGTGGTCCATTTACTGCTGAGAAATACATTTTGGGTCATTATTCCTGAGCAATGTGTGCGCCCAAAAATGTTCTTTCACGCCATGTGCACACATGCAAACTCTTGCTCTCCCTCTATCTCAAGTTCAGGTTTTATTGGCATGGGAAATACTCATTTACATTGCCAAAGCAAATTCAAAATAAACAGAGAGGGCACTCAGAGAGCGCATACCTGCTCCAGCAGGTTTTGATTCACTAGCAGTTATAATCAGCTGCAGAATTCAGATCTGTATCCTGGTTGATCTAAAAGTTTAATCACCTCTTCCCAGTCATACAGTTCCAACTACCCAAAAATTTTGTGGTAATCTGTTGAACAATTTCTGAGCAGTCCTACTACGAACAAACACACACACACACACACACACACACACACAAGTGAGCGCAATACTTCCTGGTGGAGGTAACAACATAATGTGCAAAAACACGAAAGAATTGTGATTTTTCTCTCTCTCTCTTTTTCTCGGAAACTAATTCACGCACATAGCCTTTCCTCCTCTCCTCAGAACACACAGTCAGCGGTAACAGCAGCAGCCTCCGGATTTCGGGACTGCACCCAGGACAGCATTACCACTTTTGGATCTGTGCCGAGACTGAAGCGGGACAGGGGCCCAAAGAGTTCCTTCGCTTTGTGACCCGCGCCACCAAAGGTCCTGCCCCCCTCCCCACACCCTGCCTGAGCAGGTATCACTGACAATACTACATGCAGCCAGGCTTTTTCCTTCTGTCATCTGTTCTGCCCGTGTTTCGCTGTTTTTCCTTGCAGATTACCTCGCTTACGTGATGCTGCTCCTCCTAATATTACTGGCTCTTGGGCTGATCCTCCCACTGTTAATCTGTCGGTAAGAAAGCGGTTGACCTGTGTCACGTGTCGCATCTGGAAACCTGGTAATGTTCTGATACCCAGCGTTGTAAAATGGACATTACATTAAAATAAATAACTGAAACTACTGTCAGGAGTGACTCAGTCAATTCGATTAAGCAGGAGCTGAAAACTCCTTGAGTAATGTGGGTTCCAGAGCCTTGCTGTAGGGGACAATGACTGTGGTTTTCCCACTGAGGCCGCACTGGGGCTTGGACTATAGTGATTTGGCTGTTGGCAGCCCCAATTTGTGTAAAATATACAACTTACATAAATCCTGCAATTTATGGTAGAGTGTGGCCCAGCATGGACACTCCACAGTCAACCCTCTTTATAAATGGATGATGAGGTGCAATTTAACCTCGTTTTTGACTGGGCCTTTCTCCTTATAGAAAGTATGGTGCACACAGCTTCAAGCAGCTCAGGTGTTGCGGGAAAGTACCCGACCCAATTAACAGCCGTCTGTTCAGACAGTCACAGGTAAGAGCTCACAGTTTTACAGGTCTGTGTGACCCCTTGACAGGGATGCGCTCTGGCAGTTTTGCCTAATGCCATCATCGCACCGTTTGTGCGCCTTAATAAACGTCTCTCCGTACGCTTGTCGAATGGCTTTAGCTAGTGAAAAAAACCATTGAAGAGTGACATTTCTGAGATCTACAGATGCTTGGTCTCGTCCCTGGTCCTCAAATCACACCCTACGAAGGCCGAGGACTGCTGCTTTTCCACCCCTCCTTTACCTGGGAGTCAGGTGTTAACACAGTCTGGCCAATCAGAGGCACCAACTGTTCATTTACTTGCCTGGGATAACAGAAAACCAGGGCTGGATTTGGATTCGAGGTCCAGATTTGAGGATCCCCAGTGCATTCTGAATGAGGTCATAGTGGAATGTTTAAATAAACCTACCATCGCTTGGTCTTGGCATTTGTGGGAGACCATTTTGTATATGTTACGTCCATAAGCAAAGTTGGATGGAGGATATGTTTTCGCCCATTTGTTTGTTTCTATGTCTGTGCAATTGTAAGCAGGGTGACAAAAAAGTTCTGGACTGATTTTGAAAAAACCTTATGAGAAGGTTACGGATGACAACACAACAGTCAGAGGTGATTCGATTTTCCCAGATTGAGGTCAAGTGTCAACATCAGAGAAAAAGTCAAACATGATGGTGCAGGTGGAAATATCCACTCAACCAAGTACCCCTCCAGTCTTATTAGTACTGAGTGTGCTGAAGGTATTCTGCTAATGATAGTCTTTGAACAATCGGACCCTTTAGGGTATGAGCAATGCTTGACTAGTGTGGCCTGGCCGGTTCTGACTGCCTGTTTATAGGAAAACAAACAAAGAATGGGTCTCTGTCTGAGCTGCTTGTTGTCCCACCTCAGTGCTCACCTCAATGCTCTTCATGCTGAAGGTACCTCAGTCTCCCTCTTCTTCTCACTCCCTGTCTCTCTGCATCAAGTGCAACTGGAAGACATGGACTGGATGTGTTGCAGAGTCCGTTCAGAAGCTGTCAGACTTGGAGATCGTTGAAAAGCTGGACCTGGAGGACTGTGGCTCCCAGGAGTGGAAGACCTCGCCTGGTGTACAGACGAACCCGCAGGTCAGGCAAGCGTGGACACGAACAGAGGAAGAGGAGGAGTGGTCAGCGACTTTGGATGAGGGGGAATTGGATCTCGGCAGGGAAGGGGATGACTACAGCAAGATGATCGACTCCGAGAGGGATGAGGAGAGCGTGTCCAGGAGTCCCACAGAGACGCAGGAGTTTATGTTCTCTGGCTATGAGAAACATTTCATGCCCTCCCCCCTGGAGGTGTAGTCCAGTAATCATTGGGTAAGATTGATGTCAATCAAGGGGCAGCTCATCTCATCTAAAGGTCATTCGAAGCCTTGGAGGTGGACCAATGACTGTAGAGCACAATTGATAGAAGAGAGCCTCAAAAGTTGAATAAGAACTGTTGAATTCTTGATGAAACCTCTTCTTCTTGAAACCTCTTCTTCCATTGAAGAAACTGACTCTCCATGTACAATGCAAGTTTATTGGTGCCAAAATGACTCACTAGCAGTGGTCGCTTGTGAGTTGTGAAGCTGCAGTGCCAACTGACTGAAACCTTGTCATCTTTGGCTGTTAACTAGTGGTGGTAAGCCCGGGTTCATTAAGTTGAGGTCCTGCCCAGATTTATTCCAAGCTCTTGGTTTGGCTTATCAGCGTAATTTTTCTGTCCGGCTGTAGAACTGTCAACTAGCTGAGGTCACTGGTAGAGTTAGAGGAAACATTTGGCAGGACTGCTTCTTTCTGGCCTCAGGACTTTCCATCTCTGGTGGCAACTGAGCAGTTGGCTCATTGCTGTGGTCATAATCACTTTTGGGGTGTATTGCAGGTCTTGATCATAGCTCAGACTCCAAGTATTAAAAGAACAGTACTTAACAGCAATATGCAGTCCAAGCAAGATTGGATAAGTGAAAAATATGAATTGTATTTTGTGCATGCATCTTTTTATAACCTTCATGAGGTGTTAAGTTGTTTTTTTATTAAAAGAAATGTTATTAAAATGCTCTGACGTGTTTTGTGTCTGAGATTTAGTTTCATTTTCTCCTTTCATTTCAAAAGTTAGCATGAAAAGAGATCACCAGACTACAATTAATTTTCAAACATATAAATTTCTCATATCCATATTTGTCTTCCACATTCAAATGCTCACACATTTCTCAGAATAGTTCATTTTCATTTTTAAATGAGTCAGAGTGCACGTTATCCCGTGTCCATTGTCAGAAGTGCTACAGTGGGCGAACGAGAATCTGAGCTGGAGCTTGTAGCAATGGTAGAAGATCACCTGGTCCGATGAGTCCTGTTTTGTGTGCTGTTGACCTGGGAAGAGATGGCATCCGGAAGCACTGTGGGAAGAAGGCAAGCTTGCCGAGGGAGCATGATACAGTCAGCCGTCAGTGCTCTGCTGGGAAATCCTGGGTCCTAGATTTCATGTGGACGACACTTACAGGTGCCACCACAGAAACACTTTAGCAAACCTGGCTCACCTCTGTATGACAGAGGTATTCTCTGAGAACAGTGGCCTTTTTCAGCTGGATAACGCGACTGAACGACTGGTAGTGGCGAGGTTTAATGAACACATCCTAGTCCAAGTTGTTCACCGGATGGCTAAATTCTCCGAGCTCTAGCTGATCAAACATTTCTGAGATGTGTTGGAATAATAAGTTTGATCTTAAGTGGCTCTGCTCCAAAACTTGCTGGACTTGTTCTATTTGGTGCCAGATGCCACATGGGGGCACTCTTCAGAGATCTTGAAGTGTCCTTGCTGCGGTGGGTCATAAGTGTTTTGGCAGCATTGCTGGGCGGTGGTCAGTGTGTTTGCATATGGGTATATGTAACCAGTAAATGTTTTTAGTCAAATACATGAACTTCTTGCCTCACCAGTTATTGCCAATGCGACTTCAAATGTTTCTAAGTCATCTGCGTCAGCTGTCCGCCACAACTAACGTTACTCACTCAACCTTCAACCACTACCGCGAGTATTCCTACCTGTTCAAGTCTTCTTACTTGTGACGCACAAACTACTGACATTTTAATTACTAGATATTCATGTACTTCAACTTCTTTCCCAAATGCAATTTTTAAAAGTTCTCTAATGGGAACAAGCAGGCAATTTCTTCGGAAATTGGCGCTATTTCTAGTCGAAATGCCACTGTATGTTAACATGAGTTGTCCGTCAATATGGATATATTTGACTTTGTTTTGCGACACATTATGTACAAGCTAACAGTCAAGCTCGTTTTGCAAATGGTATCAATAATGTTCTCATCTTCAAAAAAAAAATTAATTGGTCTAAGGAAATTTACTGGAGGCGTCAGAGGAATTTTGCATGTGCCCCGTCTGGGCTGCGTTTCCCAAAATCACATGTTAACTTGGACCCATTGACTGGGATGGACGAACTTTGCGAAGTACTTCTTCTCCTTCTGTTTTATGGCGGATGACAATCTTTGTGTGTATTACCGCCAACTGCTGTAAATTCAGGGTAACTTTTTAAAATTAATTATTTCCCAAAAAAAAACTCCACCTTAACCCGCATTCTTACACAAACGTAATTTCCTATGTATAATTTACATACTAATCGTTTGACTCCCATGTCCTTTCTCTAAAATTCCCTGGATCTCCTCCCCCTTCACGTCGGTTATTTCTAAAATCTCCCTGGCTGCGTACACCACAATCCTCATCCTCTCCGTTTTAGATTCTATTTCAATTGCACAGTTAATAACCATTGCTATAAATGCCAAGAACCTTCTTTTATCTATACTCAACAACTGCTTGTCCTGTTTACTTTGCTCTTTCCCCTTCATTTCAACTGTATCTATCTCTTTCCCCACTGCTCTGTTTTCTATCCTCACTTTCTTCACAGCCCCAGAGTATGACATCTTATTCAGTGTCCGTGATCGCTCAACCTCACTTTGTAATTGCCTCCGTTCACATTGCACTTTGCAAGTTGCTAACTTAGTTAGTTAGCAATTACACTTTTGGGAAACGCGCCCCTGATTGGCCGAAGACATTGCCAGGACGTTGTACGGAAGCCGACAAGGAACAGTTCCTGAGTTGAGAGGGGAGCGTTATTACAGCGCCGCGCTTCACCATTCCAAACCTGAGCGCGGCACTGAGGCACGGGCCCGGGAGCGAGCACAAGACAGCGGCCGCGGCTTTTGAGAGAAACCGAGGAATCCCGGTCACGGCTTCGGTTTTAAACACGATCGCCGTAGATTCATCTCGATTTTGACACGTTAAGGGAGACATACAGACGTCTGACGCGCTTCAGGTAACGTTTAGCACGTTTGGCGTCGTTTCTCATGAAGTCACATTGGCATGTAAGTTAGCTTAGCCGGCTACAGCCATCTCGGCCAGTTTAAAGAGAACAGAAAGTACAACGTTTAAAAAGGCGCTTACCAAGACCGGTTCTAGTCTAAAACCGCGTTCACACCGGACGCGAAACGAAATTTCCCGCATGACATATTACATTCAAAGTCAACGCGAATACACGCGAAAGCGTCTTTGCATTGACTTTGAATGTAATCTGCCGTGCGGAAAATTCGTTCCGCGTCCGGTGTGAAAGCGGCTCAAGTTATTATATCTGGATTTTCGTGGCTAAACTGCCGTCGGGTATTATTGTTGCCGTGACCGGTCTGTACCGTAGTAATACGTTGTTTCATTATTGGAAGTCGTAATGGCCATCTTACCCCTGAATACGGAGGCCGCTTCGGCCTTGCTTGGCGCCGAAGCCGGGGACTAACGTATCTGGCTAGCTGGCTAACTAATGCGCTATTGTCCCCCGTAACGTGGGCGCGATTGGAGTTGTGGCCGGCAGTTCGCAAGCCAACGATGGCAAAGTTAAATGAAGAGCTTCGCTGACTACTTAACCACTCAGCTTTAGAGTATTTGGGTCATTAATGCTTATTTTGAACCTAGTTGCATTGTCACGAAATAAGCCGGGGACAGACAAGGTTGAGCCCTTCTCTTGCTTGGTGATCATCTTGGTAACTAACGTTAACTACCTAGATGGCCAGTTAACTAGGTATTTCTAATAATGGCCGGGCCAGGTTGTGAGTGGTTCGTCTTCAAGAAAGGGAAGCAAATCGGCCGGCGTGGGGGTGGGGGCAGGATTATCGTGGATAAGCCGGGTCATGGAGAGATTTTGCCCTGTGTGTTCAGTTAACCTGGTATGGATTTCTCGACTCAGTCCGGGGGTCTGACAATTTGTGCAGCCGTAATGCAAAGCGATCGGAAAGTATTTGTTTTCGCCTAACTTTTGCAATAAACTGCGGTAATTTTATTGGTTAGCTTATTCTAAAATGA
Organism: Gymnothorax reevesii; assembly: GCA_029721435.1. Lineage (NCBI taxonomy): Eukaryota > Metazoa > Chordata > Actinopteri > Anguilliformes > Muraenidae > Gymnothorax > Gymnothorax reevesii. The sequence goes on along the minus strand of CM056584.1, from coordinate 1,510,084 downwards.
GCAGATGTTATAACGAGTTGGATAAGTTAGTTCAAAGATATGTGCCCATATACGCCATTATCAACTAATTTCTGCATTTTCAGGAAAACCCAGTGTGTTCATGCAAATATACACGCTTACAGGTAGACAGGCGCACACAAATAAACATCTATTTTTATGATTTTTGAAGATACTTAAAGTACGACTGAAGACAGCCCGAGATTTTTGGTTTGCGCAAGCGCAGAACCGTGAGATAGCATATTTTGATGGGTAGCAAAATTAGGCAGAACACCGGTGCTTATCATGCCCAGGCATCGGCGCACTGGGTGGGAGTTAGAGGGCGCTGGGATTTCGTGACTTTTTTTTTTTTAATGTAACGGAAGGCGCACTGCGCCTGCTCGTACTGTGCCCTTAAGCACGCGCGACACTCCAGGCCAGGGCCGTTTGCATGGATAGCAATTCAGCAGTTAAGTTATTTATCATCCAGCTCGCTGGATAACGTGGTCGGCAAGACCCGACACCCATTTCTTACACTTACTGAATGCTGTGCTGTGTGTTAACATAATTCCGGAGCGCATCAAAGTGATAGAACTGTTGGGTGTTTTATTCAATAAGTAGTGAACCCGCAAGCTTATGAAAAGTTTACGAATATGTCTAGGAATATAAAAACTCATTGTGACTTAATTATGGCCCTTTCAGGAATAGTGGTTATTTTCCTTCAGATGTTCAGGATTGACCGCTCTCTCCGCCGCGCTGAGTGTGTAATGCAGCTAGAATTGCGCAATCACTTGCGACATGGCCGGCCTGTGTTTCGCCAGCCCGGCCTTTAGTGAGCTCGTGGGCCTGCGTTTAGTGATGGGGGTCCCACATTTCCTGTTCAGTCACTGCAGTGTTTTGTGTTCGCAGAACCCAGTATGGAGTGGCAGCCGGATGAACAGGGACTACAGCAGGTCCTTCAGCTCTTGAAGGACTCTCAGTCCCCAAACACAGCCACGCAGAGAGCTGTGCAACAAGTATCCTCTTCATGCTTACGTTCCCTTTGGAAGCAGAAACCAGCTTTTGCCAAGTGCGTCTTTAGGGAGTTGGGGCTCGGGAGATCATGTGTTTCCTGTGCCCAAACGTATTAGTTGTGTTGCATCATTGCTCAGAAATACCCCACCCAGCAACCTGCCTCTAATCCAACTCATTTAAGGGAAAGGTGTGCCAGATTCTGGGTTTTTGGAGGAAGCGGAGGTAGTTTCAAGAGGGTGCAACCTTCATGCGCAGCAGCACTTGCAGTGCCACGTACCTCAGCTGCAGAGATCTCGTTTCTGCAGTATTTGCAGATTGAAGTCTCATGCTGCTTCATTTTAGAACACGTCCTGTTGTTTATGATCAATGTTACTCTTTATATGCAGGAGAGGAACACTAATTCAGATTTGAAATCCGGTTTGGAGCAGTGAACGTCTGGGCTACATTACTAGTTTGCTGCCATTTTATTGCTGCTTTTCCCCCATATATCCATAGGAATGTTCTGTGTGATGTCATTCGGCAGCCCATATTTGTTCTAGTGTTTTTTCTCCCTGAATGTATGCAGTTAGGGCACAAATGCACTGGAGAGATGTTGCACTCAGTGTTGGTTCTCCTTAACCGCGCTGCTAGAAACTGGAGCAGTTGAACCAGTACCCCGACTTCAACAATTATCTCATCTTCGTCCTCACCAGGCTCAAGACTGAAGGTAGATGTTTCTCAGCCTTACTCGCTGACATAAAGAAGTCTGCATGTTTCTGTGTGTTGTAAAAATGGGGGGGGGGGCCTTGGGGAAGGGTAATCAGGAAGAGAAATGCTGCTAGTATTGATGTGTAAATTGGCTGCCCTTTTATTCTACGCTTTTGTTCTGCTGTGAAAGGCGTGTCTAACTGTTATTGCCCTACTCTCTGGGCTTGAATAGCTTACACTTTGCTTACCCATCTTTACCCAGAAGGTGTGTGCTTTTTTTCATACCTTTGTCAGTGTCTCGTGTGTTTATTTTATCATTTTTTTGTTAGTGTAGTGATTTATTGTTACCTGCTCACAATGTGTAATTTAATGTTCCCTGATCACATGAAAAATGTCAAACTGTCTGCATATGCATAACATTATGCATCCAATATACATTTTAACACATCTTCCCCGAGACGACGATGAGGGTTCAGCATCCCAGTAAGCTGTGCACATAGAGGCCTGTATTGGACCTCTGCACATAGATTCATCTATCGACATGGAAAAAGTAGGATTGTACTTGAGCTGCTCAGTGGCTGTCTACCTACAGTTTTTATTTCTTCTTTTGACAAATTTGTTTTTTTGGGACCAAATTCTCTTACAATGGGAGCACTTCTGGGCCCTGCAAAGCTGCTGGTTTAACCCTAGTTAAAGGGACACTCCATGCTACATACTAGCCTTGTGACACCAGTGTATAAGGCCCTAATTAGCTTTTCTTAGCCTAAGGTTTATTGGCTTCTATTCTTTGTAATGACAGGGTTAGCATGCAGCATGGAGGCTCCCTTTAATACGGGAGGGCTTGCAGTGTCCCCTTTTTATCGCACCCTTCGTTAGGATGTGCAGACTCAGGAAGCTGCTGGTGTCCATCCCTGAAAGTGGTCGAAGTGCTTCTGTTTTTTCCTGCCCTTCCAGTTGGTGGTAAACATGTTCAAGGCTTTAAAAAAAATTTTTGTAAAATGTCACCAGTTCAGGGGCTTCGTGCCTGAATGTCAGTGTGCACCACCTATCCTTACCATTTCTGTTAAGTGCTTGTGAACTCCTGGGAGATGAGGGGTCCTGCGAATGCTTGCACATCATTGCAAACTAACTTGACGGACACACTTGCAGAGTTTGCGTGATTCATTCACTTCCTCCGTGTTGGGTCATTGAGTGCAGAACTGTTTTACACAATATCTGAATCTTATTTAAAAGAGAACGTTCTGCTTGAGAATCGCTGTGTTGTGTAGGTCATTGAGAAAAAGAAAAAAATGGGCTATTCAATAGTCTTCTGTGATGATTGGTTAGAATTTAAGATTATCAGCTGAGAATACTCACTAATGAACATTGTGGTTGCAAGTGTACAACATTTTTTGGGCTGGGCTGAGCGTAAACGCAAATGTCACTGAGTTACTGCATTAGTGAGTGAGTGACTGTGTGATCAAGTTCAAGGATTGGCTGGCTGGCGGGGAAGAGGTTCAGTGATTGGTCGGCCGGCCTGCGATATACTTGGTGCACCTGGTCTTGTTTGTTTAACTTCTGGTCCCAGCTGCCTCTCTGTACATCTCAGGCATTCCTCTCCTCCCTTCACTTCTCCCTCTGCTTCTCTTCATAGCCTCAGTCTGTTTCTTTCTGCGCATTTCTCCCCCTCTCATTCCTCTCTTTCTTTGGGTACCTGTCTTTGACCTCCTGTCTCTCTTTCCTTGCCCTCTCTCTCTCTCAGACGAGCCCACGCGCTCTCTCAGCGGCCTGATTCTGAAGAACAACGTAAAGGCACACTATCAGAACTTTCCGCCAGCTGTTGCGGACTTTATCAAGCGCGAGTGCCTGAACAACATCGGAGACCCATCGCCCCTGATTCGCGCCACCATCGGTGAGTCTGTGCTGCCCGTTTCGTCTCCTTTCGTATGCTGGGTCTCCTCTGCGCCCCCATTTCCCCCTTCACTCTGCTTTCACCTTTTAAGCTCGCCGGGACGAGTAACGTCCGGAGAGCTATTGTCGAACCCCCGGCGTCCGCGTGCAGAAAAACTTTAACCTTGCCCCGGCGAGCTTTGTTGTCTTTGACAACTCTTGTTGATGTATACCAGTTGATCTGTAATTTAGGTCTTTAATACGAGATCTTATCCATTGCGACACGCTCGCGTTCTTTATGCATTTCCTTCGCATTTGCACCCCTGTATTTTTAAGAAGGTAGTTGCACTGTAAGATTACATTGGCATGTCTTACGTTGTGAGCGTCACTACATGTAACTAATGTCAACTATTGTCCTTAGTTCGAGTGGCACCCATAACCCACTGAACGCACTTCATCGGCGCGGGAACGCAAGGCCCGTCTGTTCTGTTGCGTTTTTTTTTTGTTGTTTTTTGTTTTTTTTAAAGCCCACATTGCAAAATTGAAAGATGGATCTTTTCTGCGGTTGCTAAGTAGCGCTCCTGTCACTTGCTTTGCAAACTTTCTGAATGATGTTAACTGCTGTGGCAAACTGATTCCACTGCAACATCTGGTGTGTTTGTTTTGTTAAAAGCTGATATGCGGTTTGTGCTCAATTAGCTCTGAAGACAAAAGCAGCAGAAAAACTGTAACATCTTGTGAAATCATTAGCTATAGGGCCAAGGCAGGGCCAATGGCAACAAGCTTCTTTGCTGTGTTTATTTTTAGTGGAACCTAATATAAAGTAAAACATCCCTGGTCATTAGGGAACAGAATGGTAATGACACAAGGCGTTTTTAATATCTGTGCGCCTTAAAGTAGGAACGTGCTCCACTCGACGCAGCCTCCTGCGCTGTAACGCCCGGAGTGCGGAGGGTGTGGAGAGGCGCACCCGTCACGTCCAAAGGCGTCCAAACCGTTATAAAGCCTGAAATAAAAGACGGTGCTCAAAACTGTGCTGTATCTGATCAGGGTCTTTCCCTCCGGCTCCCTCAGCCTCTCTGGAAGACCGTTGGTCACATGACCGTCCCTATTATCTCTGGAGATGATGAACTCACTGACCGCTGAACCTCTCTGATGGTGTTTGTATTCATACTGTCTGATCCAGAGTTTTCTCTCGCCAGTGTATCTGAGCTTGTTAAGGTACCTTTCTGGGGTCCCTGCCTGTGCTCAGTTGCTGAACCCCTCCCCCTCTCTCTCATGCATGTGTCTGCGCTCCAGGTATACTGATCACCACCATCGCCTCTAAAGGGGAGCTGCAGGCGTGGCCTGAGCTTCTGCCTCAGCTGTGCAACCTGCTCAACTCTGAGGATTACAACACCTGTGAGGTGAGTGTTCCTCTGCTCCGCTCACGCTGCTTTCATCATCTATCCAACCTCCTCGCTGCCGCCTCGTCCCCTGCCTCCTCGCTGCCGCCTCGTCCCCTGCCCCCTCGCTGCCTCCTCGTCCCCTGCCCCCTCGCTGCCGCCTCGTCCCCTGCCTCCTAATTCCCTGCCCCCTCGCTGCCTCCTCATCCCCTGCCCCCTCGCTGCCGCCTCATCCCCTGCCTCCTCGTCCCCTGCCCCCTCGCTGCCGCCTCGTCCCCTGCCCCCTCGCTGCCTCCTCATCCCCTGCCCCCTCGCTGCCGCCTCATCCCCTGCCTCCTCGTCCCCTGCCCCCTCGCTACCGCCTCATCCCCTGCCCCCTCGCTGCCTCCTCATCCCCTGCCCCCTCGCTGCCTCCTCATCCCCTGCCCCCTCGCTGCCGCCTCATCCCCTGCCCCCTCGCTGCCGCCTCATCCCCTGCCCCCTCGCTGCCGCCTCATCCCCTGCCCCCTCGCTGCCGCCTCATCCCCTGCCCCCTCGCTGCCGCCTCATCCCCTGCCCCCTCGCTGCCGCCTCATCCCCTGCCCCCTCGCTGCCGCCTCATCCCCTGCCCCCTCGCTACTGCCTCATCCCCTGCCCCCTCGCTGCCTCCTCATCCCCTGCCTCCTCGCTGCCGCCTCATCCCCTGCCTCCTCATTCCCTGCCCCCTCGCTGCCTCCTCATCCCCTGCCCCCTCGCTGCCCCCTCATCCCCTGCCGCCTCGTCCCCTGCCCCCTCGCTGCCGCCTCATCCCCTGCCCCCTCGCTACCCGCCTCATCCCCTGCCCCCTCGCTGCCTCCTCATCCCCTGCCTCCTCATCCCCTGCCCCCTCGCTGCCTCCTCATCCCCTGCCCCCTCGCTGCCGCCTCATCCCCTGCCTCCTCGTCCCCTGCCCCCTCGCTGCCGCCTCATCCCCTGCCCCCTCGCTGCCGCCTCATCCCCTGCCCCCTCGCTACCGCCTCATCCCCTGCCCCCTCGCTGCCGCCTCATCCCCTGCCTCCTCGCTGCCTCCTCATCCCCTGCCCCCTCGCTGCCTCCTCATCCCCTGCCCCCTCGCTGCCGCCTCATCCCCTGCCTCCTCGTCCCCTGCCCCCTCGCTGCCGCCTCATCCCCTGCCCCCTCGCTACCCGCCTCATCCCCTGCCCCCTCGCTGCCTCCTCATCCCCTGCCCCCTCGCTGCCTCCTCATCCCCTGCCCCCTCGCTGCCTCCTCATCCCCTGCCCCCTCGCTGCCTCCTCATCCCCTGCCCCCTCGCTGCCTCCTCGTCCCCTGCCTCCTCGCTGCCGCCTCGTCCCATGCCTCCTCGCTGCCGCCTCGTCCCATGCCTCCTCGCTGCCGCCTCGTCCCATGCCCCCTCGCTGCCTCCTCATCCCCTGCCCACTCGCTGCCTCCTCATCCCCTGCCCCCTCGCTGCCGCCTCATCCCCTGCCCCCTCGCTCCCGCCTCATCCCCTGCCTCCTCGCTGCCGCCTCATCCCCTGCCTCCTCGCTGCCGCCTCATCCCCTGCCTCCTCGCTGCCTCCTCATCCCCTGCCCCCTCGCTGCCTCCTCATCCCCTGCCCCCCGGCTGCCTCCTCATCCCCTGCCTCCTTGTTATCCTCAGCTCTCTTCCTCTTCGTTCCTCTCCTTGTCTTCTCTCGCTCCTGGTCTTCGCACACTTGTCTGGTTATGATGGACAAATGTGTAAACCATGATAATATCCATGATTTTGGATGTATTCATACTGTCTGATCCAGGCTGTGCCGCAGGTCGGTGTCTCTCCGTGTGACTCCTTTTGTCTGCTCAGTGACTGTGGTGGATTTGCACTGTTTCTCTATATCTGCTGTAGTTGATTCTTCTTGATTTTTTTCCTCTGCCAAGTCTCAACACTTTCTTTCAATGCCGAGTCAATTCCATCCCCAGTTCACAAATGTAAAAGATTTGTAAGAATATGGTTACGATCCCAACTCTTGCTCTGATTACTATTGTCTGCCTTGCTCCATCATTCTGAGTTCGACTCGTTGGGTCTGTTCCCAGGGCTCCTTCGGTGCACTACAGAAGATCTGTGAGGACTCCTCAGAGCTCCTGGACAGCGATGCGTTGAACCGCCCCCTCAACATCATGATCCCCAAATTCCTGCAGTTCTTCAAGCACTGCAGCCCCAAGATCAGGTTGGTGACCCCCGCAGTGACCCTTGACCTGTCCTCTGCACCAGCTCACGCATTGAATTCTGGTGATGTCACCATAAAGCGCTCACCTGTACTATTCAGAATGTTTTGTTTGCACGTTGTGTGTTTGAAGTGAGCTGTTGTAGTCAAACTGCTAGTTTGGGATCAAGTATGTCCTCTTTTCAATGTAGCTAGTTTTCTGTAAGCTGGCATTTACCCCAAAGGTCATCGCAACCCATTGCTTTTTGATTGAAACGACTTATTAAGCCTTAGGCTGCCTGTCCTAGCTCTTGTGGACTCGCCCAATTACTGACTGACCCGGTCTTTCCTCTCTCTGTAGATCTCATGCCATAGCCTGTGTGAACCAGTTCATCATCGGTCGTGCGCAGGCCCTGATGGACAACATTGACACCTTTATCGAGGTGAGCGCTGCGTAGGAGCGATGAAACGTTGAGGCGCCCATAGTGTCCTCTCTGGTGTTGACTATAACCCCGGCCCTCTCTCTCAGAGCCTGTTCGCGCTGGCTGCAGACGAGGACTCTGAGGTGCGGAAGAATGTGTGCCGAGCGCTCGTCATGCTGCTCGAGGTCCGGATCGACCGGCTCATCCCTCACATGCACAGCATCATACAGGTCAGGCTCCACCCCTAACCTTTCACCCAATCACTGCCCAGCCAACTTGGCTGACGCAAGGGCCTTTCCCATAGTCCAATAAAATGGCTTCAGCACCTGAGGAGCCTCTCTGTGGGGACCCTGTCCCCCCGCCTCTCAATCATACTGCCCCTCATTCCTCCTTTACCCCTTTCTGTCCATCTCTGTTTTCATTTTCCCTCCATTTCCGTCCTATCCTTTCTTGTTTTTGTGTGGTCTTTCATGGTCTCTTGCTGTGTCTCCTCTTCTCGCTCTCGCTCTCTTGGGCTCTTCTCCTTGTTGCTCTTGCGTTCTTCCCCCCGAGAGGTTGTCTGTGTACCTGGGTATGATGACAGCTTCACTCGTGAGAATCGTCTGTGATGTTTCCTGTATTCATACTGTCTGACCCGCTGTGACCACATCCTGCAGCAGGAGCTGAGGCCCAAGCTATGTGAAAGCCTTTTAGAAGAGCGGCTGTTGGTAAACGTATTGTAGCATGAGAACCTGCAGCGGTGCGTAGTCCAATGCTTTTCCAATCTCACCCCCCACCCCCCCGCAGTACATGCTGCAGCGGACGCAGGACCCCGATGAGAACGTGGCCCTGGAGGCCTGCGAGTTCTGGCTCACCCTGGCAGAGCAGCCCATCTGCAAGGAGGTACTGGCAGGACACCTCGTGCAGTGAGTATCGTGTCTTTAATACTGTGTGTGTGTGTGTGTGTGTGTGTGTGCGCGCTGAAGCTTAGTGTCTTTGCTCCAGTGCTGTGAGTATAGCTTCTTCATCCTGGGGAAAAAGTGTCTTAACTCGATTGCAGTGAGAGAAGAATCATAATCCTAGAGAAGAGTGTTTTTACTCGAGCAGCGTCTTTATCCTGCTGTATGAGGCCTTTCGTGCGGTGAGTATCCCATCCTTATCTGTGAATATAATGTCCTTAATCTAGTGGAGTGAGTTAGTATTGCATCTGTTACTGCAGTGCGATAGGGAGAGCATCTTTATCCTGGTGTATAGCATCTTTACTCTAGTCTATTGAGGGCAGCATATTTATCTTTTATGGACTGAGTATAGCATATTTATCCTGGTGCAGTGAGTGTTGCGTCTTCGCTCTCGTGCTGTGAGTGTAGCATAACTATACTGGGGCAGTGAGCATAGCATCTTCACCATGGAAAGTCAGTAACTGTGGGTAACAGGCAGAAGGCATCTCCAAACGAAGATGAATTGTACACTTAGTCCTGACTGGACGGTCTCTCCTCAGACTCATCCCCATCCTGGTGAACGGTATGAAGTACTCTGAGATTGACATCATCTTGCTGAAGGTCAGTGTTCGTCGTGCCGGCAGTCATGTGACTGTTCTTATGTGTATAGATTAAGGCCCTTATGATTCCTGAAAATGTATTGGACATGTGCTCTGTTTTTTAGAAGTACTTTTTAGGACTGTACTATAAATCACTGCACAGTTCTGTCTTTGGGCCCTTATTTGTGCCTCTTATTGATCTATTGCTGATGTTTCTTGCGTGTGAGGTTATTCCCAGGTAAAAAAATACTATACTTGAATTACACTTTTACAGACTGTATTAAGTATGGGGTATGTTTTTTTTCGCCCCCTTTATGTGTAATTAAGTGTGTTCAAGTAGTCATTGAATACTACTTGTGTACTACTTCAGTACACTTAAAGTGTACACTTTCTAAAAGTATATATTAAATATATTACTTTTTGTGCTTAATTTGCAAAAATATATTTGTAATAACTTTTGTATGCAACAAATATACTTTTAATATAATTAAGTGTAATACTTTTTCACCTGGGTGGCACGGTTAGGATATCCTGCTATCTTTGGTTTCTCCCTCTGGCTGTGTTTGGGTGTGATGACAGTTTTACTCGTGAGAGTCATCTATGATGCTTCATGTATTCATACTGTCTGACCCACTGCATGCACTGCCGGCTGGGCTCAGTCACTGGGCACGGCTTTGGCTTCTGTGCTGCCATAACTGCTTGTGACGAGGTGAAAAATTTCAGCCGTTTTACCTCCTGTTATGTTCTCTGGTCTGATTGGTGCGCTGTCCAGAGATGAGCCCACATTTTGTTCATGAGCCTGCGGGGGGTTTAGTCCAGCGGCCTGAAAGAAGGATCGATGGACTATTGCGATGATGCAGTGTCGGGCGTCCGTCATAAGTCGTCCTTGGCAATTTTTCAAGAATCATCTCTTAAACTGTCCGCCAGAATGATTTGATATTTGTCATGGAGCATCCTAGTGACGAGGTCCACCAAGTTTGTTCTAAGAATTTGAAGACATTGATTTCTGAACTTTTTTATGGATTCTTATTTCTGTTGTGTCCCAAAAGTTCATGCACCCTAATGGGCGATGTGTCCGTCTCCAAAATGGGTTGCACCTGGTCAGCCAGGTGTTGTGAGGTTGTTTAATTAGTTCATCTGTTTGCGAGAGGCCTATAAATTTCTTGGTTGACTAAGGAACCGAGAGAGAGCGGTCACTGAGAGAACCTTTTTGGTAGTGCTGCCACGATGGCCGAACAAAAACCTGGAAAGGCTGCTCTTTCAGAGCCTCAGGTCTGCGCTGAAGTCATTCCCTTGCGCAGGGCAGGGAAAACCTGCAGGGCGGAGCTCAGGAGCTCGGCAGAAGCAGATGATGGGTGAAGAAGTGGTGGCAGAGACACCAGAGCTGTGACTCCCTTGAAGATGAGCCTAGTGCAGGAGCCCCTCAGTCCTGAGGTCCAGTGCCAAGGACCTCATCCGAAAGGCTAAGGGAAAGAGACACCAATCCTGCCGTAGACTCAGTCAAAGGCTGAAGAATCTTGGGGAAGCAGTCTCTGAGAGTACCATCCATCGTTTTCTGACGGAGACACTGGGTCTGAGAGCGTACAGGAGACCGTGGATTCCTCACCTTACCAAGTCTGCCACAATGACCCCAAGACACTGAGAAAACTGGGTTCTCTCTGATGAGTGCCCTCAACTTATTTCCAAACCGCAACAGCCAAAACGACCGCATCTACACCAACGATCGAAAGAAAGTGCCACCTTCTGAGCAAGTCCAGTTCAGCGCCCATTGCATGGTTTGGGGGGCGATGTCATCTTCAGGGCTGTTGGAGTTGCATGTTGTACCCCAGGTCACCACCATCAATGCTGAGTATTATGTCAAGTACATTCTCCAGCTAGTGCTACTCGCCAGAAAAAAGAATCGGGCCCCATCACTGCGAGGAAGATGTTGAACAGGCGTGCAGAAATGGTCTTCGTGCAAGATGGTGCCCCCGTGCATACTGCTCGTTCAGCTCAGCAGTGGTGTTCTGAGCAGCTTTCTGTACAAAGAGGAATGGCCACTCAACTCCCCGGACCTCAACCTGATAGAGGACTCCTGGGGTATCCTGAACCGTCAGGACTTCCACAGCCCTCCCCCTGCCACCATGAAGCAGCTCGATGCGAGGGCTGTGCAGGAGTAGGGGCAACTTTGAGCCTCTGTTCTAAACAACTTGGTGCCCCACAGGCTGAGGGCAGTAATTAAGATGCGGGGGTATACACTGGCTTTTGAATTAACACATTCTGTTGATTATTCACGAACTGAGTTGACTTTTCTTGTGATGCATGAACTTTTGGGACACGGTGTAATCTTAATCTTCTGAACTACTATTCCTTACATGAAATGGTGGCATGGCCTTATAAAGTCTATCATTTATCACGTGGAAACGTTTACATGCATTGATTGTATTACTCAGTGTTGAAAGTATTGTCAATATAGTGGGTGCCATGACCTTGAAAGTATCAATTCATTGCATAAATTTTCTAAGTTGTTCTAAATTCTATACTTTTGGCTGTTGGCCTACAGGGCCCCTGTTACTGTTTTCTTAGGTCAGTCACCTGAGACAAAGTCTCAAGGTGACCTGTTCTAATCGCCTTTGGTCCATCGTGCGTCCGTAAACAATTTACATCTTCGACGACTTCTCAGAAACCGCTCATCCGATTTCAATAAAATTTTGCAGGAACCTTCCTTGGTCAAATATGCATCAAAGTAGTGAATTATATGGTGCCCACCCACAGGGGCTCTGAGGGGCGGGGCTAAAACTGGTCAATTTGGCTGAAATTTTCAAACTCTTCCTGTCCAGACTTTGATATGCTGGAAAACGATACTCTTCATGGATGGAAGGGTCTTCAGGTGTTTTATCAAAATTGTTCATTTCATGGCCCCCAGGCTCCATCTTTGCCCCTGGGGAGGCGGGGGGTGAAGTTTACTATACTTTATATAGGAAAATGATGGGTATATTTGGTTCATTCACATCAATAACATCAGTTTTTATACAACTCAGGTGACCGTTGGGGCCCCTGGGCCTCTTGTTTTTGATGAGGTGATAATGTTGGGCGGGGCTTCGGTTCTCCAGGGTGACGTGGAGGAGGACGAGGCGGTGCCCGACAGTGAGCAGGACATCAAGCCACGTTTCCACAAGTCGCGCACGGTCACACTGCAGCACGAGGGCGGCGGCGGGGAGGAGGGCGAGGACATTGACGATGATGAGGACGACGATGACGACACGCTGTCTGACTGGAACCTGCGTGAGTGTCTCTGCTGAGAGCTGCCCCCTCTCTGGTTTCTCTTGTGATATGTCTGTCTGTCTGTCTGTCTGCTTTTTCCTCTGTCTGTTTTCACTACTGCTCTCTGTCTGCTTTTTCGTCTGTCTACTACTACTACTACTACTACTGCTGTCTGTCTGTCTGCTTTTTTACCCCTCAGCCCGACAAGGGCACAAGGGGTATTGTCCTCCCTTCGGCGGGCGGCTGCCAATTTTGTCCGGGCTATTTCTCTGTAACCACTTGGGTTAGGAAGTTCATATTGCCCATGTGGACTCCCCATGGGGGGTAGGTGTGCCTTTTAGAGGTTTTGTCAGTTTGACCTTTGACCTTGCAGCAGTGACCTGCGGGGCTGAGGGGTATTGCCCGCTTCAGTGAGGCCCATTTTCCTCCGTCTGTCTGCTCCTTTTGTTTAATCGCTTTCTCCTACTGCCTGGGTACCACTGCTGTCTGATTTCTTTTACTGCATCTGGTTTCTCCTGCCCTCGGCCTGGTTTCTCTGCGCTATATTTCGGTCCCGTTAGTGACCAACAAACTGTATTCCATTTCCATCCTCTGATTTTGCTTCTGTTTGTAGGTAAGTGCTCTGCTGCGGCCCTGGACGTCCTGGCGAACGTTTTCCGGGACGATCTGCTGCCCCACCTGCTGCCTCTGCTGAAGGGTCTCCTATTTCACCCGGACTGGGTCATCAAGGAGTCTGGTATCCTGGTGTTGGGAGCCATCGCCGAGGGTAAGACCGTCCGTCTGTCTCTGTGCGCAGGCATCTGTCATTCCCCCTGATCCTTCACTGTCCATCCTCTCTCAACCTCCTTTCCTTTTACTCATCGTCTGGCGTCTCCTCCGGTCTCCTCTGTACTCCCTGTATCTCCTCCTTTTCCATCCCTCAATCCTTCTTCTCTTCTGTCCTCCTCAGTTCCCTTCACCCTCTCTTTCACTCTCTTCCTCCCCGTGCTCTTCATCTCTCCATTCCTCTGTCCCTCTTTTCTCTCTCCCCGTCCGTTACCCATACTCCTCTGTGCCCTTTACCCTCCGCCTGCTCCACCTGGATGTTCCCTCTATCACGAGAGGAAAATCATCACTCTGCCTTCATGTCTGAATCTCTGCAGTCGTTTTCTCCCACAATGCCTCAGTATCCCCTCACAGTAATGGCAGTTAAGCAGCATTTTTGCGCGATAAACTTTTCCGTTTAAGAGCCTGTGTATTCCAGCGGTGGGGAGTGTCCTGAAGGCCTGCAGTGCTGGGGGAATCCAGGCCATGACTGTGCTGCCCTTGTAATCGCTGACTGTTATGTGATGACCCATCTTGCCTCATGACTGACCTACATAATGCAGCTAATGGGATCAATGCTAATTGGATTTCTTCCCTGCGCATATTTCATATTGCAGAGTCAGCTGTGCTTGAAAGGTCATCTAGTTCAATTGCAGTTGCTGTGCTGGCAAATTTTAAAAATCATTGTAGTAAACTGTCAATCTGAATAAGTTGAAGCTTAGATGTGTTTGAAATGAAAGGAAACACTTATACATTCATTAATACCTGTATAATTGGGCAGGTCTCGATATTTATGGCTGTCCAGGATGACTAGAAACTTCACTCGAACAAGTTATGATTCGCTCTCGCTTGTTTTGTCTGAATTTTTGAGCCTGTCCTTCTAATGACTGATTAAATAAAATGAATTATGGAATTTTAGCCATCGCTGCTTTTCCAATATTATTTTTTTTTCCACCCACTGTTGCGAATGTTTGCATGTTCTCGTTGTTTGCAGCGTTCTTGCAGTAAAAACGACGTATAAATTGTACGAGTCCATCACCAAATCTCCTCCACTGTTTCTGAACTGTTATATCATTTCTGGCTCAGTGTCTAGGAGGAAACAAATGGCATTTTCCTCTGTATTTAATGTGGCCCTTCACAATGGCAAACTGAAGCAATGCCAAATCCATAAAGGGTCTGACTGAACTCAAGGTCAGCTGGTTTGAGTCCATGCATGGGCTGCTGAGTTTCAGGGGATTTTTAATTTTGAATAACTGATGGTTGAAGCCTGCTATATTCTAAGCTCTTGGCTATATTTTTCTTTGTGAAAAGTCGGTTATTTTTATCTAACAAAATGTTCTTGAAAGCTAGTGTAGGCAACTTTTAAGGATCTGGTCGAAGCGAAGTAGATATTGAAGGTGCTCAACCTGCGCTTTCGTCTGAGCCTTCTCTCCAGAGCCTCGCCTCAGAAGGCATGACTCTGTAAAGCCTGCTGATGGAAGGAGCGTGGCGGACACGGGGCTCTGGTAGAGTACAGCAGTGCTCGAGTTATTCTCTAACTGTTATGGTCTCATTCATACAGAACAAAATGCATTACATTACTTTGAATGTAGAAAATGAACTCTGCTGTTGCTAATACTTGCAACTACTATCCTGCCACTGGCGGTGTTCACACATTTGATTATAAATGGAGTTTGATGTATTGCTGGCAATCTGTGCTGTAGACGCGTGGCTAGCTAAAATGTCAATGTTGGTGTTACTTCTCGACTAAAGTCCACTATTGTAAATTGTTGTTTATTGTAAATTTTTTTTTGTGCATTTCTTTCATAAAGTTTTCCCATGAAGCAGATGGTAATTCCTACATGGCTACTGGCTTTGCTGGTCTTAAACCCTTTTTTTTTTTTTTTTTTTTTTAACTTTTTTGAGTATTTTATTTTAGTTTACTAGCGACTTCTAGCATTGGAGTTGGACTGTGTTCTGCATTGTTTCCCATGTTAAAGCTTTGACTGTTTGTCTCCGTACACCATTGTTGGCAGCGGTTGAGATGCTTTTCATCCCACACATAGCAATCCCAGAGTGGAGCACGGTTAAGTGCTCAGGCCTCATCAGCTTTTAATCCATTTCTCGGAACGCATATGACGGGCAGTAGCAACACACCCCGGAAATATTCAGCTGGGTTGGTTGAGGCAGCCAAGAGATTTTGGCCAATCGGAGCCCTAGGGCTGTGAAACTAAAGTGGATCTTTCAAAATGTGCGCGGCTCCCACGATTGATTTTCTTGCAGCACATTTGCATTCTAAATTGATGGAGGTTTATGAAGACATTATGGCTTGGTAGCAATAAAAGTGGCCCACCCCAGCTTTAAGAGCGCATCACTTTTCGTTCTTCTTCACTATGGCGAAATGTAACTTAAGAATATAGACCACAGTCTGTGCGCACAATGTGGTCAATATCTTGTCCACTTATTTGCCTGACCGATCTAATCTATGAGAAATGAGCGCTGGCATGTTACAAGCCTTGACTGATTCCACATGGTTTAAAGTTCATTCCAAAGAGATACTTTCAATGTTGGAACAGATTTGTTCAGTTGGATTTGGGTCTGGACTTTGAGCAGGTCAAGTCATAACTTTTGTGTCACCAGATGATGTTTTCCCACTGAGGTAGTTCTTGCACAATATTAAAGTGTGTTTAGGGTCATTATCTTTTTGAAAATAAAATCCCGGACTCATTTTTTAAATGTTTATCCCCACGGCATATAATGTGGGGGGATATAGCGATCAGTGTGTCCGTCCGTCCGTCTGTAATAAAATCATTTCCGGACCAGAACTCGAAAACTATACCACTTACAAACACCAAATTTGGTATGGAGCTTCTCTTTATGCTCTAGTTGTGCCTTTTGGGGGTAGTATCCCCTTAGGTGCCAAAATGGCTCTCTAGCGCCACCAAGACACATTTCACTGGCATTTAGACGGCCACCACGACCGTTAGGAAAGTCGTAGAGAGATGGAACCAACACTATGTTGTTCAACTCATCAAGGCCTAAACATAAACAATCAACACCCATTATCTAAATCGAACAGGAAGTTCACAATTTGCATATCAAAATGTCCTTTTTTCCCTAAATTTGGCCTAAATTTGACTTTGAACAAACGCGAACTCCTTTGAGGCCGTTCATCATATCGACCCCAAAGGCTAATACATGACAAAGCACACTCTGAAAATTACAGTAAAACTTTTTTATAAGTGGAACGGTTTGGATTTTTTTGAGGCGTCAAAGATGGGGTCCCCAGCCGCTTTCACTGCCTTCTTTCGATGCGTACACAATTCCCAACCTTAATTTGACCCCTTAAACATGCTCAAAAACAAACCAAATTTTATAGTTAATTCATAGTGGATTTCAACATTTTTTAAATGTCTAAAATCTTCACCAAACAGACAAAATGGCTGTCTATCGCCACCTAAATACACAAAAATGGGACACTTGCTGTGACCAAGGCCTGTCGCAATGTCATAAAATTCTGAAAAAAACACACATCATTGCTGTACCATGCCCTGTACTGTGACCTAATTTTCTTGAAAATCCAATTTGACGCTTTTTGAAATAAAAAATATTATGTTCATAATATGCTGTATAGTATTATATAATTTCTTACTGTGGACAAACCGTTTATCGTATCTAAATGTCCTTTGGTGTACTTTATAAGCTCCATGTGTGCAAACAAACTGCCAAGCATGGTACCATTTGAATGAATATTTGTTGAGATATTAACATGTTATGAATATTCATTTTTTGAAAAATATAGTGACGCACCTCTGAATTCACCATTAGTTGCAGTGTATAAAACTTCTGTCTTTCTTCAGTGAACCTGTTCCTGAAGATTCAGCTTTCTGGGATTTACCTGGAAGAAGCGTTTATTAATTTCTTGATTTCCATTGATTTTCAGTATTTTATTATCCCCACGGCATATAATGCGGGGAGATATAGCGATCAGTGTGTCCGTCCATCCGTCCGTCTGTAATAAAACCGTTTCCGGACCAGAACTTGAACTATATCACGTACAAACACCAAATTTGGTATGGAGCTTCTCCTTATGGTCTAGTTGTGCCTTTTGGGGGTTTCTGTCCGTCCGTCTGTCCACACAACCTGTAGGTTACACAACCTACAGCCGGAGGGATCCGCCATTGCCAGATGGCTCTTGTTTAAATATATTTAGCCTTTTATTTTATTAGGGAAGTCGCATTGAGATTGAAATCTCTTTCTCAAGGGAGCCCTGGGGGTTGAGGGGGGGACGGAGAGGATAAGTTGTACAGCCAGTCAGATCAGGGGGTGATTATGGGGCAGGTTGACAGAGTCAGGTGGGGACTTTAGCCATGACACTGGGGAACCGCCTACTCTTATCGAAGGGTGTCACAGGATCTTTAATGACCACTGTGAGTCAGGACCTCGGTGTAACGTCTCATCCGAACGACGGCGTCTCCTTCAGTACAGTGTCCCCATCACTGCACTGGGGCATTGGGGATTATCCCACCAGAGGGAAGATTGCCACCTACTGGCCACCAACACCTCTTCCAGCTGCAACTTGGTATTCCCAGGTGGTCTCCCATCCAAGTACTGACCAAACCCACACCTGCTTGGCTTCAGCCACACGGCTGGAGCAGATTGAGTAGGGGTCTGGCTGCTGGCCGTACGCGTGTCTGTGTGGTGCTGTGCATGTTTTGACCCCCCACTCTCCCCTGTCCCAGGCTGTATGCAGGGTATGGTCCCCTACCTCCCGGAGCTGATCCCGCACCTCATCCAGTGCCTGTGCGATAAGAAGGCCCTGGTGCGCTCCATCGCCTGCTGGACCCTCAGCCGCTACGCCCACTGGGTGGTGAGCCAGCCGCCCGACTCCTACCTCAAACCGCTCATGACCGAACTGCTCAAGCGCATCCTGGACGGGAACAAGAGGGTGCAGGAGGCGGCATGCAGGTGAGGGTGTGTGTGTGTGTGTGTGTGTGTGTGTGTGTGTGTGTGTGTGTGTGTGTGTGTGTGTGTGCGCGTGGATGTTTGCCTCCATCTCTATCGCTGTCTGTCTCTCTGTCCATCCATGGTGCTCTGTCTCCCCGCTTTGTTTGGTGTCCATATTCTCGTAGGTTTGCTGCTGTCAGTAGTTCACACATCTTTACTGCTGTTTGGGACGCTGTCGGTGTTTGTATTGTCATGTCTGTCTCGATACTCTGTGTCCATATTTCTGTCTCCCTCTGGGGGGTAACGTGTCGTTTTTGTCTGGTTTCCCGCATCTGTGTTCCCACCATTTCCAGGCCATAACTCAGAAACTGTTCCATATATTTCCATGACAATTTGTACACATTTGCATCAGGTCGTGCAGATGTGCCTTTTTTTCTATTTTGAAGTAGATTGCTTTTCTCCTTTCTTTCTAAATGCCTGTGAACATCAGTGAGGGGCGGCTTCGTTGGGTTGGAGAGTCATTGTTTTTAAGGCAGAAAAAAAAAAAAAACATCTGCCATCTGTCGATTGTTGATCCGTCTCTCGCTGTCGATACACTGCCTGTGTTTGTATTGTTGGCTCTTTGTGATGTTATGCTGTTTGACTCTGTAATCTGTATTGTCTCCTGCTCTCTGTCTTTTTGGGCATCTTTTGCTGTCAGTCTGTCTGTGTCCATGTGATCGTTCAGCCAGTGTCTAAACCTGCAGCCATCAGTACAGCTGCCCTTCCTTACAATTCGCCCCCTGTTTTTGGATGCTTGAGTGTAAACTAAGGCCGTGTTCGAAACTGCTCTCTACCGTCCACATGCACTATTCTCACTACACACTTCTCACTACACACTACACACTTGCCACACTACACACCACACACTTGCCACACTACACACTAGCCACACTACGAACAAACTCTTCCTGTTGCCGCTGCTTCTTCTTATTCCTCCGTGAGTTTTTCTGTCGGTTTACGTCGCAATGCATCTTGGGCAATTTGTGTATGAACCAGTGAGCTTACGATGCACCCACAAAATATCTGCTCAATCTAGTATACATCCGGGAACTTCTCGCAGACACAAACTCACTCCCCACGCTTAAGTGAACATCCGACCCCCTAAATCGGACGTCGGCGGCAGTGCGAGTACGTTGGTGCACGGTTTCGAATGCACTGATTGTTGCCCCTCACGGTCTGCTCTCCTGTCTCTCTGCGCACTCCGTCCTCAGTGCGTTTGCCACACTGGAGGAGGAAGCCTGTACGGAGCTGGTGCCGTACCTGAGCTTCATCCTGGACACGCTGGTCTTCGCCTTCGGGAAGTACCAGCACAAGAACCTGCTCATCCTGTACGACGCCATCGGAACACTGGCCGACTCTGTGGGACATCACCTCAACCAACCGGTCAGTCAGTCCCTCCGCAGCCCAAGGACCACTCCTCCCCCGCTGTCATTGGTTACATCACAATTTGTTCCATGTTAGGAATGTTGTCATTCGGCAGAGCTCTACGGAGCATTTGCTGCAGACTACGGAGCCCCCCTGGTGTCAGTTGAGAAAAAAAAAAAGCCATGTACTAAACTGAGGGAACAGATTGCTAAACTGAGGGAACAGATTGCTAAACTGAGGGAACAGATTGCTAAACTTCTGAACCAGGTTATGTTCAAAATTGATCTGAATCATTTCTTTATTTTATTTTTATTTAATTCTCTTTCTCTTTTTTTTCCTGGCAAAGACTGCATTTAGGGCTAGTTTACTTTCTTTTACTTGCAAAAATTTTATCGACTAAGGGTATCTAAAGTGGCAGAAGAGTGCCTAATTTCATGTGTGTTAGAATATTTGACCGCACAGCGTCATTTGACGTTTGAAGTTAATTTCGTCATGCATCGTTCTCAGCGGAGATTGGGGCTATTGGAACCTGCATGATACCAACTTTGCGCCTCTGGCTCTAAAATGAGATTGGAGACGGCAGATGGCCTTCTCATTGGTTTATCATGTTGTGCCCAAAACACAAATATTAATTAGCCTTAAGACCAACCCTTTTAAGCTTTGCGTTGGGTGCAAGGGTAGGCATATGCTTAGCATGAATAGCCTAACGGTGTCTTCGTATCTCCCCTAAGCAACTTGCGCTTCATGTTTAAACTTGGGTTTCAGATCATTAAAACAGAGCCCTTGGGCTGATTGAGCATTGAACATTCGGGGACAATTTATCTGACACATCTTCGAGTTCAGGCTACCCTCTGTCAAAAGAGCATATAAGGAGGAAAATTGAGAGAGTAAAGTAGTAGGAAAAATTGCAAGAAGGATACATTTGACCAGACTTGTCACTCTTCAAGACCTGTGAAGTTTTTAGTGGATTTTTGCCTGTGTTGGAGCATTTTCCTCACCCAGGACATCACCAAGTAACCCCATCTCAAGGGACTGTAAATATTTCTGTTTTTGTTAATCAATCTTGGTCATTAGTTGTAGATGGTAGATTAGTTAGTTGTTATTGTCTTTGTTAATTAAATGTGTTTAAGTTTTAAAAACTGTCTGTCATCCCTTACTGTTGCTGTTGTTGTAAATGTAATAACAAATTGGGGCCATAACACTATAGACATCCCAGTGAAATGAGACATTGCAATCGGAGAAACAATTAAAAAACAATGCGAATATTTATTAGCCTATTTCCCAAAACAGAGCAGTACAGTCAACAAAAAAAAGCACACAGATTCTGTGTTTGTTTACAAATATCGTAATACAGGCTCATCAGTAATTTGGGGAAGTGAAGAACCATGATCCATTCTGAACGTAAAAGCTGTAGTCTTTACATCGATCAATACATAATAATAATAATAATAATAATAATTATGCATTACTTTATGGGAGAGGTCGCGTTACACTTTCTGATTGTCCGTCATTGTGACAGTTTAGCAATCTGTTCCCTCAGTTTAGCAATCTCTTCCCTCAGTTTAGCAATCTGTTCCCTAGCAATCTGTTCCCTCAGTTTAGTAAACTGTGCGCACAGTTTAGCAATCTGTTCCCTCAGTTTAGCAATCTGTTCCCTCAGTTTAGTAAACTGCGCACAGTTTAGTAATCTGTTCCCTCAGTTTAGTAAACTGTGCGCACAGTTTAGCAATCTGTTCCCTAGCAATCTGTTCACTCAGTTTAGTAAACTGTTCCCTCAGTTTAGCAATCTGTTCACTCAGTTTAGTAAACTGTGCGCACAGTTTAGCAATCTGTTCCCTCAGTTTAGTAAACTGCGCACAGTTTAGTAATCTGTTCCCTCAGTTTAGTAAACTGTGCGCACAGTTTAGCAATCTGTTCCCTAGCAATCTGTTCACTCAGTTTAGTAAACTGTTCCCTCAGTTTAGCAATCTGTTCACTCAGTTTAGTAAACTGTGCGCACAGTTTAGCAATCTGTTCCCTCAGTTTAGTAAACTGTGCGCACAGTTTAGCAATCTGTTCCCTCAGTTTAGTAATCTGTTCCCTCAGTTTAGTAATCTGTTCCCTCAGTTTAGTAATCTGTTCGCACAGTTTAGCAATCTGTTTGCACAGTTTAGCAATCTGTTCGCACAGTTTAGCAATCTGTTCGCACAGTTTAGCAATCTGTTCGCACAGTTTAGCAATCTGTTCGCACAGTTTAGCAATCTGTTCGCACAGTTTAGCAATCTGTTCGCACAGTTTAGCAATCTGTTCGCACAGTTTAGCAATCTTTGCGCACAGTTTAGTAATCTGTTCCCTGAGTTTAGTACATGGCTTTTTTTTTTTTTTTTTTTTTTTTTTTTTGAGCGTCATCAGGTTTTGTTGGTAGATGACTAGCTATTGTAATGGAGATTCTTGAATAAAGGTTTTAAAACTAGGTGCCACTCGCTGCGACTGCAGTTACAGTTACTATCGGCTCTAGCAGGTGAAGTCCTTCCCTTCAGATTGTGACTTCATAGCTTTATAATGACGAGGGGAAGGGATGTGGCTGGGGGGTGTGGGGTGCGCTACATTATGAGGGGGAAATAATTTTTATTACATGGATTTCACTAGAAAATTGACTAAAAGGGAATGTATTTTGGTGTAAATTTAAGCCTGGGTCACCCACCTAACACCATCCCCCCCCCCCCAGCAATTTCATGCTTTCCATTCATTGTTTTGTGGCTGGAAAAATAAGTGAAGTCATTTTTTTTCTCACTAACACCCATTGGTGTATCAGTCACTGTTCTTCAATTCATCTGAAAATCCAGACCAGTGTCTCTGTGTAGAATTCAGTTCTCTACCATCTGTGACCCCGTCTCAGGCTGTGGAATTTTTATTGGCGAATTTAATTTGCCAGTTGCCATGGCATTGCATACCATTGTTGCTGCTGTTTATTTCGGAGCGGCCTGGATGACTTGTGCGTTGGTGAGCCTGGACATGCTGAGGAACTGGATCCAGCCTGTCTGCTGCTCTCTGTCCTCGGTTTGCAGAGTAAATCAGTGGCTGAATTGAAAAGCTGGGGCCCTAGTTTTAAGAGTTGATTTTGTGCATTTCTGTTGACACGCACCCATGTGTTGGACACTCTTCTGGTGCTTTTTAACACCTACCTGTTACACTTCCTTCCCCTCAGGAATACATCCAGAAACTGATGCCCCCCCTCATTCAGAAATGGAACGAGCTGAAGGATGAGGACAAGGACCTGTTTCCGCTTTTGGAGGTGAGGAACCCCAACTCCAGTCCTCCCTTGGCATTCCATTTTTTTTTGGGGGGGGGGGGAACAAATTCTTATCTACCTGGCGACTCCTGCTTGGCCTCTAACTTCTGTCTCCCTGCCTCTGTTGCCCCCCAGTGTCTGTCGTCGGTGGCCACAGCCCTGCAGAGCGGGTTCCTGCCGTACTGTGAGCCTGTGTACCAGCGCTGTGTCACTCTGGTGCAGAAGACGCTCGCCCAGGCGATGGTGAGCCGCTACCCCGCCGTGCCCCGCAACGTGGCTTAAAGCTGCGTTCCAAACAACTCGGAGGTCGGATCTTTCCGAGTTGAAAAGTCTGACTTCCGACCAGAGCGTTCTAGACGTACTGTGTCGGACATTAACAAAAAAAATGGCGGCCAATGACAGGTGAATGTTCTTGTGCAAGAAAATGAAACGCGGAAAACTTAATTAAAAAACATAATTAAATTAGGTAGATGTGGTGAAACGACGTGTAAGGTAAAATGCCTTTTTATATTCAATTTTACGATATATTTGTTCACGTGTGGCTGTTCAGTGGATGCTGCCTTTTTTGTGTGACGTAACATGAACTAATCTCGGTGAAGTCGGGGTAGATTTGTTTTCTCCGAGTTTCCAAGTCGGAGCTCCGACTTCAGTGGCCGTTCCAGTGCACTTTTTCAAGTCGTAAGTCGGAAAGATCCGACCTCAGAGTTGTTTGGAACGCAGCATAAGTCCATATTTGTTTAAGGAAGGAAAAAAGTACTATGTTAACCATTTAGTCACCATCACAGGAAAATGTAATGAATAGCTGAAAATGTGCTTTCCTGAACGTTTTAGCCGGATATCAGCAGGTTGCAAAAAAGTTCTGACAGTTACCGCAAATATTGTTTGGTGTATGAAGGTAAAATTTTTTTGTTGGCATCATAAAGGCTTACGTGTCTAGCCGTGCTTGTGTCTTGAACTTTATAATTCCGTCAGTGGTAGCGAAAAGTAAGTTTGTATGATCGTTAAATTGGTAAGATCGTTTAAGGGCCATCTTTCTCAGCTACAGGGGGGGGGGGGTTTACTTTGTAATGTAGCTTGAATGTACCAATTATTGTCACCCTTATGTGCTATGAGCACCGATATCCTCTCTGCCCCACCCACTAACCTGCCTCCACCCTCCTCCCTGTTCAGATGTACAACCAGCATCCGGACCAGTATGAGGCCCCCGATAAAGACTTCATGATTGTGGCCCTGGACCTGCTGAGTGGCCTCGCCGAGGGCCTGGGCGGCCACGTGGACCAGCTGGTGGCTCGGAGCAACATCATGACTCTGCTGTTCCAGTGTATGCAGGTGCGCCTCAGAACCGGAGTGTCGTCTTGGCAGCATCACCGCAGCATCAGCAACATTTTGCTAATTTAAGAGATGGTGATGAAATGCGATAGGTGTCCCCAACTGAAAATGTTGGGGCCCTATTTTTTAACTCGGCTGTACGTTGCCCAGCTGAATTAAGATGATGGTGTAAACTTCCTCATCGTGAACATGAAGTGATCCATAACCTCTAGTGGTCAAAAATATTGATCAAATCTGGCATAACTTTGTATGCAACCTCCTCTGAAAATAAACAACTTGGCATTTCAGCTGTGCACACAAAAGTGGGCATTTTGAAAAGTTATACATTGTTGAAGTTATACATTTTAGACCTTTCTAATAAAGATGAGAAGCTGAAACTGCGTACCTAAGTTGTATACGATTTGTCTTAACGTGTACTTGACAGGTTTTGAAGATGGTTTTGAAAAATGGCTGTTCTGTGACCTTTGTCAGTCCTTCACCCGTAGCCCCCAGTTTGAACGCCCCGTAATCTGTAGCCGTTGCAAATATTGATCAGATTTGATGATTTTGCAAACAGTGTCTTTTTAGATGTGTTGTTTCATTTCAGCCGTGTACCTCACTCCCTAATTGGCTCAGCAGGGTGGCTGACCAGTTGAGTTTCAGGTTCACTTGAACCTTGAGTGGGTTTATTGGTTCTGTGTGGCATTATGCTGCCCCCTGTGGCTGTGGGCCTTGGCTTGAACACCATTTTCTGGAATGTTCTCTGCAGGACACCATGCCAGAGGTAAGGCAGAGTTCCTTCGCCCTGCTGGGAGACCTCACCAAGGCCTGCTTCCCTCACGTCAAGCCTTGCATCGGTGAGTTCTGCAGCAGGGTCCTCGTAAACCCCTCCTGGTCCCTGAAAACTGATTTTCCCACCCCCGATCACCACGCTAACTAAATGCTTGTTCAACATACAACCTCAGGAGGTTGCGAATTAAATGTAATGGTGTGGTTTAAAAGGTGTAGTTGTGGTGGGAGTTTGCGGGGAATCGGCTTTAGTCTTGACAATCTTCTGTTTGTCTCTTCTGTAGCGGAGTTCATGCCAATCCTTGGCACCAACCTGAACCCAGAGTTCATTTCTGTGTGTAACAATGCCACCTGGGCCATCGGCGAGATCTCCATGCAGATGGGTAAGTCAGGACCTGCGTTGGAGCTTGTGTTCCGGCTTCATCAGTGCAGTCAGTGGAGTGTTCAGGTTTATTAATTTTTTTTTTTTTTGTGCCTGTTGGAGGGAAATGATCGAGTTTTAGAGTAGCGATGTGAGTGTTTCAACTGGAAAGGATGTAAGGAATGATGGAGGCGATTTTAAAGGTCAGCTAGGGAACAAGGGCAGAGCAGGCAGCCAATCAGATACATATGGTCAGTCATGGTCTTCGCCCACAGTCAGGATAGGGAGTCGTGCGAGTGGTTCTGTTACCTTTGCATGCAGCAGTGACGATGATGGTGATGATGGATGAGGGTCTTCACTGGATGTTTTGCAGGAGCAGAGATGCAGCCCTATGTGGGTCTGGTCCTCAGCAACCTGGTGGAGATCATCAACCGCCCAAACACACCCAAAACCCTATTGGAAAACACAGGTGCGTTCATGTTTGGTGTGGGGGGGAGGGGATCTTAACCAATGAGCAAAGCCTTTGTTGAACACTCAACCAATGAGAGGGGCTCTTGGTGGTTGTCTGTACTTGCAGCATATTTCCCTTTCCCCTTCACTGTTATCAGTCATCTGACCAGATTTTCTGGCTCTAAACCCCCAACGTGATGAACTTTGAACAGACATTCGAAATCCGAATCGCTTGTGGTGTGGATGTTTGGAAGGTTCTGAAAAGTCGGGGATGCATCCAGTGAGAACTGTCAGGAGCCGAACTCTAAAGCCATCGCGCTGTAATTAAGACCTTGCATGAGAGGCCATGATTTTCCATCTCTTGTTTCCTCCGATGCAGCCATCACGATTGGACGGCTGGGCTACGTTTGCCCTCAAGAGGTGGCGCCCATGTTGCCGCAGTTTATTCGTCCGTGGTGAGTACCCACAAATCAACTTCCTGACCAGCTAACCAGTATGAGCACCCCACACAAGCTACCATTTCTACAAGCTTGCATGCACAGTGCACAGCAGCAGTTCAGAACGCATATAATATTTTACCAGTTGGAAATTTTTTTTTGTATTTGCAAAGATTGGCCTTCTTTTGAGACCCTTTGTTAACCAACTGCGTTTTCATTAACGACAGAATTCCCCCCTTCTTATAGGTGCACGTCCTTGCGTAATATCCGTGACAACGAGGAGAAGGACTCCGCCTTCCGCGGGATCTGCATGATGATCGGGGTCAACCCAGGTGGGGTTGTGCAGGTGAGGATTGGGATTACGAGGTCAGGGGGTCACAGGTCGCAGGTCACAGAATGAGTTTGAACATTGGTTTTAGCCAGTTGGTATTTTGTCCACTTGACTAGCCACATTTCAGAGAACATGAGTTCAGTTTCAGCCTTGGATTTGGGTTTGGTGCAGCGGTGCTCACATGGACCACTTTAGTGGTAGCTGGACGAACTGAAATCCAATTGTGCTGCGTGTGAGGGCTTACAGTGCTCTGTCTCGATAGGACTTCATTTTCTTCTGCGATGCGGTGGCCTCCTGGGTCAGCCCTAAAGACGACCTGAGAGACATGTTTTACAAGGTAAGGACCGGTGGAAACGCCGCCACATCGAACCCTTCCGCTGAGGACGCGACAGCAGACCTCCCCTTATAAAAATGCCAGTAAGGAAAAGAATAGAAATTTTAGCCCCATTAAGAATGTTGGATTGGGCTTTTGTAATTTCCTGTGTCTTTGTATGTCTGAGCAAAGTATTTTGAAAACCAGTCGGCTGTTTGGGACCAGATTTCACTGGGAGGTGGGCAATATTTAGTTATTTGAGTGATTTTTATCTCCCCGGCATATAATGCGAGGGGATATAGCTATCGCTCTGTCCGTCTGTCTGTCTCTCCGTCTGTCTGTAAACAGTCTTTTGTCCGAAGCATAACTTGAAAACCGTTCAGTATTTCCTCACAAAATTTGACATGTAGGTCAGGTGTCATATGTAGATGTGCCTTTTGGTGTTTAGGAATTTCTTGAGCAGTTAATCCATGAATGTGGGGGGCCGGGGGGATACGCCATTGCGAGATGGCTCTTGTTATATTTGCGGACGTGAAGACATTGTTGTGAAGTAACGTGCTAAAAATGTTATCATTTTTCAGTTAGTTAGTTATCTACTGAGAACTAAACATCGTATGGACTTGCTGGTAATGCAGAAATCCAATTCAATATGTAAAACTTTCTAATTTAGTGTTATCACAGAATATTGGTAGTTTTTGAGATCACCTGGCATCCAAGATTATTCTGTCAATGTTAAAAGTAACAGGTTTTTTGAAATTTTGTTGGAACAGTGCATTCTAGAGCCATATTGAGGGAAGTAAATTTTCCTCTGAGGAATCACATTTTTAGAGCAAGTGGAAATGTATCAAAAATGGGGAACATTTATTGACATAAAATGATGACATAATGAAATAATTTCATGAATGTACAATAGTTTTTTGGCCAACTAATGGAAAAAATTTGAATTTCTACATTTTTCTTGGTGGGGCTATGCACTCTACTGGGTGCCATTCTAGTTATTACTGTAATTTAAAAAAGGAAAGGCCACACTGAATGCTCCTCACTGGCGGTGGCATTTCTTCAAAGAAGTCCTAAGGTTTTTGTGTTTTTTTGGGGGTTATAATTATGGAACACTTGCAATGACAGGACTTGGTTGTTCGTTCCCCTGAAGTTGCATTCTGAATGTGAGCTTTCGTTCTCCAGTGGTGGAGCAGGGCTTGGGGGGGGGATATGAACAGTGCTGCTGTTTTTTAATGTTATGAGCTGAGGTGTGCTGTGGGATATATATGATCTGCGCCTGAAGTGCCTTGCAAGATTTGAGCCTTGTACTCCTGCAGTATTGATTTGGGGTGCCCTGACCTACACTAAATCATAGGATGTGAGCCATGTACATGAGTGCATTATGGGATTCCGAGCCCTTGGTGGCCTTGTTGTTGTAGATCCTGCATGGCTTCAAGGATCAGGTGGGAGAGGATAACTGGCAGCAGTTCTCGGAGCAGTTCCCTCCATTGCTGAAAGAGAGGCTTTCGGCCTGCTACGGCGTCTAGTCCGCATGCCGCCATTACCCCTGGAGGGGCACCGCTTCAGGTACCGAGCCTTCTCACTTTACCCAAATGTTTCCCAGATTTTAAACATCAAATCGTCTTCTTAATGTCCATTTATTGAGGCCTAAACGTATTCGGACGGTGCCAAGATTTATTGCTCTAATTCCCTCACTGCTCAGTTGCATTGCCCGGGATGTTAATGACATGTGTGCGCCGACCTGCAGTTCCACCTTTTGAAGAATAGTTTTGTTTTCAGGGTACTCAAGGGGGCTGGAAATGAATGTAATTCTTAAATTTTATCATGGCCATTTTGAGGTTGAAAAAGGGCTTGGATTTTGAATTTTGAATAAGCTGCTTGAAATTGTTAAGTTAACTGCATGACTCTGGTTATGAATCACTAATTTTGATCAGTAGTTTGAACAGTATGTCATGTGCCACAGCTGTGAGGTAAAGCTTGTAAAATGTGCCTTGAAAATGCTTGAATTTGTCTTTGGAAAAGGTGTAGGAACCCTGTATTTTCTCAATTCTTCACTGTTCAACTGTGAAACGATTGATCTTTGGTCTACATTCTAAGTTTGTGTTCTTGAGCTAAGTTGCAATGAGAGATTGCATCAGCATTTGTGTTCCCAGAAGAGCATTTTAACCATACATGCGACCGTACACGAGAACGGGTGAAAGACCTTTTCATCCAGGTAGAGTGGACTGCTCTGGAATTACAGCCTGGTAAAACCATAGACTGTATAAAAAGATGGACGCAGAACCCGGGTCTGAAAAATGAAGCCCATGCAGGAACCTTTAAAAATTGCATTCTATTTAGTAGCCAGCAGATGGCAATGTCAGTGGTGGCAGAATGAAGTTCAATGCTATAGAGCAGTGTCCCCAACCCTCTCCTGAGGCCCACCTGTCCTGCATGCTTTAGATTTCTCCCTGCTCCAGCACAGGTGATTCACATGATCAGCTCGTTAATCACCCCCTAAAGCTGATTGATTACAGCCTGATCATTTGAATCACCTGTGCTGGAGCAGGGAGAGATCTAAAACAAGCAGGACAGGTGGTCCTCCAGGAGAGGGTTGGGAACATTGCTATAGAAGTGTCGGAGATTTCTGATACCATAATGCGGAAAATCATTTTTGCAATCTATCGCAAGTTAAGTCTGCTTTGATATATCATGATGTTCATTTATCATTTTTGTAAATGATGGTTGAAAATGGACTTCAATAAAGGATAAAGCCAGATATGCTTTGGTGGTGTGGCTATCCTCTAGTCTTTATCAGATTCGGTCAGATCCGCCCGTAGATCCACCCCTCGCTCCTCCCTGGATCTTCAATTCACGCTCTTGTTCAACAGGAATCGCATCTGGTTTCAAAATGAAAAAATGGCGCTGTTTATTTTTTCAGAATCTCAGCTTCCTACACGGTATGCTGAAACCAATGGGTGACATCATGGTTGCTTCGTCAGTCTTTTTATACAGCCTCTGTGTAAAACTGTCGCTGGTCCAGTGTTTCGGGACCTTGCAGTGCTTGTTTTTGGGAGAGAGCTCTTACCCCGCTGTTCCTCTGTTTACAGGTGTGCCCGTGGGAGGGTTACTGGGAAACTCATCCTGCTCTGTGTAATTGCACTGCCCTGACGGTGGGGGGAGAGGGACGCCACTGGCCAGCCCCCTCCGGATACCCCACCCCCAAACCCCGTGTGTCTGTGTGGGTGGGTGGGAGGGGGGAGGGGGAGGGAGGACGGGTGGGAGAGGGAGGGAGGGATTAAACCTCTGGAACGACGCCGACTAAATCCGACACGCTCAGAAAAGGAACTGACTGGGACTTAGAGGGAGGGAGGGAGGCGTAGGCAGAATAGCTGTTGTCCTCTGGTGGAGAGGCTAATGCAGGGAGAGGAATGCGCATCAGTCTGGTAGGGGGGAGGTGGGGCGGGGGGGGGTCGCCGACTGCGACGACGACTGAATCGAAATCGAACCTGGCTCTCGACCACAGACTAACTCTCCAAACACAAGGTTGTTATAGTAAAAATTGTAATAGGCTAGCTTACGTTATGGTAGTCGTGCACAAAAAGGCTACCGTTAGCTGGGTACATCGGCTAATATGCGTCAAGATGCGGCGGAAATCCATCGCTGAGACTGTGGGCCCGGACTGCTGTAAATCAGCGTGGCTGAGTGGGGGGAAGCTGTTGGAAATGTTTTAAATAAAAAAAAAAATCTGTGATTTTGTAAGATGTAGCTAATGACTGGGGAGGTGTAGAAAATAAATGGGATCCTTACTACACAAGCATTCATAGCCAGGAATCGCCTTTAATATTGGGTCTGTTTGTGTCCCTTTCACGGCGTATACATTTTGCTTTGTGTTTTCGTCCTTCCCAGATAGCGGAAATATTTTTCCTGCTTTTTTTATTTTTTATTTTTCCCCGTTAAATATTAAATGTAACGCATTACCCCTTATTTTTAATGAAAATTTGGCCTAAATTCTTCAAAAATTGTAGAAATTTGAATGAGTTTGTTTTTCTAGGCAAGGGAATGAAAGGAGATGCGATTGCATTATGATTGTCTTTTTTTTTTTAATTTTATCGAAACATTTAATGCACATGTCCATGACGCGTGTCATTTGTGAATGTCCGCCATTTATTCCGTCTTTCAATTTTCACTGAATCTGAGGACGCTGATCGTGATGAGGTACCCTGTGCTTCATAACTTCCCCTCCCCTCTTTCTCTTTTAATGAAATCCGCGACCAACCCGTTTTATGGAGCCGTTGGGAGTTAGAAAAGAGTAGAATAGGGTGGGGTTTTATATTTATAATCGTTACCAGTAAGGCCATGTCAAGACACAAGGTGAAGTTAATCTTGCAGGAGAATCGCGCTGCGCCGGAACGAATACTGTAGCGAAAGACCTTTTTTCTACTCCTGCTTTTTTGTGTTTATTTACGATGGACTCAAAGGAAAGGAGTCGGCTGGAGGAAATGAAAAATGTAAAAAATTTTCGCTCGGGGCTTTATGATCTTATGCACTTTTTTTGATAGAAATTTGAAATGGCCTACTCTTTAAAAGTTATAAAATGGCAATTCACAGGGCGTTCTTTACGAAATATTTTCATTTTTGCAATGTGGCAAGCATACTCTTGGCTTGAGACAAAAATATATAGGAGAAAAGAAAGCAGAAAACATGTAAGAGATGCTAATTCAAGAGCGAGACACTGCTTGATTTTACAGAACGGTGGAATCCATGTCTGCAGATATTTTGGTCCCTTTGCAGAGACTTTTTTTTTTGTTTGTTTTTTTAGAGGGATCCCAGTGGGTGCTTGGGTTTTGAGTTGTGGACGCCCAACTAGCACCAAATCCGGGCTGAATCTTTCCGCTTGACTCTGCACGTGCTGGTCGATGATGGTTAATTTGTACTCTTGATTTCATTTCTCAATCCTGAGGGGCTGCATCAGTTTCTGTCTTTGCAGCTTGTCGAAAGTCGTGTTCTGTCAAGATGAAGGTCGTTTCTGGCGCTGAAGTAGGGTCCGTGTGATCTTTAGGGGTGGTTGGGGGGTTGGGTCACTGGGTTTGTCCAGATGGCATTTGCAGCCTGTGGCACTCGTCACTGCTGTAGGTCTTACTCTGAGGTATAGGAACATTTGCTTAATCTTCAAACCCCCCAATGCAATCGCAATGTAATAAGTTTACATTTGTGCAAGAGTCTTTGTCAGTACTTCTGTGCGTATTTCTCACGTTCCTGAGTGGCATCACACTTTCTTCAGCCCATTTCAGTGGAAGCTGTCTGCTTGAGTGTGTTTTTTGCTGTTGGTGCATATGAGCAGCCTTTGTATTTAAGCAATTTGGCACAGACAGTCCTCTGGTCATTTTCTCGGTCAGGGGGACAACCTTGTGGAGAAACCCTCAGTATTGACACTTGTCACATTGGTTTCAATGCCAGTTTGTGTAAATGAATTCTATTGGTGACGATGCCTCCATTTGTCATTTGCATAATCAAAAGCAATGATTAAAAGTTGTTGTTGAAATTTCTTTATTGCTGTGCTCCGTATGATGAGGATCGAGGCTTGCACTGTCAGCCCGAGCTGAAGGGCAGCGTTTCGATGGCTTTTACTCGATGAAACTGAGCTTCACTTCAAGTAAAAATGACACATGCCATGGGTTCTTGGAGCTTTTGCTGAACGTGAATATGAACTTCCGCTTTTTATATCACTGTGAATCAAAGAGGAGAAGTCTTGAGATTGTAAGAATCGGTGACATGGTGTGTGACATGTCTATAGGTAAACTAATATGCAAGTGTTTGATTTTTCTCTGAAGGGCTGTCTTCCTGGGGGAGTGGGACAGGTATGCACTAATACGAACTGCACCACCACTACAAAATGTCGTATTAGTAGGACTCAAGGTCCAACACCCCATGCAGTGTGCAAAGGATTTCAATGGGTTTACTATTTTGTTCTGCTCGTGACAAATCAGTCTAAAAATTCAGCCAAATTATTCTCCAGTGTTCAGAAATGCAGTTTATACTTTTTCTTCTTTTTTTATTTCAGATTTTTTTTAATTTATTTTTTTATTGTTTTTTTGTATTTAATTTTGCTCGGTTGTTTTTATTTTTGACATATTGGTTTTGTGCAGAGATGCGCAAACTTTTTTTTGGACTTCAGAAGTTTTTTTTTTTTGTTTACCCCTTTTCATTTAAGTTCTTTTTATTTAAAGAATTTTGTTTATTTTGTTTCGTTGTTTTATAGCGGACCATTAATTATTGTCAGCTGTTAAAGAGGAGGAGGGGCTGGGGGATGTGGCCTGGTGCATACCTCGGGTTAAGGGAAGAACTGTATGACTTGTAGAACCTTGTTTCAATTTCAAGTCTGCCGAATGAAATTGATGTATTTTTCTCGACTGTGAGTGCAAGTGGGATGTTAACTTATGTATTGAACTTATCACTTTCTATTTTTCTTTTGTGAATGGAAATAAAATGGTTTTCTACCAAGCTGGGACAAAATTTGTGTAGTCTGTCTGTTATTTTGCCTGAATTCGATGGGTTTGATGGCCAATAGGTGACACGTGTTATTATTCGGTCAACGTCATGGATGTGCCTCCTACTGGTCCCATGAACTTTAAGTTCTTTTATTATCCCCCCCCAACTTCGGTTCCGTCCGTCCGTGTGTGCGTGCGTCCGTCCCACTTGGTTTCCGGTGCAGAACTCAAAAACTACTGAACCCAGCTCAACGAAACTTTGTGTGGAATAATCACCATGCCTCGATGTGCCTTTTAGGGTTTGCGCCTCTCTCAGAATGGAATAGTAGGTGGGGGATATGGCCGACTCTGTCTGCTTGTTATTATCCCACCGGCATGTAATACCGTGGGATATAGTTATCGCCCCGTCTGTCCGTCCGTCCGTCAGTTATCATTTTCGTTTCCGGAGCAGAACTCAAAAGCTATAACACTTAAACTTCAAATTTGATATGGAACTTACCCTTATGGTCGAGTTGTGCCTTTTGCAGGTTTCAGTTCCATGCTGCCCATAATTTTTGAAATGTTCACCAAAAAACAGCCCAAAAATTGGACTGTCTTGTTTCCGGACCATACCTCTAAAACTATATCACTTACAAACTTCAAATTTGGTATGCAACCTACCCCTAGAGTGGGTTTCTGCCTTTTGGGGGTTTCAATTCCATTGTGCCTAAAAATTCTTTAATTTTTTCACCAAAAAGAACCCCAATATTGGACTTTGTTTCTTTTCTGGAGCAGAACTAAAAAAAACTATACCACTTAAGCCCCGTTTACATGGCACCTGTTTACCCACCCCGGGGGTAAATTTATCCCCCAGGGGCAAAGGGAAAATTCATCTTGCGTTTACATGGGTTTTATCCCACTCCACTACATTCAAATAAAATTCCAGTTGCATCCACCCAATACTCACATATATTCTACAGTCCATTACAATACATCCGTCTATTCTAAACCAAAAAAGTGATAAGTGATGTTTTGTCTGAGAGGGTAAATATTCATTCGAAGCGTTAATCGGTATTTAAAATTCATTTAATGTTCCAATTTTCAAAATGAAAAACAAGTGAGATATAGAAAATCTCAATTAAGCGTCTTTTGATATCAAATATATCAACACGAGTTGATAAAGGATACAAGTATCCTTAGCTTGCTGAGGATATTTTTACTTTATCAACAAATGTTACTATGTTTGATATCCAACAGTACGAGGGTGAGATTCTATTTATCATTTGATATCGCTACACAGCATTTACCAATATCCATTTTCTATTGGTAAGTGCTAATCCATCAGCCCAAAACTGCCTCTGAGCCTCTTAAAATATGATGTCGTGTAATTTTCACTCATTCATTCATAATGTCACAGTATTGTGATGTCATTGTTGAAGGTACATAATCACATTTGGGCTGAAAATTTGCCTCTTCTAAACTTAATGCCATCTGAAAGAGCACTCTCTCTGTGTTGTGGATTTTTTTCCAGATTTTTTAGTCAATGCCATATGCACTTAATTGGTTACTAAGTAACCATACCCCCCACCAAATTTTACATTTAAAATAAGTTTTTAGTTATTCATATCTTATTTTTTTCTTCACTATTTATGATTAAAAGAACAATTTTAGGACCAAAACCTGAAATAAAACAATTTTTTTTCAGGGTGAGCGCCCTCATGTCAATTCTGAACATTTCAACCTTCAAAACAACTACTTCCGTTTCACTAAAAATTCTCAAATTTCTACTTGTGCAGACAAATGTTGAATATTATGGCATCAAAAGTAGAAAAAGTATTTTTTTTTTGACCCACGATTCTTTGATCATGTTGCTAGTTCTGAATCAATACATACCTCATTAAATGCATGCCTTGATTTCAAACTAATCAATCCATCTGTTTTATGAATGTAAAATTACTAAACTGATGAAAAAGGATACAATTCTCTGGCAGTGAGTAAATCACGAATTATGTGGAACCGGTGGGATGTCATCTTCTGATGACTCTTGTTTGAGATGTCCCTCACCTCATCATGCCATTCTTTCCCAGAGCCTAACTTGCGCTCCTCTCCTTCTCATGAATCATTACAGTGGATTTAATTAAACTTAAGTCTGGACATGGCCGAACATGAAGTAATCCAGTTTTGTCTGTAATATTAAATATTACGGCAAAATGTGAATTTCAGGGAAGCGGGGGCCGTATTAGAGAAATTTCCTATCTTAAGTCCTAAGTAAGGATAGGAAGAGTTTAAGACAGGATTTGTTTCTGTAATACAAATTCAGGAAAAATCCTAACTATCTTTAGGAATCCTATTCTATCCTCATCTCATCTTATCTGAAGTTAGGAAATCCTAAATACTCAATCCAGCATCAGTTATCAGCCTTTATGTCTGATAACTAGTAACCAATGCTTCTTTTCTCACCGAGCAGAGTTTAACATTATATTGAAACTGTTAGAAGTTAATTGTGTTTTTTAATTGAAAACATATAGGAAACAAGTGGAGCACAAAAGACAGGCACTAAATTTGAAGGCGAATGAGTTGGAGGTGTTGGCATCATCTGCCAAAAAATGCAAAGGTGCGCTTTTTGGGAAGTTTTCCAACACAAGGAAATAAAGGAGAGGGAGTGGGCAAAGATTGCCAAGACCTTCTCCATCACATTTGGTATCCAGAGGAGTGTTGATGCAATTTAAAAAAAAATAAATAAAAAATTTCAACCTTATCAAGTGATACAAACAAGACTAAGTGCAACCTAGTATATGGCTGGGCCGTGTTTACATTAAGCGTTATTTGATATTAATTACATTGAGTGTGAAATCCCTCAAAGTTTAGGTTCTAAAGTAAGTGATATTGATTTTGGTCACTCATGAATGTTTTGGCACAAGTTTTGTTGATGGGCGCAAGTTGCTAATTAAGCCCCTTAATTAGTGCTAATTAGGGGCCTTCATAAGCAGCCTTTCCCACTGAAAAAGTTTTCTTAAGTTGTGGTTTTGAGATCAGTACACCAATACCTTCCAATAAACGGTCATGTCTTGTTTGGGCACAAATTGCTAATTAAAGTCTGTTTTGGGGCTACTTTCAGTGGCGCCCCCTGGCTTATCCCACATTTGCCGAACTTAAGAATCCCCATACCCATACCTCACTGGGCTCCTGGAATAAGGGTACGTTCCAGGCAAATTGTAACCCGTGATTTACTGGTTAAAAGTGGGCAGAGCTACCGTCAAACATGTGAATTCAGGCTGGTGAACTTGATTGTGCTCAACGTACTCTGACGTGTCTGACGTCACGCTGCTCAACTAAAATGGCGGCACCAGCTTTTTTTCAACTGGCAAACTGTAAGAAACGTTTTGAAGTCGTAACTCGTTACATTTGCCTGGAACGCTATGTTGTCCTGATTCACAGGTTCAAACCTCCACTGGAAAGCAGCATAAAATGACGGGATACGCGCGGCCAGCCATCCAGTCGTCAGCCAACCAATCGTCGGAAGTTCTTTCCCGCCGGCTGACCAATCGCTGAACTTCTTCCCTGCTGGCCAGCCAATCATTGTACTTCTCCCCCACCAGTTGAACTTGATCACTCAGCTACTCACTCACGCACACGCTCACTCAGTGACATTCGCGGTTATAGGGGCCAGGCCCACAGAGATATAGAAAACTAGAGTGGACAAAGTCTTTGTTTCTGTGGCTGCACTCGCGCGTATATTGGGGCAGACGCTCATAGGTAAATTCAGTAGAACTCGCCTAAATTGTCCTCGTATCGCTCATACTGGACAACAGCTGATGTCTCTTTTTTTTTTTCCTGTAATGTTTTTCCATGAAATAAACATTGAATATACCTGAG
This sequence comes from Gymnothorax reevesii, assembly GCA_029721435.1. NCBI lineage: Eukaryota > Metazoa > Chordata > Actinopteri > Anguilliformes > Muraenidae > Gymnothorax > Gymnothorax reevesii. The sequence continues at coordinate 1,473,089 of CM056584.1, read as the reverse complement.
TTTATATTACGGATTTTTGCTTACATCAGACAAAATGTCCTGTCCCGTCACAATACATTTGCATTCAAAAGCACTGGCGTATCCCGGGCAAGCTGGTTTGCACCAGGCACATACACAGTCGCAACAGAGCAACGAAATGAAGTTTGATTTTCCTACACTGTTATAAACTGACTGAATTTTACCGTTAAATTAACACATTGTCTCCTTGTCATTTCAACTGTGAGAGGAGTCCTGTGCGCACTTAACCATGGTTTACACTGAACTCAGTAGTAAACTTATTGTAAAATTACAGCTAAATTACATGGTAAAAAATGCTTCAGTTTATTATGAACAGGGCATTAACGGAATCTGAAACTGGCGCGGTTTCATTTACAAACTACAGTTTTGAGACTTCTACATTGATCCCAGTTGGGGCAACAAGCAATATTATCCTGTTATCCATTGTGTCAGGGCAAAGACCGATTAAATGAAGACAAGTAGGTATGAACACTTCAGAATGAAGTTGTTCTGATCTTAATACACAAAGCATACATATTTATTCATATATGCAAATAACGACTAATTTCTTCCAGGTATAGACCTGGATCGGACTCACGGGTACAGCTCAATGCGAACGCTTTTTCTTTGAACGAAACAAAAACGTAGTTAACTGAGCGATAATATACAGGTAAGGCAATCGTAGAGCATAATCTTTAGCTTTGCCAAATAATGGAGCATAAATATTGTTGTTCACTTACAATTCCTTATTCGTGTCATTTTTAAGTATGAAAATATTTAAAAAATCACAGAAAACAAGTATAATGTAAAGAAATGCCACTAGATGGCAATATTGACCTTTTTTTGTTTAGCCCAGTCTGGAGCAAGGTTTGCGCATGTCCTGGGCATGTCTGAGAGGGGAAAGTCCCAGAGAATTAAAAAAAAGTCTAAAAGGTGGGAGGGGGCTGCAAAAGAGTATATAAGGAGAGAAATTGAGAGAGTAAAGTAGTAGGAGAAATTGCAAGAAGGAGGATACATTTGACTAGACCTGTCACTCTTTTCAAGACCTGTGAAGCTTTTTGTGGATTTTTGCCTGTGTTGGAGCATTTTCCTGTCCCAGGACATCACCAAGCAACTCCACAAAAGGGACTGTAAATATTTTTTCTCTTGTATATGTCAATCTTGGTCAGTAGTATAAATTGTAGGTTAGTTGTCAGTGTTTGTTTAATTAAATCTGTTTCAGTTTTAAAATATTGTCTGTCATCACTTGCTGTCTTACATGTCATAACAAATTGGGGCCATTTGGGATGATATTAAGACCTACCTTAATGAGAACAAGCACTGAATTTGCAATCAGCTGCCAAATTTGCAGATGAATATGTTCTCACACATAAGTCCAAATTTCAGTCTAGCAGTAACAATAGATGGTCCCAATTTCAGAAAAAGGGTTACGGTGATACCCAAGATTCCTCACCCAAAGACAAATCTGGTGATGGTGCCTAGAAATCCAGTCACAGGTTTGATCAAAGTGTGAAAGCTGACAGTGACAAAAGTGGTCTAGTTTGCAATTATTGCAAGAAATCTGGTCATGTTACAACTAACTGTTGGTTCCTTAAAGCTAAGAAAGAAAAAGAAAAGGATACCAAACCAAATGCCTTTGTGAAGACCAGGTTAGAAACCCCTGTAGTAGAGGACAGATCTGCTAAATTGCCTGCTCCTTGTGGGGCTAAGAAGCCTGATACTGCTGACTTTGTGAGGGAGGAATTTCTTCCATTTGTGTCAGAGGGATTTGTGGCTCTGAATGAGCATTCTACTCCTGTCCCCATATAAATCCTAAGGGATACCGGAGCTTCTCAGTCACTTTTGTTGATGGACTCCTTGGAGTTACGTGATGAGACCGCTTCTGGGGATTTCATACTTGTACAAGGTATTGAAGGGAGGACTGTATCGGTACCCCTGCGCCCTGTATTCTTGAAGTCCGATTTAGTTACAGGACAGGTAAAGGTGGGACTTATGTCAAGTCTACCTATCAAGGGTGTTTCTCTGTTGCTAGGCAATGACCTGGCTGGGGGCAATGTAGTTCCCCCTGTACATCTTACTTCACAGCCGAGCACTGAAGATGGCGATGAAGACCCATCTCTGTATCCTTCCTGTGCAGTGACCCGTGCTATGGCTAAGAAGGCTCAAGAAGAAGATGATGTGGTGCCGTCCAGCACATTGAATAGTCAGGACTCAGGTGGTTCGCGTCATGACTCTGATTGGCCTACTATGGTTTCTCCATTTGAGGACTTATCACACACTTTTATCAGTTCTCTGTTCAGCCAGCCAGACGGGCCTGGTGATTCTGATGTGTCTGGAGACTTGTCTCTGTCCAGAAAGCAGTTGATTCAGGAGCAAAATAATGATCCTGAAATTTGTGTACTAAAGAGGAGAGCCCTTCCTGATAAAGAAATAGACGCAGTTCCAGTTGGGTATTATCTCAAGGGTGGTGTGTTGATGCGTAAGCGGAGCCCTCCTGATATCCCTGCCAATGCAGATTGGGCAGTGGTCAAGCAAATTGTTGTTCCGCAGGTCTACAGGAATGAGATCTTAACAATGGCTCATACTTTACCTTTAGGAGGTCATCTTGGTATAAACAAGACTGTTGATAAGATCATGAAACACTCTTTTGGCCTGGGCTTCGGAAAGATGTTTTCAACTTTTGCAAAACCTGTCACACTTGTCAGGTAGTTGAAAAACACCAGTTAGACCCACCTGTAGCTCCATTGCAGCCTATCCCAGCATTTGGGGAGCCATTCTCTAAGGTCATTGTTGATTGTGTTGGTCCATTACCCATGAAAATCAGTACTTGTTGACAATCGTGTAGGGATGCACCGAAATGAAAATTTTTGGCCGAAACCGAAAATGAGAAGCGCTTGGCCGAAAACCGAAACACCGAAATAAATTATTTTGCCAATTTTTAATACCATTTCATTTATGGCTGTGACTGTGTACTCACCTAACTAAAGTCAAGACATTGCAATGGCCTAAATTAATATTCACGCTTCAAAGAATAAATTAATTACAAAATTATGAAAATATTTATTTAGTACTGACATTCCAACAAAGCACAATATAAAATTAAATTATAAATAAAATGTTTAACTTGGCCCCACTCATGAATAACCTACAAGCCTATAACTGACTGGCCTATTACTGGCTGCTGCAAAATTTTAAAATATATTAAGTGACGACAACAGCAGCCCACTGATTGGTCAGAGAGAACTGGTTACGATAGACAACTCGCTTCCGCATTATCGGTTGGAAACGGGCTTCACTTTCCATCACTGAAACAGGTCTTGAGATTGTGGTTTTTAAACGTTTGTTGTTTTAGGCAACTTGATAAATATACTGTGCGTTGCTTTACCTTTCAAACAAGGTTGCGTTTATTCACCAAAGCTGCTAAATTTATGAAATGCATTTCTTTGTCCATGATCCTGTTCGTAGCAAAATTAGAAGCAACGGCATTGAGCCCAATTCTGTTTCCCCAATTCCCCGTGAGAAAGTTATTATGCTGCCCCTATTCTATGAAAATTGCGCAGAGAATAACTTTATGGGTGCTGATGAAACATTTTCTCAGGAAAGGGAAAGGTATCACAGATGAGATGACTCATCGTAAAGCGATAAATTCTAATACTCCGCCATCTCCTGCGATTCGCGCGCTTGCCATGTTTTTCCTTCACTTTCGAAGTGAAATGTTAAATGACGCCTGCATGTCAAGCTAATAAACTATAATTGTTTTATTATATGTGTTATTGGCTTCTTTGTTATGAAGGAAAAAAGGTAAATTAACATCCTCCGTGTTCGGTGATTCCATACTTTTTTCCTGGGGTTGTAGTTACATTATGGAATACTGATGGTGTAAATGCCTTGAATATATTGCCATTTTCTATGAATACTCTATGCCTTTCATGGATATCATTGCTTTGCATTTTTATGTGGTACTTATTTAATGTGCAACCGAATCGGACACAACACCAGCTGCTATACTGTAACCGAGCGGCTTAGGCTCGCCTGATTATACTTAGGTGTAATCAAGGACATAAGACGCAGAGTCGGATTTGGCGCACACAACAACATCTCCTTGTCCTCTTTTACTGTTTTCTCAGCATACCTCAACATAACCAAAACAAGGTGGAAGTCCGCCAGCATCTCCTCTTCTTGCTCTACGGCACCTGAAAGGGGACACCGTGCTGAGCCTTTTTAACCAACATGAACTATTCCAAAAGCAGTTTTAAAGAACAAGAGAGCCTGTTACAATACTATGCATCAGGACAGTGTCAAACAGAAATTGCAATTCAACACTTGGGGATGGGCCATAACGTGGTGACGGTGCTGCGCGTCCACTGATTTAAAACATACAGACAGGCGCGTGCTGGCCGCGGTTTTTGCTTGCGTCATCAAAACATTCTGTTTCGGCTGTATTGTTTTGGTGTTAAAAGTCTTTCGGCCGAAAACCGACAATGTTTTTTTTTTTTTTTTTGCCTTTTTCGGCCGGAAATTTTCAGTGGTTGAAAATACGGTGCATCTCTAATCGTGTGTGCATCTACCCGATTCCCTGAAGCCATAAACATCAAGGCAACTACAATCTCGACGGCTTTGATGAAGTTCATTTCGTTGTTTGGCCTTCCCAGGGAAATTCAGTCAGACCAAGGTAGCAATTTCACTTCAGGATTGTTTCAGCAGGTTGTGTATGAACTAGGTGCGAAGCAGATTCTTTCTAGTGCCTATCATCCAGAAAGTCAGGGTGCCTTAGAGCGGTTTCATTCCACTCTCAAGACAATGATGAGGACTTATTGTTATGACCATGAGAAAGACTGGGATGAAGGTGTTCATTTGCTGTTGTTTGCATCTAGAGAAGCAGTGCAGGAGTCTACTGGATTCAGTCCGTTTGAGCTAGTGTTTAGCCATGAAGTGAGAGGACCTTTGCTGTTGTTGAGTGAACAATGGCAAGAGAAAGAACAGCATATCAGTCTGTTAGACTATGTTAGCAAGTTCAAGGAAAGATTGCGCGCAGCTTGTGACCTAGCCAAAGAGAACTTGAAATCAAGTCAGGGAAAAATGAAAACTTGGTATGATCATAGGGCTAGAAGCTATGAGTTTAAACCAGGAGACAAGGTTCTTGTGTTGTTTCCCTTGCGGTCCAATCCATTGCAGGCTAGATTTCATGGTCCTTATGAAATTCTGACAAAACTCAATGATCTCAATTACATTGTGAAGACTCCAGATAGGAGAAAGCCAAAAAAATTGTGTCACATTAACATGCTGAAGCCTTATCATGATAGAAATGCTAGGGTTGCAGCTGTCACTTCAGATCCTCCTATGGCCGAGACATGTGAAGATGAGGGGGATTTTCAAGTTGATGAACCTAGAATTAAAGCTGAAGTTCTTTCATGTAAATTGCCAAATTCTAAAGTGTTGCAAAATGTTGATGTAAAACTCCAGCACTTAGAACCCTCACAGAAAGATCAGTTTGAGAGGTTGATCAAGAAATATAAAGATCTATTTCCAGATGTTCCAAAAAGAGTTTCTATAGCCTCTCATGATGTAGATGCTGGTGATGCCAAACCAATAAAACAGCATCTGTACTAGACGAATACTGAAAAGAGAAAGATTGCTGAGAAAGAGGTTGAGTACATGTTAGAACATGATATTATCAGACCCTCTAACTCAGATTGGATTTCACCCTGTGTGCTAGTTCCAAAACCTGATGGAAGTACTAGATTCTGTACAGATTATCGCAAAGTCAATGCTGTAACTAGAACTGATGTGTTTCCAATACCTAGGGTTGATGATTGTATCGATAGAGAAGGGCAAGCAAAGTTTCTGACCACGATTGATTTTTTGAAGGGTTATTAGTATGTGCTTTTAACTGAGAGGGCCAAGAGCATCTTTGCTTTTGCCACACCATCTGGGTTGTAGCAGTATGAAGTCCTACCCTTTGGCATGAAAAATGCCCCAGCCACGTTCCAAAGGATGATAGTCTACAATCGCCGGATTGCCACACACGGGTGGCGACGACCTGATCACATGGAGTGACTCCTGGGAAGAGCATCTGAAAGATGTTGAGACGTTGTTTCAGCGCCTCACCCAGGCTAACCTGACTGTTAACCTGAACAAGAGTGACTTTGGTTGTGCTACTGTCACGTATCTTGGCTACGTCCTAGGCCAGGGTAAGGTGGCACCCATAAATGCTAAAGTCCAAGCTATCATGGACTTTCCACCTCCTGACAACAAAAAAGCTTTGCGCCGCTTCCTTGGAATGATCGAGATTGCGCTCAGTCTCACCAACCAACTGAAGAAAGGCGTAAAGTTCACTTGGGATGAAGCATGCCAAAGACCCTTCGATCGCCTGAAGTCTCTGCTGTGTCACTTCCCCGTGCTCAAATCTCCTGACTTCAACAAACTGTTCTCCATCTCGGTTTATGCTAGCAACAAGCTTGTGGATCTGTGCTCCTACAGAGAAGTGATTCTGATGACATTGAGCATCCCGTGGCATACTTCTCCAGGTAGTTCAATCGCCACCAAAAGAATTATTCCACAATAGAGAAAAAGCTGTTGGGTCTGGTTCTATCCTTACAACACTTAGAGGTTTATGTTTGTACAGGGCTAAAGCCAATGATTGTGGAGTGTCCTTCATCCAAAAGATGCTGTAGGAACTCAAGAACAGCTGTCACAGGACACTCGGAAAGATTTAGGCCATGAGTGGAACACCAAGAAGTGAACAGTTTCCACCTGTTTGAATACATTGATCTCGTGGACTGAGAATGAGCATTCAGCACAGTGTGTTTAACCCTCTCTGAACAGTCCATGATGCTACGGTTCCCACCAGAGGCTAAACCCAAAGTTTCAGTCTCTCTAGGTTGGGGTGCAAGATAGAATCCTCCATCTGAGACAACAAGTCCGTCCTCAGAGGTAAGGGAAGGGGCTGCCCCACTGTCAGGGTCAATAAAAGCTGAAACCATAGCATAATCAGCCACCTGGGCACTATCAGGAGCACTCTGTGGCCTGTTCCCCTGACTCGGCTGAGCACTGGCCAGTTCAGTGCTATTGGAGGGAAGGCATAGAGCAACAGGTTTATCCACCGGTGGGCAAGGGCATCCCTGCCTCGAGATTTCAACTCCACCTGTTCGGTATACCACAGGGGGCAGTGCGTGTTCTCTTTTGTGGCGAACAAGTCCACTGCTGCTGTGCCATGTGTTCCAAATTGCCCAAACTACATCCTTGTGTAGTTGCCAGTTGGCCTGTCTCGGTCCCCCACGGGACAACATGTCCACTGTGGCATTGGAATGAACGGGAATTTGTACTGCACGGAGAGAGAGGACGCGTGTCCCTGCCCAAGTCAGAAGAGCCGATGTCAGCTGAATAAGGGGGAGGGATCTTGGCCACCCCGATGATTTATGTGAAACACCACTGAGGTGTTGGTGGTACTGACTAGCACATTTCCCCCTCAGGGCATGCTCGAAATGTTTCAAGGTCAGGAAGACAGCTTGCAGTTCTAGGAGGTTGATATGGCATCGTTTCATATGAGGGTCCCATTTACCTCTCACTCCTTAACACTGCCATACCCCACCCCAACCCATGAGGGAGGTATCCGTCGTGACCACTTCCCTGCAAGCAGGGGGTGGGCCCATCTTCACGCCGAACAGCAAGAAGTCCTCCTGCATCCATCAAAGCAGAGATGAGTTGCAGCTGTCTGTCTCATGCACTAAGGTCTGCCTGTGGTGAACTGCAGACAGGCACAATCCGATCAGCCATAGCTGAAAAAAAAGCAGGGTTCAGCATGCCGAGTTGAATGACAGAGGTTGCTGCCATCAACAGCCCTGCCAGTCTCAAGAGTCGAACGTAGGGGACCTTGCACCCTACTTGGATCCCTGCTGGGGCATCCTGGATTGTCTCCAGTCTGGCCCTTGAGACCGTGGCACACATGATCCTCGAATCCAAGGGCATGCCGAGAAAATTCACTGATTGGGCAGGAATGAGGTAACTTCTCTCCCAGTTGATCTGAGGCCCTACGCTGTGACATGGTGTATGAGACTGCTGGCGTTGGCTGCTACCTGTGCTGGGGTTGCTGCACAGAGCAGCCAGTCGTTCAGGTAGAGTAGAACCAAAATGCCCTCCTGTTGCAAGGGTTCCAGTGCCGCCTGGATACACTTTGTAAAAACCCAGTGTGCCAGAGAAAGCCCGAGAGGAAGCACTCTGAACTGATAAATCTTTTGCAGGAAGCTGAACCGAAGAAACTGTCTGTGCTCCACCGCAGCGGCTATGATAATGAACCATGCGCCCGGCTCTGGCTCGGATGAAGTCTGCAATACGTAACATGAGGAATGGAAGGCGCTTTAGGAACTAGTTTAAGCGCCTTCAGTCTAGGATAGGTCTGAACCCCCCATCTTTTTTCCAAACTACGAAATAACGGAAGTAGAATGCCTCTGTCTGAACTTGAGGGTCTACTGCCTCTATAGCGCCCTTCTGCAACAACTCTTGAACTTCGGCAGTAAGGGTGGCAACCTGACGAGGGTCTCTCATTGCGGTGGGAGGGACCCGAGCAGATGGGGGTGGTCGAAGGTGAAATTGCAAGTTGTAACCTTTCTCGAGTGTCTCGAGAAGCTAACCATTGGATGTTATGTCCCTCCAGCATTGCAGCTGAGGTGCTGAAAAACAAGTCTCCGCCAACCCCCACCCGTCATCGGTGTTTGCTCGCTGCTTCAGAGGCTTTGGGGGGCGCTAAAATGGAGGCTGCTTTGGAGACAGTGGGAATGAGCGCACACCTGTAGCAAACCAAAGTGGGGGTGGAGTAGGCCTGCGGTGTTGTCCGCGAGGATGTCTGCTAGGTGTGTACGCAGGTTGACGCCGCAGAGCAGAGCCCTGGCGGGGTGGAGGCCCTCGTAATGGTGGCTCTCTAAAAGCTGGGCATGAGTCAACGTGCTGAAAGCGTGACTCTGTAACGTGCATCCTTCTTTCCAGGGCCTCTTGGGCAGCAGACCCGAACAAGCGACTAAGGAAATGGAGGTAACTCCCGCAGGTTATTGCAAGTGATGTAATGTCTGACACTGAAGCCCTGAGGTCTGTATTGATCAAAGGGGGCCTGTCAAAATGAAGCATGTTTCGAGGCCTGTATAGTTTTTCAGAATATCACTTGACCAAAGACAAATGAGGTCCCAGTTCTCTGAAATCCAGGGAACTCCAGGGAACCTTTTAGTTTATGCAACTTGTCTAATACTGTCTAATACTTCGTTATCCCTAACGTCAATTTCCGCTAAATAGTCAAGTTCCTGTTTGCTTTCCTGTTGCTGTTCGATCCAGAGGCGCCTCTTCACGCGGCTACTTTTTTCTATCATAATCTTTTGAATATAATCCTTGAACTCTTACCCATCTACAAGGCGCTCCATATTTTTCCCTCGGATCCTATTTTTTTTCCACGAGCAATCGGACTTAATAAAGCCAAATAAAACGTAAGTAGTCATCAAGTTTAAATGGCTGCGTTTGGCTCTCCGGTTTCGCCTATCCCTCATCCTTTCTCTGCTTCTTGGGCTGTCTCTTGCTCTGTGTGCGATATGTTTAGTTATTCCTTCTCCGCAGTTAGTGATAACTTTATTTGTGATAAATGTAAGTTAAATGATAGGCTGACGGAGAAGGTTGCTGAATTGGAAAGTCGCATCCGTACCTTATACGAAATTCGAGATTGCGAAAAGTATATAGAATCCTTCTCGGTTCCGGATGCACCAGTTAGCCTTTCCTCAGGTAGCACCCCAGCAGAGCCTCCGCAGCAAGGCGGGTGGATTACAGTTCGGGAACGTAGACGAAAGCCTAAGCCACCTGAGCACCAACAGCCTATTCACGTTTCCAACAGGTTCTCCCCCTCAGCAGCGCACCAGCTGTGAAATCTGTTGAAAAAACTCTGGTAATTGGCGATTCTATTTTAAGAAACGTGAATTTAGCGACACCAGCGACCATAGTCCACTGTATTCCTGGGGCTCGAGCAACCGACGTCGAAGCGAATTTGAAGGTGCTGGCAAAAGGTAAACGTAAGTTTTCTAAAATTGTTTTTCATGTCGGCGCTAACGATGTCCGATTGAAGCAGTCGGAGATTACCAAAAATAACATTAAATCGGTGTGTGATATGGCAAAAAAGATGTCGAGGTCAGTAACTTGCTCTGGTCCCATTCCCTCTCGGCGTGGTGATGAAATCTACAGCAGATTGACATCACTAAATCACTGGTTGTCTGTTTGGTGCCCTGCAAACGGTGTTGGCTTCATAGATAACTGGGATACTTTTTGGAGGAGGCCTGGTCTTTTGAAAAGAGATGGCATTCATCCCACGTGGGAGGGTGCCGCTCTTCTTACTAATAATTTATCGTGTAGTCTTAGAAATTCCATTTCCTGACACACCAGAGCCAAGACCAGGCAGCAGACTTACTGTCTTCCACAGATTTCTGCTTGTTCCCAAGAGCTGCTGCCCAGGTTTTATGCTATTGAGATAGTGTCTCTACCTCGACCTAAATTAAGCTCTGCTAAAAACCATAGGAGTGTTTGTTGGGCAAATTTAAAAAAAATTAGTACCTGTCATTTTATTAATAATGTGGCTAAACAACCCAAGTTAAAAATTGGATTAATTAATATTCGATCACTAACTTCTAAGGCAACTTTTGTAAATAAATTAATTAATTATCACAAAGCTGATATTCTATGTTTAACCGAAACTTGGCTGAAAACTGATGAATATGTTGCCTTAAATGAAGCCACCCCTCCTGGTTATAGTTCTATTCATGTTCCGCGTCTCACGGGTCGTGGAGGTGGGGTTGCTGCCATATACAATTCAAATCTCCTGCCTACCTTGAAATCTGGCTTCAAATTTAATTCTTTTGAAGTTATTGTTCTCAGTTTTGCACATCCAGACAAAAAAGCAGTCAGTTTTGTCCTTGCTATTATATACAGGCCACCAGGGCCATACAGTGGTCTCTTAACTGAGATTGCCAATTTCCTTTCAAATATGGTTGTAAATTCAGACAAAGTTGTAATTGTAGGGGATTTCAATATTCACATGGACAATGAAAGTGATCCTCTCAGATCAGCCTTCTTATCTATCATTGAATCTATTGGCTTCAATCAACATGTACATCAGTCCACGCATTCCCACAACCATACACTTGACCTAGTCCTAACTTATAGTGCTGAAATAACAAATGTAGCAGTCATGCCTGAAAATCCAGTTTTATCAGACCATTATTTAATTACCTTCGAACTTCTTCAAGGCTGTCATGTGTCACTGGATCCCGCATTCTACTACAGCCGAAAGCTTTCTTCCTGGACTGCAAATGCTTTTATTAATGAACTCCCAGGCTCATTTGTACACTGTGGAGATTTTCTTGGTGTTAGCCATAATGCATATACAAATGCAAGTAAAAACACAATTGATCGATCAGCTGACAGACAATGTAAATAACATACTTTGCAGAACCCTGGATACTGTTGCACCTCTAAAGAAGAGGAAAGTGTGCAATAAGAAATTAGCACCATGGTACAATGACTATACTCGTTCTTTAAAACAGGTTTCACGCCAACTGGAGCGCAAATGGCGTTCAACTAAATTGCAGGTATTCTTCCATGCCTGGAAAGACAGTCTACTTGCCTATAAACGTGTCCTCTCCACTTCACGTTCCTCATATTTCTCTACATTGATAGATGAAAATAAAAACAACCCCAGGCACCTGTTTACCACTGTTGCCAAGCTAACCAAGAATCAAGCTGATCCCTGTGTTTCTGTACCATTTAACAGCAATGACTTTATGAATTTCTTCGATAATAAAGTTATAAAAATCAGGGACAAGATTCAGAGTTCCTTTGTCTCTCCTCATATAGGGTCTTCTTCTCTATCTACCCAGCTTATGGATTTAGAATTATCACAAGGACAAGTGTCCTACATGAACTCTTTTACACCAATAGATGTCAGCGAATTTAATACCATTGTAAATTCGTCAAAATCTGTTACGTGTCTTCTGGACCCCATCCCAACGAAGCTTTTAAAGGAGCTACTACCAGTGATTGGAACCCCATTATTACACATGGTCAATGCTTCTTTAGCATCTGGACACATCCCACACACTCTTAAACGTGCAGTCATCAAACCCCTACTTAAGAAACCAAACTTAGATGTGAATAATGTGTCTAACTTCAGGCCTATCTCAAACCTCCCATTCCTCTCTAAAATACTAGAAAAGGCCGTTTCAAAACAACTCTGTTCATTTTTACACTCCAATTGTATATTGGAAGTTTTTCAATCTGGTTTCAGACCCTGTCACAGTACTGAAACAGCCCTGGTCAAAGTACTCAATGACCTTCTCCTCGCTTCAGACAGTGGCTACATTTCTGTACTTGTGCTTCTTGATTTAAGTGCAGCATTTGACACTATCGATCACGATATCCTGTTGAATCGACTTGAAAATCTTGTAGGCCTCCGTGGACAGCTTCTTTCCTGGTTCAGATCATACTTATCGGATCGATATCAATTTGTGCATTTTAATAATGACTCCTCGTATCAATCAAGGGTTAGATATGGAGTACCACAAGGATCTGTGCTTGGACCTCTGCTTTTCTCAATATATATGCTTCCACTGGGACAAGTTATTCGCGCACATGTCATTAACTTTCACTGCTATGCAGATGACACACAACTATATCTGTCAGTCAAGCCTGATGAAGCTGCCCAGCTGTCAAAGATGGAAGCCTGTCTTGTAGACATAAAGAAATGGATGAGTCACAATTTTCTCTTGTTGAACCCTAGTAAGACAGAATTAATCGTAGTGGGTCCCAAATCCCAGAGATGCAAAATCTCAGATTACATGCTTAACATTGATGGAATTTCAATCGCTTCAAGTGCCATTATTAAAGATCTTGGTGTTACTCTTGACCCTGATCTCGCACTTGATACACATACAAAGAACATCTCAAGAGTTGCATTTTACCACTTGAGGAATATTTCCAAAATTCGGAAAATGCTGTCATTACATGATGCAGAAAAGCTTGTCCATGCCTTTGTTACTTCAAGATTAGATTACTGTAATGCTCTTTTGTCTGGTTTTGCAAAATCCTCTCTAAAGGGGCTCCAGCAAATTCAAAATGCAGCTGCTCGTATTCTCACTAGAACACGGAGACACGAGCATATCAGCCCAGTGTTAGCTTCACTTCACTGGTTACCAGTTAAATTCCGAATAGACTATAAGATACTACTTCTTACCTTTAAAGCCTTACATGGGCTTGGTCCATTGTACCTAAGTGATTTACTTTTACCCTACATTCCCTCCAGAACACTCCGTTCGCAGAGCGCAGGCCTCCTTGTTGTTCCAAAAATAGCTAAAATTACCATAGGCGGTAGAGCTTTTTCCTATCGTGCTCCCCTCTTATGGAACGAATTGCCCGTCATATTCGGGGTGCAGACACTATCAGTATATTTAAAGTTAGGCTCAAAACATATCTCTTTAGTCTGTCCTATAGTTGAGGGACAGGAGTGGGTGGCTGGCATAAGCTATAGAATATTTGGTGGACTGAGCAGTCAGTGCTGTCACTGGATCATTGCTGGTGGTGCCCTATTCTGCTGAGCTGGTCATGGTCTCGTGGTGACTGTCTCAACCTGCCCTCGTGGCTGTGTTGGCCCCTGCCCCTGTTTCTCATAACTATGCTGCCATAGTCTTATTCTGCTGGGGTTTCCTTATCGCACACAGGCACCTCTGTCTCTCCTGCTCTGTGCTCGCCATACAACTCCACCTCCCAAACAATATTTTTTTTTTTCTCCTCCTCCTGCTCTGGGCACTTGCCCTGAGCTCCAGATCAAGCTTCACCGAACACCCCCTGGCCCGGAGCTCCAGCCTAAGACCAGCTGTTACCATCTTGTTTCAGCTACAGGACCAAGAGGGTCTTCCTGCCTCATGATGACCTCCATTGCTAATTGTTTTACATTAGCCAAGACATCTGTTGGACAGTTTTAAATATACAAATTATTTTAGCACTGATTTGATGGATTTCAATGGAACTCTTGTCATTATCTTGTTATCAACTAGCTAGCCTGCGGAGGATGGGCTTCCCCACTATAGCCGGGTTCCTCCTGAGATTTCTTCCCACTGGGGAGTTTTTTCTCACCACTGTTTGAGGATTTTTTCTCCCTACTGGGAGTTTTTTTTGCCTCGCTGTTGTGGGAATAGGGAATAGGTACTGGGAATAGGTTGGGCACTGCCCTTCAGTAACCCATCTCTGACTGTAAAGCGTCTTTGTGACAGTGTATCTGTAAAAAGCGCTATACAAAATAAAATTGAATTGAATTGAATTGAAATCACGTGATTGCCTCATTGTGTGATTCGATTCACTAAAAAAGCTGCGAGAAATTCAAGATGTTCTGCGTTATCTGGTGAGGTACATGCAGAACTCTAGAAGATAATGGAGCCAACAAAAAGGAGAAGGACATCATCCGTTAGGGAACATTTTGATATGATATCTCCCAATAGGGTAAAACATAAGATACATCTGCTGAAATCAATCACGTGGAGGATGAGTGATGTGCGTCAACGTAGATACAAACGCACAGAGAGAGAGAGAGATGTGTTTATGCAGACGTAGCCCACATGTGACACATCACAGTAGTACTGCTGTACATCAAATGACCAGCAGATGTCAGTACTCCCAAATGAGCTGTTAAACAGGGCTTCATGATCAGCCTTTTCATGAAGCAATTGGCTGGAAAGATTCGATACATTCACAGGGCCTCATCACACCATCACTAGTTATTGCGGCACACCTCTGGCGAGCGTGACTGCATTAGCCACACCTGTCGTCTTGCCTGGACAAGGAGGCCCAGTGCTCTCTCGCAGTCACTAGCCATTGCACTAAGTGCTTGAAGGGATGAATCAAGCAAACCAGACACAATAACATTCCCAGGGGCTGAGCCCAAGGTAGAATTCATAGCCAGAAGCATATGGCCCATTGAGTTTCCCACACGGCCCAGTCTAGCAACAGTGTTGTAAACCTTGACCAGAGCATTATCGGTACATCTGCATTCCTTGCTGGGGCACGCAATGCTTCATCAGGCGTAACAACAAGGGCAGCAACACAGGGCTTGACAGCTGGCATTAGGCTAAGACTAATCGTGTCCGGTGTTGCCATGTCTGCCAACATGCGGGCAGAACGGTCTGGGCGGCACTGACTGGAAGCTGATTTAAAAGCTGCAGATACAACCTCAGTGAAGTCCTTGCAATGAGGCACAAGTGCGTCCTATGTCCCTGGTACAGAGCGGCACAGTAAGTTGGTAGGGCCCACTGGGGGTTGAGGCGGGTCCAAGTTCAACTTAGCCAGTGCCATTTTTATGTTATGTTGTCACGCACCAACAATGCTACAGAGGAAGAGGAAGTGGAGGATTCACTTCCACTAACTGAGTTTATTGAGGATGGCTGTAATGACTGCAGCTCTACCTCGTTGGAGTGCTGATCATGTTGCTCAACAAACAGAGAATCTGTGGCTGCCACTGACAGGGCATCACTGTTCTCTAGACGCATGTCTGTGGAGTCATCAGACATAGGGGGAGCAAAAGCATGATTCTCTTCAGCAGCCTCTATTGCAGGGTCTGACAAAAGTGCTTGCAATTTCATAACCGTTGTAGCTAGCTCATCCATTCGCTTTGCTAGTTTAGTGGATGAGCACTTGCGCTTCGACTGTGATTGCACTAGAATGCTTGCACTTATTACCATGTTTGTTGCCGCCATTAGCCAAATTTACGGATGCGTTTGGATAAAAAGCATTCAGGCAATATTGATGTTGTTCAAGCGGCATGACGTTGCACTCAGGGCAAGGGTTGGTAAGTGCCTCTTGAAGATGTTCTAAGCCTAAGCAAGATGGATAGCGGTCGTGCCCATCCAACATGTCCATCCCAGGGCACTGCGTACAATAAGCAGACTGCTCCATGTGGGAGGCTTTGGAAGTGATACAGAGCCAAATCAGAAAGATGTGTCGCCAGAAGCAATAAATTTGATTCACAATAGCCGAGCTAGCGCAGTTGTTAGCAGATTACTATTGTAACCAAAGCACACAGCAACAGCAAACGCGGATTACCGGTTATCTCCGTCAAACGAGGGAACTTTGGAAACCGAAAGTACTCGTTTGAACGCAGCCTACTTGCTGGCGATGTAGTCTGTTTGCCTACCTTACCCTCAGGCTGTCGTTTGCACTGAACGAGGGAACATTGGGCACCGAGGTACTCGCCGGAATAGGATGATGTTACCGAGCGAGGGAACCTAGAAACCAATAGGTACTCGCTGGTATTAATCCTGACGTGCTACGACGGGGAAGCTAAAGCTAAGCCCTATGTAAGCTACACCAGTCGCAGGAAGGTCTCCGAAAAAAAAGTTCTCCTCCGGGCGAGAATGATAAAGAGAAAGATCATGACGCATGTGTCTGTTTATATATACTTGGGCGTCATGACGTCATCAGATGACAACTAATTAATAAGTTCTTGGAGCCAATGCGTGAATGCATGATATATTCCATTATGTTTTTATCGCCTCTGGCGGTCTGGAAGTATGAAATAGAACTCCCTTTACAAAAAAAAAAAAAAAAACGCAACACATTGGTGAGTTGCAATTGTGGGAGAGCTAATTTACAAATTTTGGCAGTTAGGATGCTTCTGTAATACACTTTTCCTATCATAAGTCAGGATGGGAAATTGGACTTCGGAGCTGTTCTTCTGTAATGGCTTTTTTCCTAAATCAGATCCTAAACCTAGTAACCATGGTTACGAACGAGTTCAGATAGGATCCGCATTTGTGCTGGTTGGTTAAAATATTCCAAACCCTAACCTTAACTCTAACACATAGACCTAAATCTAACCGTAGATTTCTCATCATTCCTAACCCTAAATGTTAGTTTGGTAATAATGCGAATGGTAATAATGATGACCCCTAAAAATGTAGCCTTCGAAGAAAAAAATGTAGCCTTCTTCAGCCTTTGCTTTGAGATGTACCCACAGGCTGAATCCAACTCTCCACCCTCTGGATTTGCAGACTGAGGCCTCACGGACTTCAGGCGTATGAAATGTGATGTCTTCATCATCACGTAAAGTCTGCAAGCGCGGAGGTCTGCAGCATATTAAAATGATCTGATAGACAGGCTTCCAGTCTGTTTCACTCGTTTCTGTGCAAGTGCATATTAATCACCACTGTAGCCTATATTTCTGTATGATGATGTTGAATTTTATATACGGCCTACGTTACTGAAGTAATGATTTGAGATTATAAATTTCTAATTAGTTCATGTGGTTTTGTGCGTGTGCGAATGTGCTTTTCTTCTGTCAGCAATTTGGAAAAATTAAAACATCACGTCCGTATTGCAATGTATTATAGGTAATTACACTAGTGAAATCTGCTGATGTTTTTTTTTAACAGAAATACAAACTCTCGATGAGGATGGTAAACACTGATTTCAATCAATTACAGTGCAAAGAACGAGGAAAGGGATTCATGCAAGGAAAAATAAAGCAAGATATTGCTGAACAACAAATAAAGTGCAACAGGGCTCTTGTGTGGGTCAGGCAGCAAAAATAAAAAACAATATTGATCTAAATCAGAGCAGAGGCACAAAGGGGAAATTTAAACTTCGGCTCGGCAAATAGCAAGCTGGTCAGTCCATATACAGTAAATATTTTCGGACGAAGGGACATTTAATTTCAAGTTTCTTTTCATGTTTTGGCTGGAATATCAGTGGGAAAAGATAATAAATTATATATACACAATATACATATATCACATTTCAAATCTATACATATCTATATGTACATATGCATACATGTTTACAAATAAAAATTAAAATAATAAATTATGAGCAATGTCTAAACATATCTTACTAGCAATTAAATTTTTCTGTAGTCTTTCCAAGGCCGAAAAGAATAGTTTGAATTCATTTATAAAACCAGGCAAGGAGGGCTTGTAATTTCTCCACTTTGCACAATGGTATTTACCCAGTAATAAAGTAGTGTTGATGATATCTGAAACTGAATTAGCCAAATTATCCATGTAATACACAATATGATGTAATTCAAAGGATGGAACATCAGTAATTGTTAAGGAAATCAAATTTTTTATGCCAAACCAACAAGACTGAGAGACAAGACAGAAAAAAATAGATGTTCTAGGGTTTCATCTTAGTTATTGCAGAAGGAACATAAATCCACCTCAAATTTAAATCTTTCTTTTAAAAATTCTGATACAGGATAAATTTTATTTAAGATTTTGAAATGTGTTTCTTTAACTTTGGGTAAAATAGGCCATTTATTAAATTTAGAATACGCTTTTTTTTTTATTTTATTTTTTTATAAATTTGGCATCTCCAATCCCACCCGAATCTGGAATGCCCAATTAGTGAACTATGTACAAAGCTTGCTCGTATGCGACCCCTTGCTGCCAACTCAGGATAGTGAAGACAGCTCACGGCTCTCCTCCGAAGCACGTGTCCGTCAGCCACTGATTCTTATACACTCATTGGTCGAATCCTCGTAAGTTCAGAACGAGGGCGGAGGATACCCGGACGTGAACAAACCCAGAGTCTTCCTGACGAGCGCCCGTCTGGCCAACAGGAGGCGCTGGAGCAACGAACAAAGCAGTTTTTTGTATACCCAAATCCGGCAGTCCCTTCCCAATTTGAAACCCTGTAGCGCGATCGCCAATTGTGCGCTACTCTGAAAAAGCTGCCGACCCCTGCCGGTGGGTACGCCGGGGTTCGAACCCGCGACGTGATAGACACCTCTGCACTGCAGCGCAGTGCCTTAACCGAGTGAGCTATCCGGCACTCGTACGGCACTGTCGTATCCCTCCGCAATAATCATGGAATATCCTGGATTTTAAAACATAACTAATAAACTTATTATCACATTTTTTTATCTAACAGATTACATTCTTCGATCAAAAAATTTGGTAGTATTGATAAGGACTTGTTATTTAGTAAAAAGTTCTGAATCAAGTGGATCAAGGATAAAGGAATTGCCTTGCATATTTTGTTAAAGTCTCCTGGAGAATAATTTAAATTATATTTATCAACAAAGTCTGCATGACTCAACAATGAGCCATTTCAATCCATCAAATCAGTCTCAAGTAAAATGTCTCATTCAAACCAATTACCAATGAAGACTGATTGCCTACTAATAGAAATTACTCTGTTGTTCCACATAGTTGAGTTGTGAGGAGAAAAATTGTGGGCAAATACCATTTTGGAAAAAAGAAGTGTCTGTTTATGAAAATCAGACAACTTTGTAGGGATCCTATTCATGTAAAAATCACATTTCAAAACAACCTCTAAACCTCCGATTTGCTGAAACAAAGATCTTGGAATGTGAAACCACATTGAGTTTGACTGAGTCAGACGAGATTTTATCCAGTTCAATCTAAAAGTGCCAATCATAGATTCAAATTCTCGGGCTTTAATACCGCACTCCGTTGTCACACTCAAAATCTGCACCCTAAGTGGACTCTCTGGAAGTCTGCAGAAAGTCCGCTTGAGGCCCCTGTAGACTGGATCAATTGTGGATTTGGACAGCCCTCAGCACCTTCAGACTTCCCATGAACGCGCCCGCAAAGTCCGCAAGTCTACAAGTGCACTGGAGTGTTGTTACGTAACAAGGGTTTATAAAACCTGATTGTATTATTTTGCTAAGCCAGTAGTTTCTGTTTACTTATGTAAGGGTAATGAATATTCATGAGTGCTTGTAAACATGATGACTAGAGACTGATTACACCATAGATTCTTTCGTCTAGAAGGTTCTACTGACTGCGAGATTCTTCAGGAGTCATCTGGAGAGTTCTATCACCTTTAAGATTCTTCTTTGTGATGTCAGTCAGGATGGTGATTCGGATCACCACACCAGAGATGTCAGATACCAGTGGATTTTCACCATTGTCGTGAGAACATCGCAAGAACAGACAGTAAGAGGACAGTATTTCTATC
Source organism: Gymnothorax reevesii (assembly GCA_029721435.1). Classification (NCBI taxonomy): domain Eukaryota; kingdom Metazoa; phylum Chordata; class Actinopteri; order Anguilliformes; family Muraenidae; genus Gymnothorax; species Gymnothorax reevesii. Next base: position 1,453,103 of record CM056584.1, on the reverse strand, counting down.
TTTAATTTAATATTTTTATTACCCATTCCTGTACTATTGTAATTGCTACGTTCATTCACTCAGTTATTCAATAAATCGTTTGAATTCAATCCTTCTTCTAAATTGGAATCTTCCAGAATATCTGGAACGCGAAACTGTCCGTAACAGTGTGGAGTTTTGGATTCAGCCATGGGCCCAATCCCAATGTCTACCCTCACACACTCACTGACTTTGAGGCGCGCTCCTGCGAAGTCTGTGAGGGTTTAGGGTTGTCCCGTTGACAAATCATGAAGTGCGTGAGGGATCTCTCGCTGACTTTTTGAGCCCTTAATGCGCCCTTTCCGTGAGTGGGCATCTCTGCAGACTTAGCGTTAGGGAATTACCCATAGTTCATTGCATTGTGACGTATGACATGAACATTCTGGGGAAACCAGCTGGCAGCCGCTATAAAAGCAAAGTGAAACGAGCGAATTTGTAAACAAAAAAGATGGAGAGCGCGCAATCAGAGTAAAAAACGTAAAATAAAAAGTCCCAAAACTGCAATTGTGAGAAACATGATGCATCACTGTTGACAACCAAACAAAGGGCTGTCCCATTCCCTTTTTATAGCACTTCAGCCCCTTGCAGCCTCACGCGCTCAATCACTTTCCAGGTGCAGCGACTGAAGTCAGTGAGGGCTCAGTCAATGGTTCATAGATATATATAAACACTAGATGGCTCAAGGCAGAGTCCGCAGCGTCGTCACTGGTCGGCCATCTTAGGACAGGGGACTGCTCTGGTGCGCTGTGCTGTAGTCGGAGGTAAGGTGGATGATTTACTCGCTTAAATACTCGTAACTCGCTGAATTCTTGACGGATTTACAAACTGATTGGGTTATTACAAACCTTAATGTACTTTTTATATAGAATTTAATGGTTTTAATTATTCTAAAGTATGCAGTTAAATAACTACATCTCTGATGTTCACCCGACAAACCAAGCCGTTTGTTTGAAAATCAGTCGAGAATTTGGGAGAGTTGAGCAATTTACAGTTATTTCAAAGTCCGTGCTCCATTGGCTGTAATGTTATGAGTGATCGAGCAGCCCTGTCCCAAGATGGCCGCCCTGTGACAACGTTACTTCACATTGGCTCGCAGCGTGCTTGAGCCATCTAGTGTTTATGTATATCTATGCAATGGTTGGCCACTGTTTATCGACCCGCCGCACATTGATGACGTTCAATGGTACGCGCCGGAAAAAAAATGTTTGAAATGCCCCTGAATGGACGGTTAGGAAAATAAGGAAAATAAGCTACTCGAAGTGGGAAATATGGCAAGCTCGGTTTCAAATAAATGCCCTCCTAAAAATGTATCTGCGACATAAAATGCCTGACTAGCATTACCTTTAATCAAACACCCAATTATGTGATCTGAATAAGGAAAGGAACTAACTGGATTAGAAGCAACGATAATGTCGCTCGCTGTCACAGTTTACTCGTTCTTTCAGTAAGACGTAAAGGTATGTTTCACGTTGGCTAGCAACCTGTTCGTGGTTGAATCTATTACCGTCGCGGCAACGAGACGATGTTTTTTTGTAATGGTATTTCCCTATAGTGTAACGCTCAAAGAAAGATTTTTAAAGTAATGCGCCACTTCGATGGCTTGCTTGTTAAACGATTTAAGTTCAATAATAGACATTATTAAGCCCATATTGATCTTTCATTGTGTAACGTTACTGACATTTTCTGTGTTGATTATTGTTGGATCATGTACTGATGCAGAGCCGGTCGGTCAGAGGATGATATTTTTCAAGAATATGTTTCTGAAGCTGTGGCATGAAATGTGCCACACTTATGATGTAGAGCGTGTGGCATCCCGACTCACCCATGGTGTGCAAAAGGGCCTATTGCGACGTGCGTTGTATTTGATTTCTAGTGAGAGACCTGTCTGTCTGCGGCTCCTGTTCCCTGTCTAGGAGTTTATCTGATGTCGGAGAATTGGGGCCGCCGGGAAGAAGAGGAGGTTTTGGCTGAGCTCGGCGAGCTGAAACGTGGGAGTGCGGTGGTAAACGCAGGGCAAGTCGCCCCACTGAATTCGCCGCACGATGAGGTTCTCGGGCCGGACCAGCAGGGGTAAGTCCTCGCTCCTGTCATCTCTCGGTTGCTTCATTCGCCTCTATATCCATGAACTTTTTTGTGGATAACATTTCCGGGCACGGAAATCAGAGTCCCGATTTTCTGTTTTTTCAGCACTATCTTTCCGTGATTTAATTCCATTTTCAAAGTTTTTCCGTAAAGCTGCAACTGAGGCATATTTTGTTCCTTGGCATCAAAATGTTTTCTTTTAGTGTTAATGAATACTTTTTTTCTCGCAAAAGGAAACAAATTATTTATATATTTATTTACATATCCAACTATAGGTGGATCACACTCCTCAGCCTCGCGGGTAAAATCCTCCAGGGTGCTGGAGAGGAGAATTCGGCTAATAGTCGAACCTCGGATTCAGGAGGATCAATGCAGTTTTCGTCCTGGTCGTGGAACACTGGACCAGCTCTATACCCTCCGCAGGGTGCTTGAGGGTTCATGGGAGTTTGCCCAACTAGTTCACATGTGTTTTGTGGACTTGGAGATGGCATCTGACCGTGTCCCTCATGGCATTCTGTGGGAGGAGTATGGAGTTCGGGGCCCTCAACTAAGGGCTGTGCAAGAGACCGGAGCAGGAGCTTGGTTCGCATTGCCGGCAGTAATTCAGACCTGTTCCCGGTGCATGTTCGACTCCGGCAGGGCTGCCCTCTGTCACCGGTTCTGTTCATTATTTTTATGGACAGAATTTCGAGGCGCAGCCAGGGGCCGGAGGGAGTCCGGTTCGGAGACCAGAGGATCTCATCTCTGCTTTTTGCAGATGATGATGTCCTCTTGGCTCCTTCAAACCAGGACCTTCAGCATGCACTGGGGCAGTTTGCAGCCGAGTGCGAAGCGGCTGGGATGAGAATCAGCACCTCCAAGTCCGAGGCCATGGTTCTCGACCGGAAAAAGGTGGCTGGCCCCCTCCGCGTTGGAGGAGAGCTCCTGCCTCAAGTGGAGGAGTTCAAGTATCTTGGGGTCTTGTTCACGAGTGAGGGAAGGATGGAGCGTGAGATTGACAGACAGATCGGTGCAGCGGCAGCAGTAATGTGGTCGTTGTACCGATCTGTTGTGGTGAAGAAGGAGCTGAGTCGAAAGGCAAAGCTCTCGATTTACCAGTCAATCTATGTTCCTACCCTCACCTATGGCCATGAACTCTGGGTCATGACCGAAAGAATGAGATCTAGGATACAAGCAGCTGAAATGGGTTTCCTCCGCAGGGTGGCGGGCAAATCACATAGAAGTCGGGCCAAGGCGCACCTCTAGGAAAAATTTCATAACCTGCCCATAAATTTTCAGTAATGTTGCTAACAAACATACATGCCTACCCACCAACTGAAGACAAAATATAACCACCTTGGTGGAGGTAAAAATGGAATCCTGTCACTGGGGGGTAATGGGCTGTCTTTCATTTTATTCCAGTCCTGCTCTCCACCCAACATCATCATCCCTGGAAACAAGCCCCTCCCCCTCCAATGAAGAAACAGGGCTGCTGTCATTGCCCTGGGAGATGGTAGCCCAAATTGCCTCTCACCTTCCCGCGCAGTGTGTCATCAGGGTCCTTCCGAAGGTGAGAGCGAGTGGACTTCCCAACGCTTTGCCTGTTTCAAGTAAAACTGCCTCTTTACCTCGATGATCACCCAGGGAAACATTTATTAAATACATTTACATGAATTTGGGGTCCCTGTAGGGGATGCAGAGATGACTGCTGGGAACCTGTGGTTGGCTCAACTTAGAGCCAAATGTGGAGTAACTGCTTGAAGATTTTGAGACATCTTTGTTCAGATCACAAAGGCGGTTCAGAGTCTGAAGTGCAGTTCTAACATCCAGCATTCCTGATACTGTTCCTCTGTTTTGTAATGTTTTGTACTCTGCGATGAACGATTACTTCCCTGGAGCTGTTTTGAGCCGGTGTGCAGGAAGCAGTATGATGTCATCATCCTGTGACGCTGAGAGATCCGTGAGCAGCTGATTGACCATCTCTCTCTCACTTTGTTTGTCTCTCTCTTTCTTTTGCTTTCTTGCTCTGTCTCACTCGTTCCCTGTACCCTCGCGTAGGTCTGTCGAGCGTTGGGGAGCTTGGGGGAGGACAGCATCTCCTGGCAGCTCCGAGCCCGCAGGATAATTGGCCCTGGGGCCTCCTTTCCCATTGGGCCACGAGAGAGCTTTGATTGGCCCACAGCCTGCCTGGAGATGGAGGACCTCATTTCCTGCTGGGCAGGGCTGGACCAAAGCCAGGGGCAGGATCAGGGGGCGGGGTTAGAGAGAGGAGGAGTGGCTGTGGAGGTCGGGGGGCCCGAGGCTGGCGGACGGAGATTGGAAGGAGGTGAAGGGATGGAGGGTGGAGGACAGCCGGGTGACAGAGGGGGACTAGATGGAGGCGGAGTGGAGGTGGGCGGAGAGGAGAGGCAAAATGAGCCAATGGTGGAGGAGGATGTGGGTGAGAGAGGCGCGGGGGGGGGGTTGGAAGAACGTGGAGGTCTGGTAGAGGTGGGAGTGATGGATAGGGTTGTTGCAGAAGGAGAGATGGCGGGAGAGGAGAAGGGGGATCTGTCCACCCTACCCAGGCCGGCCGAAGCCCTCGAGCGCGTCTCCCTGCCCTCGGGACACATCGGCGAAGTGAACACCGTGCTCCTGGTCGGGGGTGAGGGGGCCCTGCTGGCCTCAGGGTCCCGGGACAGGAATGTTAACCTGTGGGACTTGCGGGGGGAGTCGCGGGGGACTTTGGTGCGCACGTTGGGGGCTCAGGGCCTGTTCAGCACACACCGTGGCTGGGTGTGGTGCCTGGCGGCTCGCGGGCCCCTGCTCTGCTCGGGCTCCTTTGATAACACCATGCGGCTGTGGGACCTGGGGTCCGGCGGCGCAGAGAGGGGTTGCATCCAGGGCCGAGCCGCCGTCCTCTGCCTGTCCTGCCAGAGCGACGCACTGTTCGCTGGCTCTGTCGACAGGAAGGTCAGCATTTATGACATCAGAGGTCAGTCGCTAAACATGCTGCAGCCTGCCCCTGTGACAACTCAGGAGGCAAAAACACCAGCCAGCCTCACCCCCGCACTTTAACCCTCCTATTGTGTTCAAATGAATAACCCATTTTTGGTCTGAGATCAGTTTGATCCCTGCAGTGTAAAACTACATCAGATGTTTGTAACTGAAAATGTCATACAGTCTCCTCTCCATTTATTCCTTTCTACTGAACATTTTAATAACCGAGTACATAAAACATGAAGCCCCGATCCTCCACCTATACATCAAGCATCGAGTTTTGCATGATTATAGCAAAATGAATGAGACCATATGTGAAATGAATCAGTCATTAATTTGAACATTCCACCAGTCTTCAGCAACACTACAAAAATAAGATTAAAATGATGGTTTTACGTAATAATTGATACTGGGGACAAAATGACTCAAACAACACTGATGCTTACAACACAAGTGCAGAACAAAAAATTTTTTTTGAGTTAAATTCATGTTATAGCCGTCAAGTTAGGGGGGGAAAAAAACCATCTCGCTGAAAAAATGTTAACCATGTCTTTAGAGACATCGAATAATGAGTTGGGTCAAATTGACCCAGAATGTAATTGGAGGGTTAACCCAGCACCACGCTGAGCAGCCAAGTCCCACTCACCCCCAAAAGGCCATTGGACATTTCAGATGCTGGTCACCAAGATTAAGGGCACACAAAATGATGAACATCACATGGCTCATTTGTATGCTAGGAGCACTCACTCGCTATATTCCACGGAGTTGTGTTTAGCTTACCGTCTGGAGGTATTCGCCACTGGCGGATGGCGGGGGGGTGGGGGGTCTTGGTGCTGTCGTTATTCCTCACGGTCTCGGTGTCCCATTTTGTCATAGCGGGTGACCCCTTGGTGAAGAGTCTGCGTCTCCACGGGAACGCGGTGCTGTGCCTGTCCGCAGATGAGCAGTACATCATCTCCGGAGGCAAAGACCGCCTCCTGTGTGTGTTCGACCGCCGGGCCGGAAAGCAGCTGCAGAAGCTCTCGGTACGGCCCGATAATTCTGCTTCTGACTGCATGCGCTTTGTCATGGAACCGAATGACTGAAGCCAACAGTCTTGGCAAATTAATTATGCTGGACAAATGAGAAGGAGTTATAGAACAACACTTAAAATCAAAAACCAACCTCTGAAGTCTGAACCACTCAAATCCGATCTGAAAATATTTTGTGCGTATGCTGCGTGGAACCAAATCAGATTTGCGTTACGAGACTCAAAAAAAAAAAAATTAAGATTTGGGATACTTTCACCATGTGGTGTGAACTAGACTATTTTCACAAACCCCATACAATGCCTGGAGGACGTGCAGGTATCAGTCTTACTGACTCAATTATTTTTAAGGCTATCCTGACTCCCATATTTAGAGAGTCGGTGCTTCGCGGGCATAAAATCGATCATAATCGAAGGTTCGCCGGCCATTGGGGTGGGGCGGGGGGGTGGTGGGGAGGCCGATCAAAAAAAAAAAAAAAATGGTCAGCTCATTCACCTGTAGCTCACGGAATCAGCACTGCAGACACATCACCATACAGTCACGGACGGATGGACGTGAGCGAGGGCGGGAAGCAATTAACCAAAAGAAATAAGATTTATCCACCACATAGACATCATACCTGAACTTTTATAACTTGAAAATACACTAAAAATAAGGCGAAATGAAAAAATAAGGATCTGGTTTAAACTCCAAATGTATTCCGAGAAATAACAACTTAAAACTTTGAGATAAGAAAAGACGGTGTATAATCCAAATGAAGCGAGCCAGAAAAAAAGGAAAAACTGTGCACATAAATACAAACCCAAAACCAGTGAAGTTGGCACGTTATGTAAATCGTCCATAAAAACAGAATACAATGATTTGCAAATCCTTTTCAACTTATATTCAATTGAATACATTGCAAAGACAAGATGTTTAATGTTCAAACTGAGAAACTTAATGATTATTTCCAAAATAAAATAAACTTAGAATTTAAAGGCAGCAACACATTGGAAAAAAGTTGGCACAGGGGCCTTTTTACCACTGTGTTCCATCGCCTTTCCTTTTAACGACACTCAGTAAACGTTTGGGAACTGAGGAGACCAATTTTTGAAGCTTTTCAGGTGGAACTCTCTCCCATTCTTGCTTGATGTACAGCTTAAGTTGTTTAACAGTCCGGGGTCTGCGTTGTCATATTTTATGCTTCATAATGTGCCACACATTTTCAATGGGAGACAGGTCTGGACTACAGGCAGGCCAGTCTAGTACCCGCACTCTTTTACTACGGAGCCATGCTGTTGTAACACGTGCAGAATGTGGCTTGGCATTGTCTTGCTGAAATAAGCAGGGGCGTCCATGAAAAAGACGTTGCTTGGATGGCAACATATGTTGCTCCAAAACCTGTATGTATCATTCAGCATTAATGGTGCCTTCACATATGTGTAAGTTGCCCATGCCTTGGGCACTAATACACCCCCATACCATCACAGATGCTGACTTTTGAACTTTGTGCCTATAACAGTCCGGATGGTTCTTTTCCTCTTTGGTCCGGAGGACACGATGTCCACAGTTTCCAAAAACAATTTGAAATGTGGACTCATCAGACCACAGAACACTTTTCCACTTTGCATCAGTCCATCTTAGATGAGCTTGGGCCCAGCGAAGCCGGCGGCGTTTCCGGGTGCTGTTGATAAATGGCTTTTGCTTTGGATTGTAGAGTTTTAACTTGCACTTGCAGATGTAGCGACGAACTGTAGTTACTGACAGTGGTTTTCTGAAGTGTTCCTGAGCCCATGTGGTGATGTCCTTTACACAATGATGTCGTTTTTTTTTATTTTTTTATTTGGCATCTCCAATCTGTAATGTGAATATAGGCCACTAGATGGCAGTATTTACCTTTTTTTTATTCAGCTCAGACTGGAGCTATGTTTAGACATGTCCTGGGCATGTCTGGGGAAAGTCCCAGAAAATAAAAAAAAGAGGTCTAAATGTGGGTGGGGTCAGCAAAAGAGTATATAAAGAGTAGAATTGAGACAGTAAAGTAGTAGGAGAAATTGCAAGAAGAAGGATACATGCGACCAGACCTGTCATTCTGTTCAAGACCTGTGAAGTTTCTTTTGTGGATTTTTGCCTGTGTTTGAGCATTTTCCTTACCCAGGACATCACCAAGCCACCCCAACAAACAAGGGACTGTAAATATTTCTAGCTTTTTTGTTAAACTCAATCTTGGTCAGTTAGTTAGTTGTTATTAGTCTTTGTCTGTTTAATTAAATGTGTTGAAGTTTTAAATTGTGTCTGTCATCCCTTGCTGTTGCTGTTGTGTTATAAATGTAATAACAAATTGGGGCCATAACAAATCCCACCCAAATCTGGAATGCCCAATTGGTGAACTATGTACAAAGCTTGCTCGTATGCGACCCCTTGCTGCCAACTCAGGATAGTGAAGACAGTTCACGACTCTTCTCCGAAGCACGTGCCCGTCAGCCACTGATTCTTATACACTCATTGGTCGAATCCTCGTAAGTTCAGATACCCGGACATGAACAAACCCAGAGTCTTCCTGACGAGCGCCCGTCTGGCCAGCAGGAGGCGCTGGAGCAACGAACAAAGCTACTATTGTATCCCCAAATCTGGCAGTCCCTTCCCAATTTGGAACCCTGTAGCGCGATGGCCAATTGTGCGCTACTCTGAAAAAGCTGCCGACCCTTGCCGGTGGGTACACCGGGGTTCAAACCTGCGACGTGATAGTCACCTCTGCACTGCAGCGCAGTGCCTTAACCGAGTGAGCTATCCGGCAGCTTATTGATGTCGGTTTTTGATGCAGTACCGCCTGAGGGATCGAAGGTCACGGGCATTCAATGTTGGTTTTTGGCCTTGTCGCTTACGTGCAGTGATTTCTCCAGATTCTCTGAACCTTTTGACGATATTACGGACCGTAGATGATGAAATCCCTAAATTTCTTGCAATAGTTTGTTGAGGAATGTTGTTTTTAAACTGTTCGACAATCAGCTCACGCATTTGTTCACTAAGTGGTGACCCTCGCCCCATCCTTGTTTGTGAATGACTGAGCATTTCAGGGAAGCTGCTTTTATACCCAATCATGGCACCCACCTGTTCCCAATTAGCCCGCTCACCTGTGGGATGTTCCAAATAAGTGTTTGATGAGCATTCCTCAACTCTGGCCACTTGTGCCAGCTTTTTTGAAACATGTTGCAGGCATCAAATTCCAAATGAGCTAATATTTGCAAAAAAATTACAAAGTTTTCCTGGTCGAACATTAAGTAACTTGTCTTTGCAGTGTATTCAATTGAATATACGCTGAAAAGGATTTGCAAATCATTGTATTTTGTTTTTATTTACGATTGACACAGCGTGCCAACTTCACTGGTTTTGGGTTTTGAAAATGCATGAGTAGATAGATCGATAAATAATTAATAATAATTATAATTTTTTTTTTTAAATCAGTAAGTCGGCTGGCCGCGCCTGCCAGACTGTATGGTGCAATAGCCTGTTATAATTTGCTGCGGAACAGTGTCATATTTCGTTGCGGTTGGTGACTGTCTATGCTGTTCTACTGAGTTTGTGACAATCCTCACCATTGTGGTATTCATTTAATTTGGGCCCCACGGGCAAAAACATAAATCGGCGGAACAAGAGAAGAGGCCAGGAGTCGGACTTCAACTACTTTCTTTTTTATTCAAACGAACATGAATGTGCAATAACCAAGTGACATCAAATGTAACAAATGTGCAATAAAATAATTAAATTCCTGCCGTATAGTCTACAAACATCTCTTGAATTAATAAAAACGAACTATAGGCTGTGTAGCCTATGCCGACATAATAACACCTGACATTAAGATAGACCAGTAACTCACAATGCTGGCTTCTTAATTGCATAAAAACTGACTTTGGACTTTTAACACCCTTTTTTTGTGAAACAATAACTGCTTCACAATGTTCGATATCAAATAAATTACACCGTTATAATGAAAATATCAACAAAAATATTAACATTGGATAAAAGCAAAATAAAATAGGCCACACATAAAATTCGAAAATGAAATCAGATGCCTCCTCACTCAAACTATACTCAGCGCCATTAAAAACGCACAGGTGAGGTATGTACTGTATTTGCAGCAAATTGAAGAATTGTTTGATTTTTATTGCTTTTCCAGTGAGGTACGAGAGGAAATAAAGACAAGCGCGTGGTATTGTAATCCTGACGCACCACATGAACACGCCAAGCACTTCAGTAATGACAAACATTGAGCTGTTCGTGATGTGCACAGTGACACTTGACTTATTCTTATTGGTGTGATCAATAGCCTCCATAAAGCCAACACAAAAGCAAAAAATGCTACTGCATCAAGAAAATGGAACAGCTTGTGACACAGAGAAAAAGAGTCTTCGGCTCGTTACGGGCAGGTCTCAGCCGCCGAGAGGTGGGGCGTCATTGGCACTGTCACCGTTCAACAATCAGTCGGCTGTTTATCCGAGAGTGGAACACAGGCACTGTCAGACTGACCCCGCTTGGGGCAGCCACCAGGGACGATGGCAGCTGTAGAGCGCCACATCTGGTCACAGCCTGTATGTGACAGATTCCGGACAGCAACCAAAACTGATGATATGAGGGGTCTGAGACGATTGAGGGTGAGCACAAGTACTGTTTGACGCCGTCAATGTGAGCAACACATGCGTGCGCACGACCCCACAGAAAACCCAGTTTTTGCCCATTTACACAGGCTGCCCTTTGTGGGGCGGTCAGAGACACTCCCTGTTTTCCATTCTCAGACAGAAACGGGGAAATAAACAGCCCAAAAATGACACAGAGGCAGGTGCCTACGGTCAGAAGTGAAGAGTCCTGCTCCTGTTGATGGTCACGTGCACCCAAAAAAAAAAAATTGATCACGGACTTGATGATCGATTGCCATGGCAACGATTGAAGCTTCGAAGCTTCAGTTTTTTTGGGTCAGCCCTAATTATTTTACTCTCACTCTTTCCCCTCGCTCTTTTCTCTTCTCTTTCTCTGTCTCTTCTCTCCTTTGCAGCTCAACTCCTACCTGTTCTCCATGTGCTACAGTGGGAGGGAGGTTTGGGCGGGCGATAACCAAGGCCTGATTCACTCCTTCGCCCTTCGGGACGGCCTGTTTCAGCCAGTTTCCCAGTTTGACGTGGGGCACCGGTCTCTGGTGACGGGAATACACTATTCGCCCGGAGCCCTGTACACCTGCTCCTCTGACCGCAGCATCAAGGTACTCCTGTCTATAGACTGCAGGAAAAATTGGGTCCCTGAAATCATTCAGTGATGCCTACCGGGCTTCGTTAATAGTATTTCAGCGCATTAGAGTGCAGTTATCAGGCGACTGCATCTGGGGCCAGTGTCTGTGCGGCACAACCGCCCTGTCTGAGCCATTCTAACGTGCTGAGATGCAGTAGCGTAACCCGCTCTCGATTTGCCTGTGAAATATTATTTATTGTTCAAACGGCACTCTTGCTTAACAACCTGGCGCACAGGCAGATGATTGGAAAAATAAATAAATAAATAAATCGACAGATTTTGAGTTTATTGTATCCCTGGACAACAAGTCAGGGATATAATGGATCAGCAATCGTCACGCCATGTCTGTAGAAATTTCTTGTGAGTGCTCAACAGGTCAGAGTTGTTTATGGAATCTTTCCATACTTGGCTTAGACCTTGTGGGTGGTAGTGTCACAAAGTCCATCAATTTTGGTAGTGATTGGTTCGGGGCGCCCGAGGATACGCGTCGACCAGTGGGCAACCGGCTGTCCAGTTGAATTTGTGTCTTTATTTAAAAGTCACCATGATTGGAGAATGGCATCTCTAGGATGCAATTGAGCTGGTGAGCAACATTTCCCAACAAGACCCATAAATGAGTCTCAAAAACGGAGCTAAATTGTGGCTAGTTGCTCGTAACTAAGCAGGTTTGTGTTCTCGGTGGCTAGCTGCGGTTCACTTGATGACGCAGTCTGTGGGCTTCTTGCTGACCCTTTGAAGAGTAGTTATTTTCAACTTTTTTTCCCCCCCATTTTCTTTGTCAGTGTCCTGGAAATCCACTATAATCTGTAGTGATTGTTACATCCACATTCAGAATGTTTAACTAAGAACGTCGTCGTAGCGAATTGGAGACTCCACACTAAAATGGATTTCGTAGAATTCATCATGAGGTGATGGAGCTGTCCTGTGTCATCATGCTTCTTAGCTCATGTGGTCATATCTCTCTCACCAGGTTCATCTTCCTTCTGCCCCTCCTAAGACACTGTGCTCACTGCAGTACCCAGCTACTGTCAATGGGGTATGTCTGTCTGTCTGTCTGTCTGTTCCGAAAGGATATTCTCACACGTATACAGTACATACAGGAATATGTTGCGCTCCCATGTTTTGTGGGAACATCCCATAGACTTGCACTCATTCCCTAACCCCTTATTCAGACCTGAACTATAAACACTACATGCGTAACACTAACCTTACCATAACCTTTACCGTAACCCCAAACTCTAAAATAGTGCAGTTACCTAAATAAAAATGGCTGCAAGTTAACCCTTTGACACCCAGCTTTCACAAAACCAAATGTGACTGTTCTGCCCCTGAAATAAAGACCAGTCATATTCACTTCAGATATTCTCAAAGTATTTACAAAAATCTGAGATAACCATAGCTTTTCATTGTATGGAATGGTAAAATAATTAAATGTAGCTTGTAAATTTCAGCGCAAGTTGGATACATGTATTAAAAGCAAGATATAGTAGATTTTACAAATCAAGAACAATGGAAAAAAGAGAAATCTGTACTGAGGCGAAGGAGTCAATTAGCATCGTATGGAAATTTTCGAAGGTGGACGCTAAAGGCTTTCAGTTCTTCAACAGACACTGGCAGAGTTGTCAGATTGTTGCTAAAAACCACAGAATTACTACTGTTGGGGGAGAGAAAAAGAAAATCAGCTTAGAATTGAATCCATATTTAACCCTGCGTCAGCAAAAACCGCCCCGTTCATTTGCTGATTGATAGGATTCCCCTTTAAAAGGTAAAAAATACAATTCTCTCTTCTTCTCTTCTCTTCTCTTTTCTCTCTCTCTCTCTCTCTCTCTCTCTCCCTCTCAGCTGAGTGTGGAGGGCGGGGTGCTGGCTGTGGCTTCGGGGGAGATGAGTGTGGAGGTTTGGAGGCCGCAGAGGTGAGGTGGGGTGGGGGGAGGAAGCCGAGAGGACCGTGGAAGAGACCCCCAGACCCCTGAAATCCTGCTGAAACTGGACTTTAACCTTCAACATAGAAACACAGTGCAGGGATGTGATTTTTCCGCTAATTCGCGGAATTCCGCTTTTTTATCTTCAGAATTTTAAAAAAATAAATAAAAATCGGATTTTTCACTCATGAAAATCTGATTTCATATCTACAGCATTCCAACTTTTAGTATTTCCGTAACTGAATTGATCTTATGCATGATTCATTCTACAGAACTTCCGTTTTCAAATTAGCCAGCTAAGGCACACCGGTCAAATGTCATGCTGTGTGGTCAGGGGCCGCGGCGGCAAGTTTCAACACTGCGGAAAAGAAACGACTTAGATATTGCGGATATACGAGACGACAGATAGCTTGTAGTGTAGTAATAATAATTAATAGTCCGTATACCTGTATATTGTGTAGCCCATTCGGCTAGTGGAACGAGGATGAAACAGTCTTGTAGCCTAAGTTTCAGCGGCGTGAGCGGTTGACGGCTGAACACTGCTATGTTACATTACATTACATTACAGGTACTTAGCAGACGCTCTTTTCCAGAGCGACGTACAAAAGTGCATAAGAACAGTACAAAAGTGCAGACCTCCTAGGAGACAATGTCCCTTTATGTAACTCGTCGAGACAGATGCTGTACACCGCTGGTAAGTTGCGTGGTCGGTTCAGTGTGCATCAGGATCCCCTGGGAGTGCGAGCGGATGCTCGTCTTAGCTCTTTATCGCACCTTCACCAGCTCCCATTAATGGTAGTATGGCCAGCCAAACCATAACATTGCATTACGTCAGCTTACCAACAAACCTGATGGACCTTTATTTTCCTACCTCACTTTCGCACACTTTAATATGAAGCATTATCACCCTACATTTCACTTCGGTGATTTAATGCTGAATTAATTGGTTACTGCGGCCAGCATACGCACGGGTTATCAGTGCTAACGCAGCGGGGCGTCTCGCTCCAAAGCTAAATCATGGTTTTGTCAGCTGCCCAGCTAATCCATGACCTTTAGCAATATTGGCGAACGATACCACTGCGACATGCAACTTTTCTATCGCTTCGTATTATTAAAGGTGCTTCAAGACCTCGACGAGGAGCTCTTCCTCGTAGTTTCACTTTTGTTTTTTCATGTAAATGGAGCGTCACATGACACTGAATATAGCAGAATGTGACTAGTTAGGGCCCGAGCACCGAAGGTGCGAGGAACCTATTGTTTTTGATGGGATTTTTATTATTATTATTATTCTTCTTCTTCTTCTTCTTCTTCTTCTTTTTATTCTGCTGCGAGAACGCATTTTTGAGGGCTTTGCCATGCACGAAAACTCACAAAAATTTGCCCACACGTCAGTCGTCGTGAAAATTGCAAAGTATTATTATTTTTGTGCTTGGACATGCCCCGGTGGCTCTATAGCGCCACCAAACACGCGGCCATTTTGGAACGCACTTGCTCGGATTCTCACAAAATTTTATAGAGTCATAGTAGTCTTCATAAATTTTTTTTTAAATTTTTTTGAAATTTTTTTGCCTCACAGGAAGTGAGCTATGAGCCATTTCCTGCGTTTTTTCAGATTTTACGAACACATTTTTGAGGGTTTTTTCATACTCGAAAACTCACCAAACTTGGCTCATAGACTACAAATTTACGTTCTGTGATTCGATATCTCATTTGGCACTGAGTGTGACATGGTAGCTCTATAGCGCCCCCTAATACATAATTGCATTTTTGAGGGCCTCATCATGCTTGAAAACTCACAAAACTTTGCAAACATATTAAGCTGGTCTTACTTTTTACTAGGATATAGGGTATACAGATGGATGTGGCAAAATTGCATTACAGCGCCACCTAGAAAATTTCAATGAAGCTGCCCTCGCAGCGTGTTTGACCTACATGTACAAAATTCGGTGGACATGTGTACTATGCCAAGACCTAAAAAAAAGTCTCTAGGTGCCATGACCTAGACTCAGCCGGAAGTCCGCCATTTTTAATTGAATTTGCAACTTTTTTAAATTTTTTGCCATTCACAGGCGTCGTACTTTAACGAACTCCTCCTAGAGATTTTATCCGATCAACTTAAAATTTGGCACAGGCCATCTAAAGACCTTTCTTATGTTAAATTGCGAAGCTTTTTTGGATTCATCGAAATTTGTGTCCGTGGCGTTGCGGCGAATTTTGATGTTCCGCCATGAAAATGGAAGTTGCTTTTATGAGCACTTGCTTTGTGAGATTTGCGTGAAACTTTCCAGGCTTAATAATAGTCTACTTCCAAATATACCTATATGTTGATATTGGAGTGGGTGTGGTCAGGTGGCTCCACAGCGCTCTCTTGACACGGCCTTGTTGATATAAAAGTGCTTGAATGTTCATGAAATTTTGTCTGATCATTGCATTTGTTTTTTTGGGCTATGCTGATTTTTTTGAAATTTTTCGGCCAAACAGGAAGTGAGCTATGAGCCATTTCCTGCGTTATTCCAAATTTTACGAACACACGTTTGAAGGCCTTAGCATTCTCGAAAACTTGCAAAAATTATACTTGTCTGATTGTCTTCAATTTGAGGCAGAAATTGGCAGTCACTGTGGCATAATGGCCCTATAGCGCCCCCAATCAGATTTTCGAAAGAATTGCCCTTTTGAGGGTCTCAACATGCTCAAAAACTCACAAAATTTTGTACAATTCTAAAGACCATCATTCCTATTACACTGATAAAAAATTTACATATAGGCCTGGCAAAAATGGCATTATAGTGCCCCCTGGAAAATTTCAAATAAGCAGCCCTTGCATCGTGGTTGACCTGCATATATGAACTTCGGTGGACATGTGGAATATCTTGAGACCTAAAAAAAAGTCTCTTGGAGCCATGACCTAGACCCAACAGGAAGTTTGCCATTTTTAATTGAAATTTCAACTTTTTTAGATTTTTCGCCATTCGCAGGTGTCGTACTTTAACGAACTCCTCCTAGAGATTTTATCCGATCAACTTAAAATTTCGCATATGACGTCTAAAGCCCTGGTCGATGTTAAATTGCGAAGCTTTTTTGTATCAACCGAACTATGTATCTGTGGCATCGCGGCGAATTTCGATGTTCCGCCCTGAAACAGGTAGTTGGTTTTACGCGCACATGCTTTGTGAGATTTGCGCGAAACATCAAAGGCTTGATAAGAGTCTACTTTCAAGTATACCTATATGTTGATATTACATTGGGTGTGTAAGGTGGCTCCACAGCGCCCTCTTGACACGGCCATATTGAGATAAAAGTGCTTGATTGTTCATGAAATTTAGTGTGATCATTGCATGTGTCATGTCAGGGAATGATAATTTTTTTGAAATTTTTTGGCCAAACAGGAAGTGAGCTATGAGCCATTTCCTGTGTTTTTCCAAATTTTAGAAACACATGTTTGGAAGCCTTAGAATACTCGAAATCTTGCAAAAAGTTGCACAAATTTTAATTGCCTTATTGTCTTCAATTTTATATATCAATTTACACTAAATTAGGTACAATGGCTCTTTAGCGCCCCAATCAGATTTTTGAAAGAATTGCCCTTTTAAGGGTCTCACCATGTTCAAAAACTCACAAAATTCTTTAAATGGATAAAGACCATCATTTGTATTACTTTGACAAGAAACTTACTTATAGGCATGGCAAAAATGTAATTATAGCGCCCCCTGGAAAATTTCAAATAAGCAGCCCTCGCAGCCCGGTAAACCGACATCTATGAAATTTGGTATACATGTGGAATATGCCGAGACCTGAAAAAAAGTCTCTTGGTGCCATGACCTAGACTCAGCAGGAAGTCCGCCATTTTTAATTGAAATTGCAACTTTTTTGGATTTTTCGCCATTCACTAGTGTCGTACTTTCACGAACTCCTCCGAGAGGTTTTATCCGATCAACTTACAATTTGGCAACTGATATTAGGAGACATTGCCGATGTTAAATTGCGATGCTTTTTTGGATTCATTGAACGATGAATCCAAGGCGACGCGGCGAATTTCGATGTTCCGCCATGAAACAGGAAGTTGGTTTTACTCCAACATACTTGGTGGGATTTGCCTGAAACTTTCCAAGCTTCATAAAAGTGTCCTCCCAAATATAAATAAATGCTGATATTGGATCAGGAGGTGCCAGGTGGCTCCACAGCGCCCTCTAGATATGGCCATGTTAAGATAAACGTGCTTGAATGTTCATGAAATTTGGTGTGATCATTGCATTAGTCATTCCGGGCTAAGGTTAATTTTCTAAAAATTTTTGGCCAAACATGAAGTGAGCTATGAGCTATTTCCTGCGTTTTTCCAAATTCAACGAAAACACGTTTAAAGGCCTTAGAATGCGCCAAAACTTGCAAAACCCCACAAATTATAAATGTCTTCTTCTCTTCAAAGTCATCCATAAATTGGCACTAAATGTGGCATAATGGCTCTACAGCGCCTCCAATCAGAGATATAGAAGAATTGCTCTTCTGAAGGTCTAAACATGCTGGAAAATTAACAAAAATCAACACACTCTTGGAGCTCGGTATTACGATTACTCGGTTGTAGATTGTGCACAGGCATGTCAAAATGGTACCAGAGCGTCCTCTAGAAAATTTTTGCACTCCCCTCAGGATACCACATTGTATGCAGTCCAGCAGTGTCCATTGGCTGTGAATGGACACCTGCACCCATCAAGATCTTGCTGCCACCCCAACGTGCACGAAGGGGGCGAGGGCCATTTCAACGCTGCTTGCAGCTTTAATTAGTTACACTGTTTTCCGTTAGTGTTATTCACTAGGTTAATATGTAATGCATAATATGTAATGCATATTTCCTGGAGTTCCATCAGGATTGTGTTTTTAGTCAATAATTGGAAGCTGAAAATACTCACAGAACTCAGATGGTTTCTACCGATGATTGGATAAAGAAAAAAAGATTTATTAGTGGTGTTTATCTCCAGTGATTATGTTCTTATTTCATTTTTCTATTACACAGTACATTCAGGGAAGTCTAAATTCATAAAATCCCATGAGCATATGACTTTGTGATATGATTTTGGAGTTGACTAAGAAGGCAATGATTTTATTGATATATTGACCATATTCAATGAATGTTATTTGACTTTTATCTAAGTGCAATAGTGGCAGATTAAATTATTTACAAGCTTGGAGCTTGTGACTGATTTTGACTTGACTTGGAAATCAAAGATTGCATGTGTTTGTTGGCTTGAATATACATTGGATAATAATTCTGTTTTTTATTATTTTATTGTATGCTTAGTACACGTAGGGCACAAAAAATCACTAAAACCTGGGAGCTTTGGGGGGCTTCGACCTGCCCCGCCCCGGCGCATTTCAGATATTTCACTTCACCCAAATCACATCCTGACAGTGCTGTTGCGATACCTCTCTTTATAAACAATGTTTTAAATAATTGACCTCATAGCTTAAAAAAAAAAGACATTGTACATTATTCTGAAGAAAGAATGTAATGTTTATGTTGCCTTTTTATATTTTGTATGGCCAAAACATTGTGTCATTTTCAAATGCCTGCTGCAGCTCGAGTGATTGCCGTGTTGCTGAAGCTGTTTGAACACTATGCTGATGTAGCTTGTATAGTAATGCACGTTGCTTGAATTTCTGCCCCAGACATGAATCAAAGAAATTGAAGGGCTTTGCAGTGCAGCAGAACTGCAAGTTGAATTATTGGATATTTCAGTTTCAGAATCATCTCAGTAGTGTTGTGCCCTCTGAGGGATAAAAGCTTTTTAGTAAAGTCATCTTTTAATATGTGATTACCACCAACTGGTTCCAATTCACTTTGAACAGAGTAACAGTCAAAGTATTGACTGAACAATCATGACCAGTACACAGCCTCTAATGAATTATAGTGTATAGGAGATTGTCTGTAGGCTGCATGTACATCTGTCTGAAGTGACCCTTCAAGGATGGCAATAATCCGAATATTTAATGGGAAAAAGGACTTCACAAAAATCGTTTTTTGTTTCAAATTTTATTGAAATCCATCTCCATTTTTCACATTTTTTTCAGCAGTGAAATTTATTCAAAGATGGAAATTCTATTGTCTTCTGACGTAAAAAGAATTCATTTAACATGGAAAACATCTTCAGCAAAACAACTTATGAGTTGGCTCAGCTAAAAAATATACACTCATCTGTGTTGTGTCATAAGCAACATTATTGGAGAATCTGAAAGACAACATTTTGCATCGTCATTAATGAGGATTAGAAAATCTTGTTTTCTGATGCAATGAACAAAAACTGTATGGAGGTTAAATTGATCGGTCATTCTGTCGACATGTAGCAAATAAGCGTAGCAATGTCTGTTCGCTGTTTAAGAAAAGTAAACTGGAACACATTCAGTGATCGTGAGTTCAAAGGCGTGGTTACTGAAGGTTTTTTAGGTCACCTGAGACGAAGTCTCAAAGTGACCTATTCTAATCGCCTTTTGTCTGTCGTCAAGCGTCGTCCGTCCGTAAACAATTTACATCTTCGACGACTTCTCAGAAATCGCTCATCCGGTTTCAAAAAAATTTTGCAGGAACCTTCCTTGGTCAAATATGCACCAAAATTGTGAATTATATGGTGCCCACCCACAGGGGCTCTGAGGGGCGGGGCTAAAAGTGGTCCAATTGGCTGAAATTTTCAAACTCTTCCTCTCCAGACTGAGATATGCTGGAAAACGATACTCTTCATGGATGGAAGGGTCTTCAGGTGCTTCATCAAAATTAATCATTTCATAGCCCCCAGGGCTCCATCTTTGCCCCTGGGGTGGGGGTGACGTTTACTATACTTTATATAGGAAAATGATACTTTTGGGTATATTTGGTTCATTCACATCAATAATATCAGTTTATATATAACTCAGGTGACCTTTAAGGCCCATGGGCTTCTAGTTATTTATTTATTTATTTTTACCTCCAAAGGCACATCACTGCACCTGCATTATATTGGAGGATTTCTCCTGTTACAAATACCCCAGACCAGACACCTGCAGTAGGCTACTTGTTACTCTCCCGTGTAATTGTACAGGTTTGAGTTTGTGTCGTGAGGTTAGTTGTCTTTATGTGCCACTCCTTAAAAACCTTCCAGATGGCTTGTTAGCAGTTTAATTCAGTCATAATGCACCTGATGATGCATAATGAAGGACTTTTACTGAATCTCTGCATGTGTGCACTGTTATGAGATGTAAATATTCACCGAACTTGCAATGTGGATGTTGTGCCTTTTTTAAGTTGAATAATTAATTTGTTAATTGTTTGCTTTACTTTTTAAATAAATGAATAGAACTGTTGTCGGAGAGTTTGTTGTGTGGTTTTCCATCTGATGTTGACTATAGTGCTTCAAAAGAAAATGCGAGCTGTGACAAGTGCTTGAGGACGTCTTACTCGTTTGCATGGTCCGCACCCTCATTCACTGTCATGACGTTCGCAAGATGAGCCTCGTCGTTCGTTCAGATTTTTTGCTCGGGTCAGATCTGCCTGTCTTGATGGTTTTCATTCATCATGAAGAGTGATCTTTATCTATCTGTGGCATGAATGAAACGGCAGGCACGCACGCATTGATATGTTCATTGTCCGCTTGGCCGACAGGCCCAAGGGGCTTATGCTGTGCTTAAGGTCAGTAGTGATGGTCTGTCGCGCATCCGTCCGGACGTGTGTGCGTTAGTGCATCCACAATTCAATTGAAGCACCTATTACTAAAACCCCATAAGTCACACTTGACTTGACTTGACTTGACTCGTGGGGTTTTAGTAATCAGTGCTTCAATTGTTGTTTCAGCGCAATACAGCTTTCAGGGTTCAGCCGAGGGTTCATCATACATGTATTGGGCTTTTGTTTTGACCTCATTTTAAAGGTTATTTAGGTGAAAGGTCATACAATGCACGGATTTTGTTTCACTGCAATAGTGTCTTCAGATTTCATCGGATCCTTTTCATATTTCATATGCATGTATATGGGCCCAAGATCTAGCTCCATTTCGATTTTGGGCTTGCTGCAATTCTCAGTTTGGGCACCTGGGCCTTTTCTGCAAAACTTCAGACAGCTCTCGCTCCCTTATTCTTCCAGCTTAGATGCTCCAATTTTTTACCTGCTTGGCCGACAGGCCCAAGGGGCTTATGCTATGCTCAGGGTCTTGAGTGGTGCTATGTCGTGCGTCCGTCCGTGTGTGCGTGCGAAAACTTTTGGCTTGTTTGCGCTCTAGTGTCTTCAGTTTTTCACCGATCCTTTTCACATTTCATATGTGTATATAGCGTCTTAAGGTCCAGAGCAAGTTCGATTTTCAGGCCAATCGGACCGATACTTTGGCCAATAGGGGGCGCTCCATTTTGGCCAAGTGGGTGCAGTGGCTTTGCCACTGTTTTTTTCCACAAGTTATCTGCGTCACCAGCAACAAAAAGAACGTCATTTGTGAAAGCGCCCAAGGCATTAAAACCTGATTCAAACTGAGAAAATGGATGTGCTTGTAGCAAATGTATGGATGGGATTTTGCCCTGAAGGTGCACAAACAGTTACTCGTCTGTACGTGGTGTCATTGTGAAGGGGAAAAACAACCAAATAACTATAATTCTGTTTTTCTACCAGCGCTCGGCGCATGCGTGCAGGTAAAAAGCCGCATGAATTATTATGTCGCATGGCCACGTATCAGATTTGGGTCGGATGTAGGACCACCTATGATTGCGCCTCAATTTTGATTTGAGGGTTGGATACAAGATTGGATTTCTGTGACCACTCACAGCCCTGGAAACATCAGATCTGTGTCTCACTAAAGGAAAAGTTCAGATTTAAGTGACTTCAGCCTGGTATTGTGAATTGAGCGTTTAGGGGGCTTTGCTGAGTGCGCTTCATTTATGAATGTGTTGATATTTGCCACATAACCAGGGGGAAAAAAATCACAATGTATGTGGCGGTGACGTCTCATAGGTTTCAAAGCCATTGCCCCAAAATCACGCTGACACTTTCAAATACTCCTCTGCAACCCATGTGAAAACCATTTTGGTTCATGAAATGCTGTATCAAACACTGTTCCAGTTAATATTGCAGCGTAAACTTTTAATACCCTTGCTGATTCTTCACCAACTTAATTTAAGTGTGCTGAAAAGCTGAAAACAACTTATAATTTTGTAAATTCATCATGTGCTCACATAACTTGACTGCCGTAAATACTGGTTTTGAGTCGACCATATTTGCTGTTTGAGGTCCTTGGTTAAGTGGGTAAATGTGCTTTTCTAGTGTCTTTCATAGTAGAGAAGTTGCGGTGTCTAATGTAATTAACCATGTAGATTTACTCACTGAGACGCACACTAACTTCAGTGTGTGTCTGTTCTGAATGTTTGTGACTGGTTTCTGGTGTTAAGGGCGGCTCTACAGCAGCACGCAGGTCTTCTTGTCCTTAAAGGGATTGGCGGAGGTGGCAATGCCGGTGAGGAGCGGGTCGCTTCGGCCGTGTTCCTGACAGTACTGTACCAGCTGAGCCGCTGCGATGGAGATCTGCAGTGGTACAGCAACACCCACACCAACCAATAAAGAATCAGATTAGATCTCGGGACTCTTCAGAGTGTTGGAGAGTCATGTTCTGTTGATCAATTATGTTACTGTCGAACCCTCCTTGTCCCTGATCCAACATTGTACTCCAGGTTCTACTTCCCATTGACGCAATTATCAGATTCTCTCTAGTCATTCTTAAATCAAACAATTAAATATTTTTAAAATATTCTGGAATTTTGCGGATACCATTTGGGTGCCCTGGAATCTGAAAGGTTTTTAGCACTTAAGTGTCTGATACTGAATTTTCTGCTGTGCCTCAGCGTGGATAAGAGCGTGTGCCAAATGCCAAAAAGTTCTTTGATGTGAAGGCAATTTTGAAGGTTATGCAAGACGCCCTGATGCCATTTAATTCAGTAAAGATCTCCTCTGTATCAAATGAATCAATGATTCATGATTTAATTGCCGATAAGCAACCTTGAGCAACAAAACAATTAAGTTCAGTCTTTCAAAACTCTCACCGTTCCCAGTTAAGGGTGTCCTGTTTTATTCAACAGAAGTCATTCAACTGGATACTCAACAAAAAGTGTTTTGGTCTTATGATGAGGCTTTAAATCATGCTTTTCCTCATAAGTAGAGGATACAAGCTTGCTTTAAGATGTAATTTGTGTGGTAAGTGGGGAAAAAACGCTTCAGTGACAGCAAATGTGTTATTTTGCCAAAAAACACCGAGAAGGAAGGATTTTAATGTCTTAGTATAGGACTAAAACACTTTCAGGCATTTAATTGAATGTCTATAGGACTGAAACACTTGATGACAATTAAATGTCTAACTAAAACAAAATTAACCCTTTTATGCCGCAAATTCGACAAAAAGAGTACACAAAGTAAGGCGACAGAATGAAGAAATTCGAAAGAGAGAAGCTAGAAAACATGCTGAGGCAAACAAACTAAGGACACAAAGTGTAGATGTACCTTCCCATCAAACTGTTGCGTGACGGGCGTATATTGCTGTCTCTGACTGCTCTTGTTCTGCTTTGTGCGGTGTAGCTGACCTGAGCCTGAATGGGGCAGAACTGCATGAAGCGACTGACGCTCTGACCTTGATCCTCTCCCTGCCAGCCTCCAACCTCAGCTGCTCCACCGCTCTGCGGGCCTGTAGCACACTGCTGCTGCATCCTGCGCCTGACATCCCTCCGAATGATTCGTCCGATCGGTGCGCTGGGAGTCGATGTCTTCAGCCCTTGTTGAGAAAAAGGCAACTTCAGAATTTCTTATTCAGATAACAATGTCTTTTTACTTCAAACGAGACGGTCAGAACTTCTGTCCTACCAGAAAACTGATCAAAAATGATCCATTTTAAACGTTGTTTTTGTCAAAGAACGAAATAAAGAAACACTTATCTCAGTGCGCAAATTGGTTCAATTTTATAATGCGTAAAATGGCCGAGACTTGAAAGAATGGTGTTTTGAGAGGCGATCCGCAGATCACTTCGATCCCTTATAACCTCCATCCCCCCTCCTCTCCCCTGTACTCACGCCCTTTCAAAGGGTCTCTGTTGTTTGTGGTTGATATGGGGGAAGGGATGCAGTTCAAAGGTGGCAAAAGCGGCGCAGGGAAATGTCACAGAACGATCGCCTGCATCCATCTGTCCTCGTCACCGGCAGCAGAAGTGTCGGGGGTTTCTGAGACGCCGCAGGACGGACGGCAATTTTTTTTTTTTTGGAGGGGGAGGGGGTCACGCTTTCATCGCTGGTGTGTTCAGACCTTGACACCGGTCAAAGAACCGATGTGATAGTCCCACACGTCCTACTCCAAATTCATGTTTTTATTTAAATCAAGCTCTGTCTGATTAAGAGCAAGAACAAATGTACCTCTGTTGTGGACTAATTTTTATTTTAAGGGTTTTTTTGCTTTATTAACTGACTGAATCTGAACATTGTTATTTCGGCGAAACGGTCTCACCTACATTGTTGAATTATAATTGTAAAGCGTCCGCTGCAGATGCTTTGTGTTAACACGATAACTCAAACTATTTTATTAATCCTCAAATTTGATATACCTTTACATCTTACTAAGCCGTAGTACCCGATTGATTTTGGTCTTTGTTTTACTTTGTATTAATAATAATAAATCAACTCATTCATTTCTGGGAACACCTGGGTTCCATCATATTGCCTGATAAGGAAGAAATATCACCTTCAAATTTTGCCATTTGATTTTTTTTTTCAGTCATGCAAGTCCATACGATAGAATCATCGCCGCCACCGATTGCATCCCAATCTTGCGTCTGTGTCCGTCCGCCGCAGATCCTTATGTAAATGCAATACCTCAAAAACCATTTTAAAGATCCTTTACAAATTTTTTTAATGTTTTCGATCTTACCAAGCTGGAGAACTGGTTTGATTTTGGACTTTGTGTTACAAATAAGAAATTGACTAATTGATTTCCAGGAACACCAGAGTTCTGTCATATTGCCTGTTAGCAATATCACCTTGAAATTTTACCATTTCATTCTTTCCATCACGATCTGTAATTGCTACATACTACAGCAGAAATATCAATAGATTAAATAAAAAGTAACTGAATTTATTACTGACCACATGAAAAATATTAAAGTTCATTTTTCATTTTTATGAGTAAATGTTCAAATCTCTTTATTAGGAATAACCCCTTGAGATGTATCGTCTCGTTTTTAGGAGGTCCCACACAATAAACAGATGACTAGGCATAGAACAAAACTAAGAATACTTACACACACACAAAAAACATTAGTTGCATCAATCAACATCACACTTTGAAAAATAAATAACTAATATTAAAAAAAAAAAAATATATATATATATATATATATATATACAGTATCTCACAAAAGTGAGTACACCCCTCACATTTTGACAATTAATTTATTATATCTTTTCAAGGGACAATGCTACAGAAGTGAAACTTCTATATATTCAAAAGTAGTCATGGTACAATATGTGCAGCAGTGTAGATTTACTGCACTGTCCAAATACCTGAACAAACAGTCATTATTTCCAAAATGGATGGCAACAAAAGTGAGTACACACCCCAATTGATAATGGTCAACCAAGCAATGAAACGCGACTTGTTCATCATGTTCATGCTTTTGTCTGTTCGACTGGGCCATATGAGGTTGTGTAACATGTTGAAGGGTTAAATTGTGGTGCTTTGGGTGCAATGCTCTCATTCTGGTCACTGTAGGGTCAACATGGCACCTCATGGGAAAGAACTCTCTGAGGATCTGAAAAAGAGAATTGTTGCTCTCCACAAAGATGGTCTAAGCTACAAGAAGATCTGTAAAACCATGAAACAAAGCTACAGCACGGTGGCCAAGGTTATCCAGTGGTTTTCCAAGACGAGTTCTCCTCGGAACAGGCCTCGTCAGGGTCGACCAAAGAGGTTGAGTCCTCGTGCTCTGCGTCAGGTGCACAAGTTGGCTTCAGAAAACAGATGCAGGAGTGCTGGCAGCATTGCTAACAAGGATGTAGCAGTGGGATAACAGCCTGTCAGTGCTCAGACCATACGCCATGCTCTGAGCAAAATTGGTCTGCATGGCCGTCGGCCAAGATGGAAGCCTCTTCTGAAGCTAGCCCACAAGAAAGCCTGAAAACAATTTGTTGAAGACAACCAGTCCAAGAACATGAACTAATAGAACCATGTTCTGTGGTCTGACGAGACCAAGATAAATTTGTTCGGCTCAGATAGTGTCCAGCATGTGTGGCGGCGCCCTGGTGAGAAGTATCAAAACAAGTGTGTACTGCCTACAGTCAAACATGATGCTGATAGCATCATGGTCTGGGGCTGCACGAGTGCTTCTGGTCCTGGGGAGCTGCGCTTCATTAATGGAATAATGGATCCAACATGTACTTTGAGATTCTGAAGCAGAACATGATGCTCTCCCTTCAGAAACTGGGCCGCACGGCTGTTTTCCAACATAATGACGACCCGAAACACACCTCCAAGATGACTACTGCCTTCCTGAAGGAGCTGAAGGTGATGGTATGGCCAAGTATGTCTCCAGACCTGAATCCCATTGAGCACCGGTGGGGCATCCTCAAGAGGAAGGTGGAGGAGCAGCTGGTGTCCAACATCTACCAGCTCCGTGATGTTATCATGGAGGAGTGGAGGATCCCAGCAACAACCTGTGCAGCTCTGGTGAATTCCATGCCTCGGAGAATCAAGGCAGTGCTGGACAACAATAGGGGTCACACTAAATATTGACACTATGGACACAATTTGGCATGTTGACGGTGAGGTGTACTCACTTTTGTTGCCACCCATTTTGGAAATAGTGACTGTTTGTGCAGTTATTTGGACAGTGTAGTAAATCTACACAGCTACACATATTATGCAATGACTACTCTAGAATATATTCAGTTTTCATTTCTGTAACGTTGTCCCTTAAAAAGATATACTAAATTAATAGTCGAAATGTGAAGGGTGTACTCACTTTTGTGAGATACTGTATATAATTTTCCCAACAAAACGGAATATATGACACACATACAATACACAGGTATACACACAATGATGTAATAAAGGATCACATTAACTGTAACATGTACAATTAAGCTCATAATGTGAACCCAGATATTTTTTTAACAAATTAATTCATGTTATGGACTGAATGTTTGGTGATAGATTGTTCCAATCTGACGGGGCTTTAAGAATAAATGATTTTTTTCCAAATGATTTACTGACTGTTGGAATGAAGAGAAAATTTTGTTCTGAGTGTCTTTAGGCATAGATTGATGAATAATGTACTAAAAATTGCTCTAGGTAAAAAGGGTAATTACAGTGAAAGCATTTGTAAATGAAAATCAGCCAGTGAATGTGTCTCCTTGTACTGAGTGTGGTCCATTTAAGTGAGTTATACATGCTGCAGTGATGAGCATTGTAGGAGCAGCCAAGAATGAATCTACAAAGATTATTGTAATCAGTAATGAGTGGTTGAAGGGTTGTTTTAGAAGCATTCGGATAGACAACATCTGCATAATGGAATAAAGGTCGGATGAGTTGTGAGGCAGGTCTCTTTCTGACCGTAAAAGAAAAGCAATTTCTTGAACAAAATAAAACAGTAGTTCCAAACTTAATTTTATGGTGAATACAATTAATGTCATCCTTGATTGAACGTGTAGAATCGAGCCATAATCCTAAATATTTAAATGTATCCACTGTCTGCAGTGGTGTACCATCATTACATGTAATATTTCGGTTTATAGATTTATTTTTAATGCATGTTCTGTGCCAAAAATCATGGAAAAAAAAGATTTGGTTCTGTTAAAGCTATTCTTACCTTTCTGGCATATGGCACAGCACTTCGTAAAAATTTGAAGATGAACAACCCCGCCGCCTTCAAAGTCCTACCCTCTTCACCCCAATTGCCAGACTTCTACAAAAAAAATATATAACAAATGTATGGTAGTTTGTCCGACTACAAAGATACCAGGGCGTCCAGCAGTCAGGGAAAAGTCAGGGAGAGGTGAACATTTTTCCAGGTCAGGGAAAAGTCAGGGAATTTTGAAAGTGGTCAGGGAAAAATTAGTAAACTCCAAAAGTCAGGGAAAAGTCAGGGAATTTTGATTTAACAACTTCGCGCGTGCTATTTTGATGACGGATTTTGCAACATTTTGCGCAGTTACACAGTTCGTTCCCAATGAAGGAAAACTGAGGGAAACTTCATTCAGTCTCTAGCTCGTTGGACTTTACAACGTGTAAAGTGACCAATTGGAAGCTATTTTGGTCTTATAAAACGGGTGCAAACCATCCTTAAATGTGATTGGCTGAGCCGCGTTCCATGCCGGTATAAAATTACTGTAACCCACTGTGGCAGGCCGCAGCACAAAATATCCCTGCGCGCAACGAACTGCCCTGCGCTCAGCTGACTCGTCAGGTTACGTTTGTTTCAAGAGTTTAAGCTCGCTATTTCAGTCTCCTTGAAGTTTAGCCTTTTAACCAGATAACCAGTTGGCTATCTACCTAGCTAGCTATTGCATTACAACGTTCGATATCACTTTTGTGTTGCAAGCTATGTTGCTAACTTGCTTGTTATTTCAGTAGCCTAAAAATTGTAGACTTATTCTTGTGTGTTTATTTTATGGGCTGTGTGTAGGGTAACCACATCCATTGTAGTGAACGCTAGCTAGTTGACAAGCTGGCTAGTAAACTAATGCACAATTCAACATATTTTTCTGGGTACCGGCAAGTGTGGAAGACAAAGTCAATCGTTCCCTACCCTCGCTGCTGGTTGTAATGATTTGGCCGATCGGCACAAGTTGAGAACAAGGAAACTCGGAAACCGACACGAAAGCAAAATTTGAAACGGGGTCTTCGGGAGGCCGAAGGAGACATTCAAACTAGCCTGATTTCATATACTCAGCAACAAAAGTTTCTGTGACACCATTTATGTGTATGTTATAAATGACACGCAAAGATCTCAATGCAATCAATATGTTTATTTAACAGGAGAAACACTGACTTTTCAGTGCCAACGTCACTCAAAACGAAAAATGTCATTTTCATGCGTCATGAAGCACTTGTCTGACGTCTAACCAATTGTGACCTTCACACTTCAATACCGGGTGTGACTTCCTCGTGCCATGATGCAAGCAACGCATCTCCGGCGCATGGACCGAATCAGATGCGCCAGAAATTGCTGTGGGATGTCATTCCAAATCTGACGTAGACGTTGTCGCAATTCCTGGAGTGTAGCTGGCGGGTTATCCAACCGCCGCAAACGTCGATCCATCTCGTCCCAAAGATGCTCGATTGGGGACATGTCTGGGGATCTGGCTGGCCATGGCAGGACATTGACATGTTGTTGCATCAGATACTGCTGTACAATTCTTGCAACGTGTGGTCTGGCGTTATCATGTTGCAGCGTTATTCCGGGACCATGTTGCATCAAAAACGGTACCACCAATGGCCGTAGCACTTCATCGCGATATCTTTGACCTGTCAGATTTCCATCATTAACAAGCAAATCTGTTCTGTTTCTAGCCGTGATCCCTCCCCAAATCATGACACTATCA
Organism: Gymnothorax reevesii; assembly: GCA_029721435.1. NCBI lineage: Eukaryota > Metazoa > Chordata > Actinopteri > Anguilliformes > Muraenidae > Gymnothorax > Gymnothorax reevesii. The sequence goes on along the minus strand of CM056584.1, from coordinate 1,423,264 downwards.
CCTCCAAAACGTCCTGAACACAGTTGTTGGCATAACGTTCTCCACGTCGACGGTATACACGTAAACGACCATCACATCGGTTAAGCATGAATCTTGATTCATCAGTGAAGAGTACAAGATCCCACTGACGTTGGATCCACCGTCGATGTTGTTGTGCCCACTGTAGACGCAGTCGTCGGTGTTGTACTGCGAGTATTGGACGTCTTGCTGGCCGACGTGGGACAATGCCAAAATGACGGAGACGGCGACGGATTGTCTGTGCAGACAGTCGCCTCAAACCAGGTATCGTTCTTGCAGTTATGGTTGCAGGTTGGAATCGATTTCGGAGATGGGTTGTTCGAATCCAGTTGTCCTGTCTGGGAGTGGTTACTCGTGGACGGCCGCTGCGAGGACGGTCTCTGACATGTCTTGTCTGCTGATGACGCTGCCATAAGTTCCAAATGGTGTTTCGGTGGACATTCAGGCGATGAGCAACTTCCCTCTGCGAGGTTCCGGATTCAATCATCCCAATGGCCCTCCACCGATCATTTTCAGACAGTCTTGGCATTTAGAGGGTAGAGTTCCTGATCCGAAATGGCTGTGTTTTCGATAAGTGATGCTTCCGTCGTTCATCAGGCACAATGTGAACATTCCAAAAATTCTCCTCTTTTATTGCCATCCACAAGCATGATTTACGCACATTTTCACGTGCGAAGTCATTTTCTCGCATTTTCATGATTTCCGTTTCAATGTTGTGTTTACGTGTACTGTTTCAGTTTGATATCACCATGTATGACAATTTCATAATTGCGTTATGAAAAATAATTAACAATATTGGTGTCACAGAAACTTTTGTTGCTGAGTATAGTATATCTGCATTAGCGAGCCCAAATAGCCTGATGTGACATGATAATGACGCTAGATGAATAAGCAATCTAAGCATCGGTGTTGCTGGCTGGTGTTGTGTTAAGGTATGTGGCAATAAAATAGAATATTCAAAATAATTCACAAATTTGTTTATTGATAGTAAGTAATGTTGGATATTGCAAAATTGGATCCGATGATTATATATTTGGTTCTTGTCACTATTTAGAACATTGATGTAATATATATGAGGATCTAAACATGATTTTCGCATTTTATATGATGACAAAGTTGTAAATCGCAATGAATATAGTGCGATATATGGTCAGGGAAATTCACAAATCGGTCAGGGAAAAGTCAGGGAATTCTGTTTTAGGGGACTGCTGGACAACCTGGATACACTGCCTGGCCAAAAAAAAAAGTCGCACACTCAAATACTTAGTTGGAACCCCTGTAGCTTTGATTACAGTGCTGTTATGGCCCCAATTTGTTATTACATTTATAACACAACAGCAACAGCAAGGGATGACAAACACAGTTTTAACAACTAAAACACATTTAATTTTTAACAAAGACAAAGACTAATAACAACCTACAACTAAAGACCAAGATTGAGAAATAAGAAAAAACAGAAATAATTACAGTCCCTTTTTGGTGGGGTGGCTTGGTGATGTCCTGGATGAAGAAAATGCTCAAACACAGGCAAAGAAATCCACAAAAGAAACGTCACAGGTCTTGAACAGAATGGCAGGTCTGGTCATCTTCTTGCAATTTCTCCTACTACTTTACTGTCTCAACTCTTTTCCTTATATACTCTTTTGCAGACCCCACCCACATTTAGACCTCTTTTTTTTAACTTTCTGAGACTTGCCCCAGACATGTCCAGGACATGTCTATACATGACTCCAGTCTGAGCTTAACAAAAAAAGGTAAATACTGCCATCTAGTGGCCTATATTCACATTACAGTGCATATTCGTCTTTTCATTGTTTTGACAACTATATGCAATGCCAGAACAGTTCTTTTCGATCAGAAATGCCATGATTTTTGTCCAAGATCTTGTCTTCTCGACATAATGGTTGAACCTCTCAGTGGTCTTGAGTACATCCCAATAACTTTTATTATGTTAAAGGTCAGGACTTTGTGGTGGAAAATTTGTTTGAAAATGATTCCTCCTGCTTGGTTTTATCATTCATGGTTTTCTTTGCTAAATACAGGCCAATAACTTGCCCGTTCTGAAATACTGTAACATCGTTTCCATCACCAGGGAATGTGTTTTCCGACATGATTTTGTAAGAAATGAATAGCGACGCACTTCATCCGTCAGGGTTAAAATGATTATTGCCATCTGAAACATATTAATAACCGCAATAATGATCCAATTTTAGAATTTGTTCATTAACTTCCAAACGGTGACTTTTTTTTGGCCGGGCAGTGTAACTAAACGTTGTGAGGGCATTTTATTTTATACCACATATAGAATTGAATATTATGTAATTACTGTTGGTTAGTTTTCATTTACCGGTGCCTCTGAATCTGACTCCATTGACCGTTTCACTCGCGCTGCTGACTTCCTCCCGCCGCATTCTATTTTTTTTTTTCGTTGGAGAGTGAAACATGGAGTCAGATTCAGAGGCACCGGTAGGTGAAAACTAACCAACAGGAATGACATAATATTCAATTCTATATGTGGTATAAAATAAAATGCCCTCGTAATATATAGTTACCTTTGTAGTCTGACGAACTGCCATTAACGTTATCATAATTATAGCACTTCAGCACCCGTTTGTTTACTGTCAAATGTGTCTTTTTTTTTAATTTTTTTTTGCCATAGAGGCACGTTGGCAACTGGAAGAGGCGCTGTGAGGGATGACAGACAGGAAGCTCAGCAAATTATTTTATTCGGACCGAAGAAAATGATTCGTCAGACCTTTATGAGAAATATATGAGAATTGAATATTGAAGAGTTTCAGCACCTGGTGGATTTCTTTTTATTAGGAGCAGTTTAAGATTACATAAGACAAGTGTAAAAATGCCAGAAAGGTAAGAATTGCTTTAAGCAGTAATTTATTTGCAAAAATCCAGTCTTGGAGATTATCAAAGTCTGCTTGAAGTGCATTTTGGATGTGTGTTATATCTTGTTTGGAGGTGTATATGAATGTATCATATACATATAGCTGAATGTGTGTGCATATGTTGGATGTTGGATAACCTATTGTTTTGCAATTCGTAAGATGGCCGCCAGCATGGAGTGCTGAGTTACTCCCTGCACCAAACTTCCCAAAAATGCCATTTTTTGCGATCTGATCAGAAATCAACTGAATATCTCTCAAACTGGATCTACCTGCTGATGAAACGGTAGAGGAATTGGAAGCCTACATTGACGCGTTCTATCATAAAAACGTCATGTCGGCGAACAACAAATCCGACTGCAGTCCTCTCTCAGGATGGAAGTAAACGATCTTAAACGTCTGACAGGGGAACTACAAAAAGAAAAAGTCAAAATGTCTAATGCCATTCTCGACCTTCAATGCAGAAGTATGAGAGACAATATAATCATACATGGGCTCTCCGAAGTCCAAAATGAAACTTACCATAGATCAGAAGAACTGTTAAAGTAATTCCTGGCAGGCAATCTGCAAATGCAGTCGGAGGAAATCGAAGCTATCCGCTTTTCCCGCGTCCACCGCCTGGGGAAATTCAAACCGGACCAGCAGAAGCCCCGTCCTATCGTGGCCAAAGTCATCGACTCTAAGATGAAGATTGCCGTCATGTCCAAAGCAAAAAAACTGAAGGGATCCTCGTATGCCATCAGTGACCAGTATCCTGCAGAGATCATGACCAGACGCAGGCTGCTGTATCCGATCATGGCGCAGGCGAGACAGAACAACAAGATGACTCGCCTAATCGTTGATAAACTCTATATCGATGGCAAGCTGTACAGGAATCCACGCATCACAGACTGGCTTTATGGTAGCAAAGAATTAGTTTCGCACGAGGATGAGGAGGACCCACGGAGTCTCACTGTTGGCCACTGCACACAGCACTGCACCAGCTGATGTAAACACGGACGACCACTGATGACGTCAGCCACGCGACGGCGTCTCCATTACCATGATAACCGTGGTTACCACGGAACACTCCATGCAGAACGATGCGTGATATCAGTTCCTCTATTTCGTATGTATCCATCTGTCTCTTGGCCTCACTATATCCACTCTCAGACAATAACAACTTTGATAAATGTGACCTGATCTCTCTTTCTTTCTCTTTTTCTTTCTTTCTTTCTTTCTTTCTTTCTTTCTTTCTTTCTCTTTTTTTACTCTAGTTATTATCATGGTTTTTCTGTTTCATTTTTTTAAAATCATTTATATAAATTTTTTCCTCTTTTTTTCTTTCTTTTTTCCATTATTATTATTACTATTATTAATATTATTTTTTTTAATTTTATTTTTTTTCTCTTCTCATTTTGGCTAGGGAAATGCGTTTAACTTTGGACAACTCACCGGCATGCTTGGGCCTATGGGTTTAAGGCTAACATGGATGGCCTTGGGTTATTTTTGTTTTTTGTTATCTTGGGTACCATTTCTTTTTGTTTATGTGTTTGTTTATGTTTGTCTTGTGCATGTCCTGTCTATATATGTCTGCCTCATGTATGTAATCATCAACACACTGCACTTTGTGATCTATGCAGGTGGTTTTGTGACAGTACTCCTAAACTGCAAATATCTATATGGATAGTGCGAAAGGGCTTAAAATTATACACATCAATATCAGGAGCCTTAAACATAAAATTGATCTATTTAGACCATGGGTTGAGCAACACAAACCTAATATAATTACATTATCTGAAACCTGGCTCAACGACAAGATATCTAACAATGAAATCAAATTAACAAACTATGTCCTATATAGGGCAGATAGAGGCACAAGGGCCGGAGGTGTAGTCACATATGTCTCATCCAATCTTGCTTCTGAGCTAGTTGTGCCCACAGTTGAGCCTTTACATTTTGAAAGTATTTTTGTGAAAGTCATACTACACGAAAGCAAATATTTAACAATCGGAAACATTTACAGGCCCCCTTCAGCTCCAGCTGATTCCTTTAACTGTATAGTATCCACCATCAACTCCATCAAAGATAAAAATGAGCTGGTACTCCTGGGAGATTTTAATAAGGATTGGGCAGACAGATCCTCTTATACAGCTAAGAACTCTATTAGGATTTTGAACTTAGCACAACTTATTAGTGTGCCCACTCGAGTCAGGCCAACTAGTCAATCCTTACTCGACTGGATTTTGGTGTCACATCCTAACAGATACATCAAATCAGGAATCATGTCTGACTGCTTTAGTGACCATTGCACTATTTTTTGCATTTGGAAAATTAAATTACCCAAACTCCCTCCAAAACTAATCAAAATTAGGCAAGATAAGAAACTCAATATTGACGCATTTATTCATGATCTAATCTCTATTAACTGGGACCGTTACAAAATCATTTCTAATGTTCACGATGCATGGGAATTTTTACACTCTGAACTTAGAAAAATTATTGACAAACATGCCCCCTTCAAAACTATTAAAGTCAAGGGCAGTCATCTTCCTTGGATCACATCAGATCTTATAAGCATTTTCAGGCAGAGAGACAAAGCATGGGCTGTGTATCGCAGGACAAGAGATCCTGCTGACTGGGAGACATACAGATTGCTGAGAAACAAAAGCAAAACTGCTACTAGAAACTCAAAATCACATTACTATAATGAATCCCTTACCAGCGATTATAAAAATCCTAAGCAATTCTGGAAAAAAATTAAAACATTAACCAATGCACCTGACAAATCTGTTCATCATAATCAGCTAAAAGTCAACAACACCATATTACACAATCCTCTTCCAGTAGCTCAAGCCTTTAATCAACACTTCTACTCAGTCTGCAGTGCTACATCTGATCCCTATGTCCTTAACAATACACCACGTTGCCCCAGCACATTCTCCTTCAGGAGAGTCTCACCTGTTGAAGTCCTGAACGCAATCAAAGAGCTTAAAGCATGCAGTAGTCCCGGCTTAGATGGTGTTGAAGCCAAATTTTTGAAACTTGCGTAACACACTCTCATGTACCCTCTCTGCGACCTTTTTAATTTATCCCTCTCTACCCATGACATACCCTCTATTTGGAAATGGTCACGTATCACACCACTCCACAAAGCAGGCAACCAACTTGATCCCAACAACTACAGACCAATATCAATTATTTGTTCAATAGCTAAAGTCTTCGAAAAATTAATCTACTACCAACTGTTCACTTATCTCACCAAACACAATATCCTGTCTCCTGTTCAATCTGGTTTTCGTCCAAATCACTCAACAACTACTGCCCTACTTAAACTTACCAACGACATACACTCTGCATCTGCTAATCGCAAAATTACCGGTGCAATATTTATTGACCTTACTAAGGCATTTGACCTTGTTGATCACTACCTACTACTGGACAAACTATATTCTATTGGTATGACACGAAATTCTTTGCTCTGGTTTAATGCATATCTGCACAATAGAAAACATTGTGTTGTCATTCAGGGCACCAAATCCGACCTAGTAGTTCAGGAACGTGGCGTGCCGCAGGGCTCAACCCTAGGACCACTCTTGTTTTCAATATTTATTAATGGTCTTCCTTCCCTTTTGTAATGTGAATATAGGCCACTGGATGGCAGTATTTACCTTTTTTTTTTATTCAGCTCAGACTGGAGCTATGTTTAGACATGTCCTGGACATGTCTGGGGCAAGTCCCCGAAAATAAAAAAAAAAGAGGTGGGTGGGGTCTGCAAAAGAGTATATAAGGCAAAGAATTGAGACAGTAAAGGAGTAGGAGGAATTGCAAGAAGAAGGATACGTGTGACCAGGCCTGTCATTTCTGTTCAAGACCTGTTAAGTTTCTTTTGTGGATTTTTCTCACCCAGCACATCACCAGGAAACCCACCAAAGGGACTGTAAATATTTCTGTTTTTTTTTTTATTCAATCTTGGCCATTTAGTTGTAGGTTATTGTTAGTTATTGTCTTTGTTCATTAAATGTGTTTGAGTTTTTAAAACTGTGTCTGTCATCCCTTGCTGTTGCTGTTGCTGTTGCTGTAAATGTAATAACAAATTGGGGCCATAACAAATTGGGGGCTCAAGGTCCGGGATAGACCATTTTGTGAGTCATTTATTAAAAATCTAACATTTCAAATTGTAAAATTGATTTTTTTAATTGAATACATATATATTGACAACAGCAATGGATCATTTCTTGGCATCACCAACCGTAGGGGTTTTGAAGTCTTTTAAAAAGACAGAACTGTTGGAAATATGCAGACATTTGGAGCTGACAGAGGTAAAACCAGCCATGCGAAAAGCAAGACTGGCCAGAGAGATAGTTGAATATTACATTGATGAAAATGTGTTTGCACCAGGAGATCTGGAACAGTTTCCAGTGGAAAATCCAAATATAGAAATGGAACTTAAATTAAAAATGCTAGAGATTGAAAGGGAGGAAAGAGAAAAAGAAAGGGAGGAAAAAGAGAAACAAAGAGAATTTGAGAGGGAAGAAAAAGAAAAACAAAGAGAATTTGAGAGGGAAGAAAAAGAGAAACAAAGAGAAATTGAGAGGGAAGAAAAAGAAAAACAAAGAGAATTTGAGAGGGAAGAAAAAGAAAAACAAAGAGAATTTGAGAGAGGGAAAGAGCAGAAAGAGACAGAGACAGAGAGATTTTGAATTAGAGAAATTCGATTGAGAAGAAAGACTCCTAATGGAGCAACTAAAAATTAAAATCCAAACTGAAAATAAATTTTGGGCTAGCCAGGAGGTAAAATTGGTGCCGCTATTTTCGGAAAAGGATGTTGACAACTATTTCCAGTGTTTTGAAAAGGTAGCAAAGAGTTGCCAGTGGCCAAAGGAACACTGGCCTCTGATGTTGCAAACTGTCCTCAAGGGTAAAGCTCAACAAGCCTATTCAGCTTTGTCTGCAGATGATTCCTCTGATTATGAGGTTGTCAAAAAGGTTATTTTGAGAGCTTATGAGTTGGTTCCAGAGGCTTACCGACAGAAATTCAGAGGTCTGAAGAAATCTGAAAATCAGACTTATGTTGAATTTGCTAATGAGAAGCAGGTTTGCTTTGAGCGCTGGTGTACTTCTATGGAGGTCAAGGATAATTTCAACTCACTAAAAGAGATGGTGTTAGTTGAAGAATTCAAGAACTGTGTGAAGGATGATATTAAGACCTACCTTAATGAGAAGCAAGCACTGAATTTGCAGTCAGCTGCCAAATTTGCAGATGAATATGTTCTCACACATAAGTCTAAATTTCAGTCTAGCAGTAAAAATAGATGGTCCCAATTTCAGAAAAAGGGTTATGGTGATACCCAAGATTCCTCATCCAAAGACAAAGACAAATCTGGTGATGGTGCTCAGAAATCCAGTAACAGGTCTGATCAAAGTGTGAAAGCTGACAGTGACAAAAGTGGTCTAGTTTGCAGTTATTGCAAGAAATCTGGTCATGTTACAACTAACTGTTGGTTCCTAAAAGCTAAGACAAAAAAAAGAAAAGAATACCAAACCAAATGCCTTTGTGAAAACAAGGTTAGAAACCCCTGTAGTAGATAACCAATCTACTAAATTGCCTGCCTCTTGTGGGGCTAAAAAGCCTGATACAGCTGACTTCGTGAGGGAGGAATTTCTTCCATTTGTGTCAGAGGGATTTGTGGCTCTGAATGAGCATACTACTCCTGTCCCCATATATATCCTAAGGGATACCGGAGCTTCTCAGTCACTTTTGTTGATGGACTCTTTGGAGTTACGTGATGAGACCGCTTCAGGGGATTTCATACTTGTACAAGGCATTGAAGGGAGGACTGTATCTGTACCCCTGCGCTCTATATTCTTGAAGTCAGATTTAGTTACAGGACAGGTAAAGGTGGGACTTATGTCAAGTCTACCTATAAAGGGTGTTTCTCTGTTGCTAGGCAATGACCTGGCTGGGGGCAAAGTAGTTCCCCCTGTACATCTTACTTCACAGCCGAGCACTGAAGATGGGGATGAGGACCCATCTCTGTATCCTTCTTGCGCAGTGACTCGTGCTATGGCCAAGAAGGCTAAAGAAGAAGATGTTGTGGTGCCGTCCAGCACATTGAATAGTCAGGACTCAGGTGGTTCGCCTCATGACTCTCATTGGCCTACTATGGTTTCTCCGTTTGAGGACTTATCAGATACTTTTATCAGTTCTCTATTCAGCCAGCCGGATGGGTCTGGTGATTCTGATGTGTCTGGAGACTTGTCTCTGTCCAGAAAGCGGTTGATTGAGGAGCAAACTAATGATCCTGAAATTTGTGCACTAAGGAGGAGAGCCCTTCCTGATAAAGAAATAGACGCAGTTCCAGTTGGGTATTATCTCAAGGATGGTGTGTTGATGCGGAAGTGGCGCCCTCCTGATATCCCTGCCAATGTAGATTGGGCAGTGGTCAGGCAAATTGTTGTTCCGAAGGTCTACAGGAATGAGATCTTAACAATGGCTCATAGTTTACCTTTAGGAGGTCATCTTGGTGTTAACAAGACTGTTGATAACATCATGAAACACTTCTTTTGGCCTGGGCTTCGGAAAGACGTTTCCAACTTTTGCAAAACCTGTCACACTTGTCAGGTAGTTGGAAAACACCAGTTAGACCCACCTGTAGCTCCATTGCAGCCTATCCCAGCATTTGGGGAGCCATTCTCTAAGGTCATTATTGACTGTGTTGGTCCATTACCCAAGACTAGATCTGGAAATCAGTACTTGTTGACAATCATGTGTGCATCTACCAGATTCCCTGAAGCCATACCTCTAGGTAACATCAAGGCAACTGCAATCTCAAAGGCTTTGATAAAGTTCTTCACGTTGTTTGGCCTTCCCAGGGAAATTCAGTCAGACCAAGGTAGCAATTTCACTTCAGGATTGTTTCAGCAGGTTGTGTATGAACTAGGTGCAAAGCAGATTCTTTCTAGTGCCTATCATCCAGAGAGTCAGGGTGCCTTAGAGCGGTTTCATTCCACTCTCAAGACAATGATGAGGACTTATTATCCCCCGCCAACACGAAGTGGGAGGGGGATATAGGTTTGACCTCCGTCCGTCCGTCCGTCCGTCCGTCCGTGTGTGCGTCCGTCCGTCCGTCCAAGATAAAGGGGACAGCTTTACTCAGAAACTACTACAGATACAGTAACCAAATTTGGTGTGTAGCTTCAGATCATAAAGGCCTTGATTGAGTTCGAAAATGAGAAGCGCACGATTGGCGGGGGATGTTGTAGACCATGTCGACTTGTTATGACCATGAGAAAGACTGGGATGAAGGTGTTCATTTGCTGTTGTTTGCAGCTAGAGAAGCAGTGCAGGAGTCTACTGGATTCAGTCCATTTGAGCTAGTGTTTGGTCATGAAGTGAGAGGACCTTTGCTATTATTGAGTGAACAATGGCAAGAGGAAGAGCCGTACATCAGTCTGTTAGACTATGTTAGCAAGTTCAAGGAAAGATTGCGTGCAGCTTGTGACCTTGCCAAAGAGAACTTGAAATCAAGTCAGGGAAAAATGAAAACTTGGTATGATCATAAGGCTAGAAGCCGTGAGTTTAAACGAGGAGACAAGGTCCTTGTGTTGTTTCCCTTGCAGTCCAATCCATTGCAGGCTAGATTTCATGGTCCTTGTGAAATTCTGACAAAACTCAATGATCTCAATTACATTGTGAAGACTCCAGATAGGAGAAAACCAAAAGAATTGTGTCACATTAACATGCTGAAGCCTTATCATGACAGAAATGCTAGGGTTGCAGTTGTCACTTCAGATTCTCCTATGGCCGAGATTTGTGAAAATGAGGGGGAGTTTCAAGATGATGAACCTAGAATTAAAGCTGAAGTTCTTTCATTTAAATTGTCAAATTCTGAAGTGTTGCAAAATCTTGATGTAAAACTCCAGCACTTAGAACCCTCACAGAGAGATCAGTTTGAGAGGTTGATCAAGAAATATGAGGATCTGTTTCCTGATGTTTCAAAGACAGTTTCTATAGCCTCTCATGATTTAGATGTTGGTGATGCCAAACCAATAAAAGAGCATCCGTACCGGATGAATCCTGAAAAGAGGAAGATTGCTGAGAAAGAGGTTGAGTACATGTTAGAACATGATATTATCAGACCCTCCAACTCAGATTGGAGTTCACCCTGTGTGCTAGTTCCAAAACCTGATGGAAGTACTAGATTCTGTACAGATTATCGCAAAGTCAATGCTGTAACTAGAACTGATGTGTTTCCAATACCTAGGATTGATGATTGTATCGATAGAGTAGGGCTAGCAAAGTTTCTGACCAAGATTGATTTATTGAAGGGTTATTGGTGTGTGCCTTTAACTGAGAGGGCCAAGAGCATCTCTGCTTTTGCCACACCATCTGGATTGTACCAGTATGAAGTCCTACCCTTTGGGATGAAAAATGCCCCAGCCACATTCCAAAGGATGATACAGTCTACAATCGCCGGATTGCCACACACGGGTGCATACATTGATGACCTGATCACATGGAGTGACTCCTGGGAAGAACATCTAAAAGTTGTAGAGACGTTGTTCCAGCGCCTGACCCAGGCTAACCTGACTGTTAACCTGAACAAGAGTGACTTTGGTTGTGCTACTGTCACCTATCTTGGCTACGTCATAGGCCAGGGTAAGGTGGCACCCATAAATGCTAAAGTCCAAGCCATCATGGACTTTCCAGTTCCTGACAACAAAAAAGCTTTGCGCCGCTTCCTTGGAATGATCGGGTACTACCGCAAGTTCTGCAAGAACTTTGCTGAGATTGCTCTCAGTCTAACTAACCAACTGAAGAAAGGCGTAAAGTTCACTTGGGATGAAGCATGCCAGAGAGCCTTCGATCGTCTGAAGTCTCTGCTGTGTCACTTCCCCGTGCTCAAATCTCCTGACTTCAACAAACCGTTCTCCATCGCGTTCGATGCTAGCGACCAAGCTTGTGGATCTGTGCTCCTACAGAGAAGTGACTCTGATGACATTGAGAATCCCGTGGCATACTTCTCCAGAAAGTTCAATCGCCACCAAAGGAACTATTCCACAATAGAGAAGGAACTGTTGGCTCTGGTCCTTTCTTTACAACACTTTGAGGTTTGTGTTTGTACAGGGGAAAAGCCAATGATTGTGTACACTGACCACAATCCGTTAATGTTTTTGAGTAAGATGTAAAACAAGAATTGGACATTGTTGAATTGGAGTTTGATTTTACAGGAGTTTGACTTGGAAATTAAGCATGTGAAGGGTACAGACAATGTAATTGCTGATTGCTTATCCCGTGTTTGAATATGTATATATATATATCCTGTGTCTATTTGAATATTGTATGCTATGTATGTATAGACAAGTGTTCACTTAACCATTTTGTATTGAAAAGAAAAATTTTGCCTTTATGAGTCAAAATTTTTCCCTTTTGGAATGGAGGTGTAATGTGAATACAGGCCACTGGATGGCAGTATTTACCTTTTTTTTATTCAGCTCAGACTGGAGCTATGTTTAGACATGTCCTGGACATGTCTGGGGCAAGTCCCCGAAAAAAAAAAAAAAAAAGAGGTCTAAATGTGGGTGGGGTCTGCAAAAGAGTATATAAGGCAAAGAACTGAGACAGTAAAGGAGTAGGAGGAATTGCAAGAAGAAGGATACGTGTGACCAGACCTGTCATTTCGGTTCAAGACCTGTTAAGTTTCTTTTGTGGATTTTTCTCACCCAGCACATCACCAGGAAACCCACCAACCCACCTTGGTCATTTAGTTGTAGGATATTGTTAGTTATTGTCTTTGTTCATTAAATGTGTTTGAGTTTTTAAAACTGTGTCTGTCATCCCTTGCTGTTGCTGTTGCTGTTGCTGTAAATGTAATAACAAATTGGGGCCATAACACTTTTCTCTGGCTGTAACTGTCAACTCTGTGCTGACGACACAGTCATATATACTTCACAACTTAACCTTTCACAGACTCAGTCAACATTGCAGGTCAATTTCAATTATCTAGAATCATGGCTCATAGCGAATAAATTACTTATCAACAAAACTAAAACAAACCTGATGCTCTTTGGTACCAAACAAAATCTTACAGCACAAACTAACAATCAATCTTTAAATATTTCTTGCCTTGATGGTACTCAACTGTTTAAAGTTCAACAAATTAAATATCTTGGCCTTTGGCTTGACCTTAATCTATCATTTAAATTTCATATTGATAACATTGTCCGGAAAATCAACTTCAGCACTGGTGTTCTCTACCATAACAAAAAATGTTTTACTTTTACAGTAAGAAAAAAACTTGTTCAACAACTCATATTACCAATTCTTGATTATGCAGACATAGTGTACCAAACTGCCACCCCTAAAACAAACCTTCTCCCTCTCAATGCAGTATACAACCGCCTATTCAGATTTATCCTTGACTGTCCATATACGACCCACCACTGTACCCTGTATGAAAACCTCAACCTTCCATCTCCCACTTCAAGAAGACAGCAGCCCTGGCTGCAGTTTATCTTCAAATGCATTCACTTTACCTACCCACAATATCTGAAACAACTGCTCATACCATACACATCATCACATCAACTTAGACACTGTTCACAGGTTTACTTTAATATACCCACATCAGCTGGCAAAAAATCATTTATGTTTAAGGCTCCCTGTGACTGGAACAACCTACCTGTCCATATCCGTTCGATCACGTCTTTTCAATTGTTCAAAACTGCACTGTCCTCTCATCTTGAAACTACCTGCTCTTGCTTTCACTAATCATCAATATCATAATAATAGAACAATTATCCAATGATCCATCTGTTTTGTCTTTGTGTCTTGTTGTTTTGTTCTCGTTTATGCTGTGTTGTTTTGTGTTGTTTTGTTTTTCTGTCTAGTTGATTTGTCTGTATAATATTGTCTGTCTTTATGAAGTGTATTTGTATTAAGAGGACACCCTCGAAAACGAGATGGTTTCATCTCAAGGGATTGTTCCTTAAAAAGAATTTCAAATAAAATATGAGTGGACCCAGCATTGAGCCCTGAGGTACTCCTGTTTGCTGAGAAAATAAATTGGATCTTTGACCTTGAATAACTACACATTGTTTTCTGTTAAGTAAGAACTGAACCATAATAGTGCATTTCTGGAAAGACCAATTGAGTGAAGTTTATCTAACAGCAAGTAAGGGTCAACTAAATCAAAAGCTTTATTCAAATCAATAAAAATGGCACCAGTCAGAGACCCATTATCAAGTTAAGTTAATACATCATTTGTTATTTTCATAAGAGCAGTTGTGGTTGAATGATTTTGTTTAAAGCCAGATTGGAATGGTGATAAAATATTGTTATTATTAAGATAATGGGATAATTGATTGAATATTAATTTTTCAAACACTTTAGCAATGGAGCATATTATAGAATTTGGTCTATAATTATTTGGCTCAAGAATGTCACCTGCTTCATGGAGTGGAGTTATACGGGAGCTTTTCCAAATGGCTGGAAGCTTGCACGAAGAAATGGACAAGTTAAATAAATCAGCAAGTGGATGCATTAGTATACGTGAGGCTAATTTAAGGTATCTTGCTTCTATTCCATCCAGTCCTGCACCACTGCTTGACTTTATCTGTTTTATCACAGCTAAAAACTCTGAGGGTGTTATTTTTTTAAATGAAAAGCTGTTGTGTTGAGGCAAGTTTTTGTTACAATTGATTGTGTAAGAGGAAGATAATAAATCATAACAGGCAGCGGCAAAATGTTGGCGAAACACTTGGGCTATAGATTGAGGATTGTGCGTTATTATATCACCATCTCTTATTTGATTAATAGGAGCTTTATTAGAAGTAGTAATTATGTTTTGTATATATGTTCCAGAATTTTTTAGGATTCTTAAAATTATTTGATAAACATTCTTTATAATAGTCTGATTTCGCATTGCGAGTCATGGGTTTGGAGATATTTCTTAATTTTCAATATATTTCCCAGTCAGTATTTCCCAGGCCTGATCTCTTTGCCTGAAGAGACTGATGAGCTCAGCACTGACCCATGGAAGGTGTGTTCCCTTTACCCTTGTGAATTTCCTTGGAGCATGTTTATCTAAAACTTGAGAAAATTCAGAAAGTAAGAAGTCCCAAGCATTCTGAACATTAGGTATTAATTGGTACCTTTCCCAGTTAATGGAAATTAAATCATTACTAAATCTATATTAATTTTCTTATTCTGGCATAATTATTTTTGGTGGTAATTTGGGAGTTTTAGTTTTCCATATACAGAAAACAACAGAGTGGCCACTGAAACAATCAGATAAGACACCTGACATAGAGCATCTATTAGGATGCGTTACAAGAATACAGTCCAATAGAGATTGACTTTTTTGAGTAAGTCGAGTGGGTTCCCTGATAAATTGTTAGATTTAAATTTTCAAAATTAGTTCTATCTTTAATAGAAGAATTATCTAGACAGTTTTTGTTGAAATCACCCAAAATGATCATCTCACTATTACATGGGAGAGAATTAATGGTTGAAATTAAGCAAGCAGATGCCTCCACAGGGGCACAGGGCGGGCGATGTACACGGCCGATAGTCATGTGCTTGTTCTGATGAAGAATGATTTTCACAAAAAGGCATTCAAAATACAGTGGTTCAACCGTAGGCGTAAGCAGTTCAGACACAAGTTTTGAAGTAACATAAATAGCTACACCACCTCCTCTTGAGATTCTGTCAGATCTATATAGTACATAATTCACAAGTTCAATTTCATTGTCAGATATTTTGCTACTAAGCCATGTTTCAGACAGGGTTATAATATCAGGATTATGTTGGACCACCCATATAGGCAGCCTGAGCATATCTAAGATAAAAAATGGTTCAGGTTGTGATAATTTCATACGGATGTCTGGGGTAATACTGTAGCTCAGCTTTGTTTTTGGGGAGCTTTGTCTTTGCTGTTGAGGTTGACAGCGCAGGCCTTGTTTAAATCTGTTGGTTGAATTATTGGAATTAGTGAGAAGGTTTTTTTTTGATGTCTTTAAATATAATTTAAGCGATAATATAAATCCAGTAGGTGGCGGTAAGACACCAATTGGTCTGGGGGCTGATGTAAAACCAAAAAGAAGAAGACGTCGTATTACATACGCCTGAAGGCCGTGAGGGCTCAGTTCAAGTAGTAGGCAGGACATTCTGTATGAGGTATTGATGAGCGTGACCAGGTGTGTGAGTCAGGGCAAAGAAATCCATTCTATGTGGGTACCTGCACATGTAGGGGTGAAAGGAAATGAGCAGGCGGATAAGGTGGCAAAGGAGGCATTAAAAAAAGAGAGGGTGGATATGGCTGTTAGATTCAGCAAGGCAGAGGCGAAGGGGGTCATCTGGGATAAGGTATGTCAGAAGTGGCAGGCTAGGTGGGATGGGGAGGAGAGGGGGTGTCACCTCTACCAGCTTCAGAAGAGTGTGAGGGGGCAGAGTATTGGGGGGGCAGTAGGAAGGATGAGGTAGTGTGGATGAGGTTGAGGATGGGGCATTGTTCACTGAATGGGACACTGAAGCTGATGGGGAAACATATGACTGGGCTGTGTGAGGGATGTGGGGAGGAGGTGGAGACAGTGGACCACATATTATTAGAGTGTAAGGCGTATGAGAAGGAGAGGAAAGTAATGGAGGATAGTCTAAGGAAAATAAGAGGTGGGGGAATAGGAGTGAAGGAAGCGCTTTGTGAGGGAGGGGGGACTAAGATGAGGATAGTGTTGGGTTTCCTGAAGAGTGTGGGGGTGTATGAGAGGGTGTGAGGGTGGTTAGTAACGAGCAGAATGAGAATTTCAGAATGTTGATTAGTTAACCTGGAGACTGACCCACACTCCGGGTCAGTAGGTGGCGGTAAAACCCCATAAGCTGGAAATCTCCCGCCGTTAATCACCAAGAAGAAGAAGAAGAAGAAGAGTGAGGGCTCAGTCTGCAAGTCCAGAGGGTGGAGAGTAGGATTCAGCTTAAGACCAGCACGCTTGCTATGAAAGATCATCAGTGAAGTGACATAATTTCTGGGTGTCTTCATTGTCGAATGAATGGTAAGATGTCGTTACTATATATCGTCAATTTCGCCAATTAGAAACCAACCGATTCGATTTCACTTCAATTTGTTTTGAAAGAAAGCTTGCAAACCCTGTGCGTATTCGTCTAGGACCGAGTTTGAGATCCAGGTAAAGGCCATATTTAAACCGCGCACGTAGTTTCTTTTTCCTAATTTACAGTTTCTCGATATAATTGTATCGCCGCGGTAACGTTAAATAATTTTCACGCTAGTTGGTCAGCCATTCGTCAATATGAAATTTCACGACTGCGCTAATTAGTCGAAATCTGCTGATATGAATCAGTAGATGGTCGCCGAAGTCTTCACAATTCCAGGTTTAGTTGGGACACCTGTCCGATGTTGGGAATTTTCTCGGTCGGAAGAATATATTTGGACGATGTGACTTTTCCTTGTGGGACACTTTCTTGCTAACAAGGAATGAAAATTGAAAAACAGAAAATGAAGGCAAATTATCTTTCCGTGCGTTCAGGCAATTTTTATAATATTAACTTTCTATCCATATGTTGTTTTGACCATTTGTCTGACATGATCATGCGTTTTTATTGGCTAAACCAGGCGTTCCCAAACTCGGTCCGGGGGCCTCCCTGTATGCTGGTTTTTGTCCCAACCATAATTGCCATCACAGAACTTAAACAAGCCGTTAATTTCTCCAAAATGGGTACATTTTGTGTCGATATGTTATTTGCTGTTATAAGCCAAATTTTAATAGAAATATGAATTTGTGCCATGAAGAATAAAAGAACCTTGCGTAGCCTATAAAGTTTTTTTTTTCTTCTTCTTCCCTGTGTGGCAAGCATTTTCAGGCAATTACATTTTTAAACAGACTAGCTCAGGTACTGAGAAAATCTATAACTTCCGGACACGAGCGTTTCAGTTGCTCAAGTCCCCCGATCAAAATCTGTTGGAGTTTTGTCGTTGCTGAGTTGAATCCTTGGGCGGCGGCTGGGAGCGGCCAGCGGTAGCAATCAAAGGCCTTCCCTTGCCCAACTTATGGATTGTTCTTGCTAAACTGTAAAAATGTAAATAATTAGGTATATATGTATAATATATTGAAATAAATACATTGAAACTAATTAATACTATTGTTGTCATTCCGTGACAATTTGCCTCTTGTAATTCCGTGACATTGACTTTTTGAAATGTCTTGCCCATAAAGCAGGGTTAAAGTCAATATTTGTTTCTATAACTTTCAGTATTAACAAAAAATACCTTAAATATGAACATATTGAAGTTTCATAACTATGATAGGAACATCCCTTTCTGGACAGTTAAACGCAACATAAAAAAACCACGTCAATTTTGTGTAATTCCGTGACGGAGTAGTTTTTGCTCGTTTCTTCTATGAAAATTTCTCAAAAACTATATTTTCACTTAATAATTAGGGGTGGGACGATTCTGAATCGCGATTTTTTTAAGGCGTAGTACCACCAACTGTTGCCGTGGGGCGAACATCCGAGCTTTCCCTCTTCCTTTATTAAACCAGACGCAGCCTTGAACGAAGGTGCCAAACATCAAGGGCGTGAGAAATGCTTCCGGAAAAAAAAAAAATGCTGCATGGAGCAAGTAAAGGACTACAGAACTGTCTCTTTCACTAATTAGGCTACTTTAATCATGTCCCTGTTTACTTTGCTCAATTAGCAATCAAACATGGGATTCACTTTTTTTGTTTTTTGCTGGATGAGTAGAACTCTTTATTAAGGCAGCATGTTTGATTGCCACATTATGAAATTTAAATGGCCAAAGAACAGCACAGCATGAACACGATTGCCATTGCCATACCATTTTGTGGTATGATTTTCATAATTTATTGCTCCCATTCACGTTTCATCCGCATTGCAGAATGTTCTCCACCTTGTGTATTTTTTTGATGCTTGAAATCCAGGGCGATCTGAAAATAAATTTCTTTATTTTTATTATATCATTATAGACCTTCTAAAAAGACGATTTTTTTTAAAGTGTCATGAGACCACTTGCAGTCATGGGGTGTGTAGGCAGTCACACGTAATTTCTTGAAACACACACCTGAAGCGGCTTAAACGATTTAAAATGCCGTTGGGAAGAAGCCTGAGTTTAGATTTCGCTACTTGCAGGCGCTCCTCCCTTCCCTAAATCTGCTCCCGTGTACTTGGCTTAAATAACAATCAAGCAATTTCAGTAGCCTATAACGATTAAGATGTGATGGCGAAAAGCAGAAAAACCTAACTGGGCTTGTTAGATCGAAAGAATGCCAATAATTTGAATAATTAGAAAAAAAAATCTTCCTCTGAATTACATCTCTCATTGTCGCATTTTAGGACATTATTCAAGATGAATTTAAAACAGATTTGTAAAGATCGCCCTGGATTCTAAAAAATACACAGGCTGGAAAAAATTCTGAAAAGCGGATGAAACATGAACGTGAGATCGCTATGAATTATCACACTCGCACGAAATGGTGTGGCATGGCAATTGCGTTTATGCAAATCTGTGCCATTTAAATTTCTAAATGCAGCAATCAAACATGTCTTAATAAACAGCTCTACTCATTCAACTTAGAGTAAACGAATCCACATTTGATCGCTAATCAAGCAAAGTAAACGGGAACAGGTTTACTTTTCTTCGAGTTGCCTAATTGGTTAATAGGAGATGATTCTGTTTTCATTTGCTTGGCTCCTTTCAGCACGTAGCCGAAAAATACTGATGTCAGTGAAGTTTTTTCCGGAAGCATTTCTCACGCCCTTTGATGTTTGGCACTTTCGTTCAAGGCTGCGTCTGGTTTAATTAAGGAAGAGGGAAAGCTCGGATGTTCGCCCCACGGCAACAGGTGGTGGTACCACGCCTTAAAAAAAATCGCGATTCAGAATCGTCCCACCCCTATTAATAATATTAAAGAACAAGTTAATAGCTTCAATATAACATATCATACTTGATTTTATCTTATTTAGTTGTAGAGTTACAACCCAAAATGTAATGGGACTGTAATTCCGTGACAGCTTGGCGGCCCCCTCTATTATAGAGTGATAATCTGTATCCAGTTATGTCCTTGTGCATCCAGTTATTAACTGTGTGAATTCCTCTTGTCAAGTGTTTTAGTGTAATTTTGTCAGAAGAGGCATCTTTGAGGTTGACATTGAATCGCCAAGAATTACTTTCAAACAGTTATTATCCAGATTATGTTCACTGTGTACATACTTTAGTGCATCAATTAGTCTTGTAATGTTTACTTTCAAAGAGGATCGATTCAGACCTATTGCATACAATAGGTTATGAAGACTCCATTATAGTTTTTTCTACCTCAGTTTTGCTTCTGAAGGGTTCCGTTAATAAATAAATAGCCAGCAGTGTTTTTAACATGGACAGCTGTGCAATATTTTAGTTCTGGTTGGGTACAGTCAGTGTGATGGGGTACAAACATTAGTAGCTGTGGCTGCTAATGTTTACACGAGGGGTGTCAACGTTTACAATTTTTTTCTACATGTGTCCATGGGACTTCTAAGTGACATGTACCTGGTTACCCGTTGGAGATTTGCGCTGTTGCGCTGTATAACCACAGAAAGTAACATGAGTTGAAAATAAAATCCTCTCTCATTTTGACAGATAAAAAAACGTACAAGTGAAAGCTGAAAAAGGTTTAACCTTCTTTTCCAATCACTGTTTTAACTATTGCTCACTTTTGTACATTTTTTTTAACTTAAAGTGCAAACTGCATCCCTCTCTCACAACGGGTGCTGCGTCTGAATTTTAATATGCGTCTCATAGTAGAAGTAATGTGGAATTGGCGAGAGAAAGCAACTCAAAAGGAAGCCAAAGTAAGCTGAAGCGAGAGGAAAAAACTTCACCTTTATATCCACAAAGTTAAAAAAGTAGAGGGGGACTCTCACAATTATTCACTAAAATTGGCGAAAAAAATGTTTTCTTCCTCCTCTTTAGATGTGAGGTCAGGTCGTGGAAAGCCAACAGAACACCAACCAACAATATAACGTACTACAACACGCAACAATATAGGCTAAAATAAATGGCCATTAACAGTTTTTGTTTTCAGCTGCACGACATTTGCCCATGGAGAAGATGATGAGCGCAGCGCTCTTCTCAAGTCCTCCGCAGCCTATTCTTGAAGTGACACGACACTGGCTGTGGCTGCGGGGCTGTGTGTGTTTTTTTTTTTTTTTTTTTTTAATATCAAGGTAACATTGCGTCCCGTGCATCTGTATGCGGATAACTGCACTAGTGGGAACATTTAAGTGAGTATCATCCAGACCAACAAAAATCCAAGATGGCAGCACGTCTATCTGTCTGTGTCAAGTCGTCCTGTTTGTATTGTATTATTACCTTACCTTTCATTTTTTAGTATTTTATTGTTTTAATTCTTGCAGTTCACAATTGATGCTGTGGCCTGCAGCTGAGTAATTGGATTTATAGGCTATTTTAATTGTGGATATTTGACTGTAGCCGACTGTGATTACCACGCCGCCACTCGTTGGGGTATTGTGTTACCTGAGAAGGCTTACCTGGTGACTCAACAGTGATCGCATCGGAACATCTTGATTCCAACCCTCTCTCTGCCCTGGTCCGGATTGTCCATCTGTGGTTGATTATTGTCCCCTGGACAACTAGCTCCCGGCTTCAGACAATCTGGGCCTATCGGCCCTGGTATCTATCTTCAAGCACCCGACCATCGTTGGAGGTTTGTCTCGTTACTACCGGTGACCGGCTCTGCGCGCTTACCTGTCTGGAACGAAGAAGCTGTACTCACTGGGGCTTTGCGCGTTTCTACGCACAGAGCAGTAGATCTACTGGGGTGCTATGCGTGGGCCTGGGAAAATGGCTTCTTTCGTGATTTTGTTGTGTTTCCTGACTGTATTGGACAATGCCGAATTCTTTCATCTTGAGAATCCGACCGGATTCGAGTCGGTACTACTGCTCGCAGTGAGTGTTCCCGGCAAAGGATCGGATGTGTTTGATGAGCGCTTTTCCCTATTGCTATCCGACCCTGTCAGCGCGGCGAAATATGTTTGTTCTATTTCATTGTCCGCTGTGATTGTTCACCAAGATTGCTTCACGAGTTCTGATCACTCTTTTACGAACGTTACTAATTATGTGAAAGTAAAGGATGATTTATGTGTGTCAACAAAGCGAGGAAGATGTCTGATTTTCTTGTTGTCCCCCGCGCGCGGGACATAGTATTCACGACCGTCCGTACGTCCCGAATCCTTGTCTGCGAGATACCTCAAGAACCAATTGACGGATTTCCTTCAAATTTCGTGTCAACATGTATTAGGGTGATACCCCGGCGCCAGTCGATTTCGGTGACCTTCGCGTCACTCTCAAGGTCACACCGAGACATTGTGCATTTTCACACTGATAGCCTTGTGGCGGGGGACAAAGACACGTTAGTGGCAAATACTTGTTATTATTATTCATCTAAATGTGCGCAGTCTTTTGTCTAAACTAGATTTTGTCCGTATTTGGGCAGATTCGACTGGCGCTGATGTTATTGTCTTATCAGAAACGTGGCTAACTAAATCTGTCTCAAATGCTGATATTTCCCTAATTGGCTATAATGTGTTTTGCACCGACCGGCCACAGAAAGGTGGCGGCATTGTCATTTATGTGAGGAATACGTTCTGTGTATCCACACTGATTTCCAAATCCATTTCCAAGCAATTCGAAATTATAGCCCTAAATATTGAAGTATCGCAGGGACAACAGGTCACAGTGGTTGGCTGTTACAGACCCCCATCAGCGGTCAAGGAGACTTTATCTTCACTTGCAAAACTTTTATCTCAACTTGACTTCAAATAAATTGTTATGCTTGGTGATCTCAATTGGGACTGGTTAACTACCGTATCTGATGATTTTAAGAACCTGTGTGTATCTTTGAATATTACCCAGATTGTAGATAGTCCTACTCGTCCTAATATGAAGACCCCTAGTAATTCTTCTCTAATTGATCTTATTCTCACAAATGCGCCCCATCGGTATCAGCAGTAGGAGTATTTGCGAATGATGTGACTGATCATTGCGTTGTAGCAACGATCAGGGACACAAAGGTCCTAAAGAGTAAACCTCCCGTCATTATTAAGTGGGATATTAAACATTATTAAGTGGGATATTAAACATTATTAAGTGGGATATTAAACATTATTAAGCGGGATATTAAACATTATTAAGCGGGATATTAAACATTTCTGTGAGCAGGGCTTTTTACATGATTTGTTTCTCTTTGACTGGGGTAAAATTGATCTGATAGACGATGTTGAAAGTGCATGATCTTATTTTTATCTTGGTTTTAAGGGAATTGTTGATAGACATGCACCCCTGCGTAAATTCAGGGTGAAGGGCCGTGATAATCCTTGGTTCTCAGCTGAATTATCTGGTTTCCTACATGAAAGAAACAAGGCCTGGGCTAAGGCTAGGGCATCTGGCTCAGAGGTAGACTGGCTTCGCTTTAGGCAGTTAAGAAATAAATTTGTATCTCAAGTCAAAAGTGCCAAGTCTAAGTATTATCTGTCAATTACCACTGAAAACTTGAGTAATCCGAGAAAATTTTGGAAAGCCATTAATTCGCTATCTGCCAGTGAAATCTCGAATGAGTTGCCCCCTTGCCTCACTCCAACTTCTGGCACTACTATATCGGACAAGGCTACAATGTTAAATTGTTTTAACGAGCACTTTGGATCCTGTGGCTCATTGTTTGATTCTGTTCATAACCCTACTTGTGTTAACACTGTAGCTTGTGACTCTGTACATTATGATTGCCCTGAAGAAAATCTTTTTACTTTTTCTCCATTCACTGTGCACGCTGTTCATGATGCTTTATATAAGTTATACCCTAAGAAATCAGCTGGTTCGGACAATTTGGAGCCTTTCTTCTTAAAATTGGCAGCTGATTTTATTGCGGCTCCCCTTACCTCACTTTTTAATCTTACCCTCAGCACAAACACCATTCCTAAGGTTTGGAAGTCAGCACTTGTTCTGCCCCTGTTAAAAGGAGGTGAGGCCACTTTATTAAACAATTATAGGCCCAACTCTAAACTGTCACTCTTGGCTAAGATTCTTGAGGGCCTAGTGAGCGAACAGATACGGGAGTTTCTGGATGAGTATGACATCCTATCGAAGTTTCAGTCTGGCTTCAGGAAAAAACATGGCACCATTACTACGATAATGAAAGTGGTAAATGACATTATGGGGTTCCTAGACAAAAAGCAGAGTTGTGCAGCGCTGTTCATCGATTTATCCAAGGCCTTTGGTACTGTAGACCATCACATTCTGAAGCGTAGACTGACTAGTATTGGAATATCTGACGAGGCAGTAGGGTGGTTTGAGAATTATCTTTCAGAAAGGTCTCAATGTGTGCAATTAAATGGAATTACCTCTGAGTGTTTAAATGTCACAAATGGTATTCCTCAGGGTTCCGTCTTAGGCCCGCTATTATTTTCCATCTACATTAATAGTATTGGACATAATGTTAGTGGAGCTAATTTTCATTTTTATGCGGATGATACCGTGATGTATTGTGCAGGTCCCTCCATTAAGGAAGCTGTAGATCAGCTACAGACTGTCTTTGATAGTATTCAGAACCAGCTCTCAGACCTGAAGCTTCTTCTAAATGATGGCAAAACCAAAGTGATGCTATTTTCAAATGCCAAAAAGAGACCAGAAACCACCATGAATATTGTCACTGCACAGGGAGAGACGTTAGAAGTGGCCTCCAGTTATAAATACCTTGGTATCTGTCTTGATGATAGCCTCTCGTTTAAACCTCAAGTAGATAATCTTCTTAAAAAGCTGAGATTGAAGTTAGGGTTCTTCTTTCGGAACAAGTCCTGCTTCTCTATTGAGGCCAAAAAAAGACTAGTCTCTGCAACTTTTTTGCCAGTGCTGGACTATGGTGACCCTATGTGATCGAAATGCACCTGGTCATTATCTACAGAAGCTTGATGCCGCCTATCACAGTGCATTAAGATTTATTACAAATTGCAAAGCACTAACCCATCACTGTATCCTGTACACAAGAGTAGGTTGGCCTTCACTGACCTTAAGGAGACTTGGCCATTGGTACATTTTTATTTATAAAGCCATATTAGGCAAACTCCCACCTTACATCTGCTCTCTAATCGTACAGAAAGCTATAGGCAGCTATAGTTTGAGGTCCCAGGATGTGGTTCTGTTAGAGGTACCAAGAGCAAGGACTGACGTTGGTAAGACAGCCTTCATGTGTGCTGCTCCCTCTATGTGGAACAGTCTGCAAAAGGACTTAAAACTAAGCAGACTGGTCCCACTGTCTACTTTTAAAGTTCGCATATTTGCTATAATGAATGATTCTATTGGTACTTGTCATTGTCTGTAAGTGTTATGATGCCTTGACTTGAAATGCCTTATTTTATTTATTTATTTATTTATTTTTAATTATTATCTTTTTTGTTATATGTCATGTCTGCAACTCTTTTGCTGCCATTATTGGCCAGGTCTACCTTGAAAAAGAGATCTATGATCTCAGTGGTACTATCTGGTAAAATAAAGGGTAAAAAAAAAAAAAGTGTATTGTTAGTTGATGTTTTTATCTGTAGCTTTCAGGCAACATTATCACCCCTAAAAATAGGCGACTACATGTACTGGTGAGAAATGAACGAGGAGGAGGAAAAAATGACGTGTACACGGTTATTGATTTTTATAAACGGTTATGATTTGTTATCCGTGTAGCCGTTTACACGTGTAGATGTTGACACCCCTAGTTTACACTAATGAGTTTGAAAAGTTTACAGTTTGCGAGACTGCCCAGTTGGACTCCATGCTGTTTGGAACCCAGACCCTAACCCTAACCCTAACCCTAAACCTACACTGAATCAGACGTCAGGTGTCATTAAATCTGGAGCTATAGAGAGCCAAAATTGCTACCATGGACAAATGCGCATTCCAGGAAGCCATGGTTAGCAGGCCATAAATCTGCAAATATCTCACGTACATTGCTCTCCTTCTGTGAACAGAGCCTTATTGTATCACAGAACCATGTGTGAAAATTTGAACCATTTAGTATGATTAGTTCAAAAGTTATTAGCCATCAAACTATGGATTTTTGATTGTAGTGTGTGTGTTTATGCTAAATATGGGGCCACGCCCCTTTTTGTTGGCTTAATATCTCCAAAACTACTGGAGATTTTGGCCTAAAATTTTGCACAGTAATTATTAGTAACAAGGGCATCAAAACAAAAAGTTATGAAGCAAATCTGAGATGGTCAGTCGGGAGCCTTCTGGTGATTTGGCACGGAATTACCCATATAGCGAATATTTCCAAACCATATAATCCCAACAAAGCAATACATAATGATGACACCATAACATGCCAATAGCTCATAATAGAATTATTGCAAATATTAAGAAGCTGCTCTGTCATGGCTTTGGCTTCGGCTTCATCTGGTCAAGAAACCTTCCTTTCGTCCTTCGTGGGAACTTCGTTTTCTGCTCAAATACTGTACGAACGGAAAACTTCATTTTTGGTGTGTTCGTTCATTTTGCGCTTCCTTATCTAAAAATATGACCACAGCACACCATGATCGAACAATTTCTATTTTCGCCTTCATTTTGCTATTTGAATCTGCCCACAGTTGCGACTTTATTATTTGTTAACTTATAACATTCACTCATGTTATTATGAGGTGGAGTTCATTCAAAGCATTCAAACGCTCTCAGGTGGGAAGGCGCACTGAAAAAAGTATTTTAAAGGTATAGCTATAAAGATGTTTATGATGTTAGTGAAGAAACCAAGCCGAAGATTTTGGGTTTGTTTGTGAACTGAGCCGCAAAGCAGCATATCCTGATGGCAGAGGTGGACAATCCAGCCCCAGAAAGTAAAAGTCCTTCCCAGTACTTTGCTTGATCTAAGAATTGCAGCAAGTCTTTAGCCCAGAGGTTGAACCAATTGGGTTCTGAGCTCATGCCTGAGCTCATGGCTGGAGGTAAAACATGGCCGGACTTTTACATTCTGACCCCTAGAATGTCCACCTCTGCCTGATGGGTAGCACAGATTGGCAGATTACCGGGTCTTCAGCGTCCGAGAAAAATATTATTTTAAGAACCTGATGAAGAGCAACTCAGGAAGATTGTATTGCATGTAAACGGCCAAGCTAAGTGTCCGTCTACAGGAAATTTAGTGCTGAAATAGTGAAACACTTTCTTGCTCCAACATGATTGTTGTCCTCTTTGATTTCTCATTCTGTAGTTTACTGCAGTTTAAAACCCGTTCTAAAATAAAAAGGCCAAAGCACATGGTCAGCATTGAATTTCCCACCTCCAAAGTCTCAATTTAAGTCAAATCGGCAAGCCAGCATATGCGGGCATTGTGAGGATGTTTTGACATTGGGAGGTGTGTTCAAGTTGCAAGCGAGTGCCTTTTAGAATTGAGGGCGCATGTTGAAATTGCACAAATTTTGATGTTGCGCAAATTTTGATGTTGCGAGTGCATAGAAGAGGGTCTTACGCACTCAGTTTTTATGCGCTGCATTTTTTTTTGCAGCACCCTCCACAATGCCCCACCCTCCACAACGGACCTCCCCACCCCCCAACCCGAAATTCCAGTTTTTACTGCTCTGGTAACATTTTTTAAAATTCCTATAAAGGACGTACTCAAGGTAAAATTTAATCTTTTCTTGTTTTTAACTTCACTGATGGGCCCGTATACGAGCCGTCGGAGTGGTAAGGGGTCAAACTATAATTTTTAAATATTATTTTGCAACGGGTCTCCTGCGCCCCCCCCCCCCCCCCCAATGATACAGGGAGCAGAGACTCAGATTTTGTCTTGTTTTCCATTCCACTTGACAGTACACTTCTAAACATGATGTATACTTATGAAATTTGATGTAAAGATTCCTAAACATGTAGTATTCTCTCTTGCGCTTCGATGACGATCGGCTCATATGAGACACGCAAGAAGACTAGAATATGCGCCAGGCCGGAAGTGTTGCACTCATGGAATGGTTACTATTACTGCAGAGGCTATGGCTGGACAAGCTCCCGCAGATGCTCACGCGGCTGTCATGAAGAAGAGCTGCGCTCTGCCCACGGACACGCCCAAGGTCTGGGGTTACGACTTCAGCCAGGGGTTGGACCTGAAAGCGGTGCTGCAGTCCTACGCCACCATTGGCTTCCAGGCTAGCAACTACGCCCAGGCTGTTGAGGAGATCAATAAGATGGTGAGAAGGACATATGATATTTGCTTTGGAAAATTGGATGGTGTTAAAAGTGTTTAGTCGCTTGAGATTAGATCATTTGTTAAAAAAATTACTAAATGGCATTAAAATGGTTTGATGCGCAGTTATTATTATTGCGCTTCTATTTTTTTTTTCACTACGGCCTCACAACAAGAAGGTTTCGGGTTTGAATCCGACCTGTGATGCTGACTTTTCCCCTTGTGCCCGCGTCCTCTGTGCGGCAGATCGAGAAGCGATTGGAGCCGCTGGAGGAGAAGGACCGCAGTGAAATCCCTGACGTGGAGCGTCCCCGCACCAGCTGCACAATCTTCCTGGGGTACACCTCCAACCTCATGAGCTCCGGAGTGAGGGAGACCATCCGCTACCTGGTCCAGCACAGAATGGTAAGGTCTGCATGCAGCTGGAGTCAATCATTTAAACATAAGGCGTACTATGAAGTATGAAAACAATTAATTGGGAATATCTTTGCACATCACTTTCAGGTAATTATGATGCGACTCTTTGTACTGGATAAAAATATGTGCTGTGAAAGTCACTCCTGAAAACGGTCTCCATTGAGTGAGTTAAGATGCACATATTTTGTGTGTTTGTCCATTAGATGGATATTTTCAGTGGTCTTACACAGTCACAAAGGAATTCACTTTGCATAACTTGCTTGAGGCTGCTGCAGCCCTCTGCTGTTTGGAGTCAAAATCAATGACCTGCCAGTTACAAGCCTCCAAAGCACTTTGGCCCCCTTCCTTCAGAACAATATTGAAAGGTATTATGTAGATTGTATCCCTGTAAAAAAAAGTATTCGAGGATCCTATAGGTGAGGGGGTAATGCGCTGCCCGTGCCCAGCTCCACAGAGATTTCCTCGTAATCGCTCTGGTCTTAAATGTGCCTGTCAATTTCACATTTGGTGTGAACATTGTTTATGATCAGAGGTCAGGACTAAGCTATAGCACTACTAATAATAATCTGTACATCACTGACGAATTAGGCCCTGTTGTTATTGTCCAACAAAACAAAAATATCTACTGATATCTTTCGAATTTGGTCTGAGTGTTGTCTGTCGAGTGGATCAAACCTTGCGATTTTTGTATTAATCACTTAAACTCGTACTAGGTTTCCCTTGCAGTGCTGTGAAAAAGTATTTGCCCCTTCCTGATTTTTTTATTTTTTTTTGCATATTTGTGACACTTAAATGTTTCAGATCATCAAACAAATTTTAATATTAGACTAAGATAACCCGAGTAAATAGAAAATGCAGTTCTTAAATGATATTTCCAAATATTATTTTGAAATGTATCAGAAAGCTTTCATGCTTATATCTTCATCATTGAGGTCTGTAGGACCTGTTTTTTTCTGCCTAAGCTTTGAAACATTGAGTTTTAATTATGCCTTATCAATTGTTTTTAAAATTTTTCCCCGACTGAAAGTGCTCTGGGCAGATAAGAGCACCTGGGCTTGGGTCCGTAATATTGTAGGATGGGATGTACATGCATGTCATGTATGTGAGTGCAGCATTAGGTTGTTGTTAAATTCAAATGGCTCACGTTGTACAGTCAGTGTTCATCAACGTTTTGGTTTGGTTACTATTACAGTTTCTGTTTGCTGAAATGCTCCCATGAAGTAAAATTCTGAATGTTCAGGATACGCCTTAGGTTGCTTCTGACTGACCTTTCTTGTTTCAAACGTGTAGCCGGTTTGTTCTCTTACTAATTTCTACCGCCCCCCCAATGGCCTGCAGGTGGATGTGCTGGTGACCACTGCAGGGGGAGTTGAAGAAGACTTTATTAAGTGCCTCGCTCCTTTTTACTTAGGGAAGTTCAACCTTCAAGGCAAAATGCTTCGAGAGAACGGTATTAACAGGTAATTCACTGATGGACTGCTGTGTTTCATGCGCTTATACTGTCTGTAGTTTTTACCCCGTTGGCGATTCTTGCTGAGGGGTTATTGGCGTCCCCTCCACTGTTAGGACTCTTGCTGGTGAACGGTTGTGGGGACAGCCCTCAAATTTAAACAGGTTATGCATATTGGGTGTCTCCAGAAGCTTATTTGATGTCAAGGTAATTTCTCTGATTTTGACCTCCTTTTTCTTGGGTCAAGGATCAGCCATACTCACCTGTCAGGCATACGAGGTGGTATATAGTGCAGAGCGGAATCGAATCTTAGTTTGTGAACAATTGGAGACTTCCTGCGCTTACAGCAGCAGTCGCACCTTGCTGCATGCGTTAACGGGAGTCCAACAGAAGAAAGTTGGTAAGTCTTTTCCGTTGCCGCTCGAGGCTCAAAATGCATAAAACTTTCCGCCGGATTGAACGGACCTCGCCTGACAAGAAACGCATGCAAATTGATTAAAAATCTTGCTCTTTGGTGGACGTCTGTTAACGCTCTCCGGCAAGGTGTGACTGCTGCTTTAAGAGGCAAATCATTGAGTGCAATGTCTCATACTCCTATACTATCTTTGTACTTTTTTATTTTTTATTTTTTCTAGTTCTCGTACATTTAGCACTTATACTGCATGTAGTTTTTAAGGTTTTGTATATTTTCATCCTACTTGTGCTTTGACGGGTAATTCACTGATTGAGTGCAACGTCTCATGCACTCATACTGCCTGTCTGTAGTTTTTTAGGTCACTGATCTGATCGCCTTTTGTCCGTCGTGCGTCCGTAAACTATTTACATTTTCAACTTCACAGAAACTGCTGATCTGATTTCAATAAAATTTTGCAGGAACCTTCCTTGATCAAATATGCATTGCAATAGTGAATTATATGGTGCCCACCCCCAGGGGCTCAGATGGGCGGGGCTAAAAGTGGTCCAATTGGCTGAAATTTTCATGACCCAGATATGCTGGAAAACGATACTCTTCATAGATAGAAGGGTCTTCAGGCGTTTTATCAAAATTGTTCATTTCATGGCCCCCAGGCTCCATGTTTGCCCCTGGGGAGGGGGTGACATTTACTATACTTTACAGAGGAAAATGATACTTTTGGGTACATTTGGTTCATTCACATCAATAACGTCAGTTTTGATACAACTCAGGTGACTGTTAAGGCCCCTGGGCCTCTTGTTTTTTTTTTTTCCTCTCTCTTTTCTCTATCTCTTCATACATTTAGATACTTCCTGTGCTTAGGAGTCACAGGTTTTGTTCTTGCACTATGGATTTCTGAATTGGCTAATACTGTGGAGCACATTCGTTCATTCTTTAGAAGGTAAACCAATGGTGAGGTTTATTATGACTGAAGACGTCCCAGAGTCGTGAGCTGTGATGCAGGAATGTAAAGAATCTTAAAGCCCCACTAGGTAGGAATCCCAGTTTCATGCGCTCTAGCGGCGACTTAAGGCCACTAGAGCAAGTAGAAGCGCAACATCAAGAGCGCTGTTGTAAAACGCACAGAGCACTGTTGTAAAACGCACAGAGCACTGTTGCCAGCTGACGTCCCCCGTGAGAATGTTTTTTTTTTTTTTTAACACCTTGAGACTTGTGGAGCTGTTATTAGTTATTAAAGTTATTAGTTATGATTGTGTTTACATAGTTTTAATCCAACACTGAAGACTTCTATTGCTCTACAACAAAGTATGCACAAGCACTGCTCCTAAGAGTAATGTTAGCAGACGTAGAAGCTATTGTAACCTCAAAACGCGACAATATCAATATAATGACTGTACAACACCAGGCTACAAAGCTGATATGGGCTGTCTTTGCTTTCAAACAATAGTTGCTAGTAACAACTTTTCTCACCGTGAAGCATAAAGTTCGCTATAAAAAAACACTCTGAAAAGGGGCCAACTCTGCTGGTGAAATGCTAATGCTACCTCAGCTAACCTTGTTTACATTATTTGAAAGGGCTTACTGTCAGTTATGTTTTGATAACCCAGATAGTGACTGTGGCTTCACACGACAACACAGCCAACAAAAACAATGTGTGATAAATACACTGCATGAACACGAGCAGATAACTCACCTCTCAATCAGCAACACTGCCAGCTCGGCGTCCGACTTGCAGCCCTCTTTTGCCTTGAACTCTCTGCACTGTGAAAAAGCCGCTCCAATATTAACTCTGGTTTTGTGCCATGCAGGTCACACTCCCTTTTTTTATCCTGAATTCCACCAACACCGTCCTTTTTCACTTCTTTGCCTCAGCCATCTTTCCAGACACGATCCCGGGATAACAGGCTAGCCTAGCTGCCTTCTCCTTATGCCCCTTATCCAAAAGCTCATGTGTGCCGTAAAGCAGAACGTACGTCTCGCGAGAGTGCGGGACCTGCGGTCGAAACTTACTGAGTCCCAGATGCAGGCCAGCAGGTCCCTCTGTGGTAATGGGAGAGATGCCATTCTCACTGTAATAATCCAACCCTCCAATAGATAGACTTTGAAACTGATATTTTAAGGTGAAATTCAAACCTAGTGGGGCTTTAATTTGAAAGATGATAATCATTTTGGATTTGATGCGCTTGTTCCTACATTCATCGTGCTGTATTCTGTGAATGCTTTGTCGATATATGGACTATGCAGTTTTGATGCTGGCGGGTCATCTGTTCTGTAATGGTGCGGAGTCAGGTAAAGTGACTCTCATTCAACTTCCTGTCGATCCCCCTTTGCCTATCTCTGCAGGATAGGGAACCTGCTGGTGCCCAATGACAACTACTGCAAGTTTGAGGACTGGTTGGTGCCCATCCTGGATCAGATGGTGCTGGAGCAGAAGACTGAGGTGGGCTTCCAATAGCATGTTCACAAGCGCTGATCCAGGATCAGATTTGCGTCTTGAGAGCAGGGGGAGGGTGAAGGGAGAATGGGAACAAAAGGAAACGGTATTTATCACTTTTGGAACGTTCATGGTTTCATATAGTGTGATCAGCATCTACTGCCCGGGTTGCCAGTTAAGTTGCTCAAGTCTAGGTCTGTCTGTCTATCTATTGATCTGTCTATCCATGGATCTGTCTCTCGGTGGAGAATTTGAAATACCCAGATCTAATTGGGTATCGCTTCATGAAAACTAGGCTGTTTATCTTGGTTAAGGGTGTAGATGGGATATAAAGATGGACGATGCGTCTCCACTTCCTTGCGCTGTACAAAAATGTAGCCAAAATATCCTTCATACGGACGCTGCAATCTTGCATATTTATAGCCAAAGTCTGCAGTAGAATGGCGATATCGAGGTCCCGCCCATTGACCCGCCCTCTTCGTGGTCTCATCCCCTAAGCCTTTTAAGTTGCCCAAATGGCTCCCTCTGTTAGTGGGAAACATTGGGTGATGTACACAGCCAACAGACTGGTTCTCTATGACTAAAAGCTTGTTAAGGGTTTGATAGATCAGGTCTTTTTCAGGTACAGTCGTATGATGCTAAAATACGTTTCCGACTGTCCTCGTCCTTCGCGGTTAGTTGCTTAGCAGATGTCCGGGATTCGCCAGCTAGCAAATCCATTGTCTGGGAATAAGTAGCAACTTCACACAACCCTACTTGTGAATTCAGGGCTACCAAACCTTTGACGGTAGCAAAATGGTGTTTATGGCTGAGTAGATTCCCCAGTATTATGGATTATAACGTTAGTTCAAACATGCTAGCTACTTGGCTATGGGTGAATCTGAATCTCAATTTGCTGACCTTAGTTTAGTAGCTAGCTATGATTTTTTTTGGGCCACTTATGCTGGCAGCGAAAATTTATTGTTGAAAGCCCTTAGCTCTGAACATAAGATAATTACCAACAGTAGCTACATTATGCTATGTTCAAAGTAAAGACCTTTCACCACCGATTTCGGTCGCTGTCTACAGTGACCTATTATACAAGTGTCTGCCACTAACATGGCAATATCCCCCGCCGCCTCAATTTTATGTGTCCGTACGTGCTAATTGCACGGCGGGGGATAAAAATGTTGCTTAACTTGCTAGCTAAGTATCTTGCCATACATTTTTACAGTATTGGCATTGCTGCAAACAGTACATGACCCTTTGTTCAGTTGAAAGACCAATTTACAAACAATTTTTATTGGACTTGCAAATCACTATGTGTAATAACTCTGTTCTGCACTGGGACCCAGGAACCTATGCATGAGTATTTTAAATATTTTATATCTTCTCGATAGTTACAGCCCAGCTCTGTTGAATTTCTCGAAAGTAATGGTGGATTTACACTGGTCCGACGCGTCAGCTGACGCTTACGCCTGAAAAATTGAATATATATTTGTGTGGTAAGAACTACTTAATGACAGAGACCATCTTCAGAAAAAAGTTATTTGACACGTGCGTGAATATTTCAGTTCGGCTGATCTGCTGTCCCATCCACTAACATTGAGGTGGCGGGTTTATAACGTACTGCAACCAGCAAATACGTGGTGATCAAGACATTTTGACCTCACTTCTGGTGAGCTGATTGGTTGACCATCTTCATATACTGTACAGTCAATGGTCAAGGGTATCTAGGTGGTGAAGACTTGCCCGAGTGTGTGCCCACTTGGCATCTGGTCTAAAAACTGTTTACAACTCAATTCAAAATGATTGAGGAATAGGTACGTTCATTATGTACTGTGTACTTTTCCAGGGGCGGGTTGCTCAGTCACCAACTCCAGTCTAATTTTCTGTGATAACCTCGGCAACAGGAAAGGCTGGGGGTAAATGGGCTGGTGATGGCCTTGTGGATGCAGGCTTTATTTTGCTGGACAGGTTGAGCCAGATTGTTAGGTGTCTTCATACTGGGCCTGTCATTGTCCCTGAGTGACGCGGGGTATTTCCCCTAGAGCAGTGTCCCCAACCCTCTCCTGAGGCCCACCTGTCCTGCATGCTTTAGATTTCTCCCTGCTCCAGCACAGGTGATTTAAAAGATCAGCTTGTTAATCACCCCCCAAAGCTGATTGATTACAGCCTGATCATTTGAATCACCTGTGCTGGAGCAGGGAGAGATCTAAAACAAGCAGGACAGGTGGTCCTCCAGGAGAGGGTTGGGGACACTGCCCTAGAGTACGAGTCTGCCGCTCTATCTCCCTGCTGCGGAGTTGAATGTTTATTCAGGGCATTCAGATCTCCTAATATGTCTCTATTTTTCTGAACAACAGCAGTAATTGCTAAAACCCCCCGACTCTTGCAGGGCACACTGTGGACCCCCTCCAAGATGATCCATCGTCTCGGCAAAGAGATCAACAACCCGGAGTCTGTGTACTACTGGGCCTACAAGGTGAGAATCATACTGCACGCTGATTGTTCCTTACTAAATGTTCAATACTGATTGTTTAAAGCCGATCTAGAACCTTATAAAACCTGTGGACTGAGATGAGTTTTTCAAATGCAGCTGCTCTGTTCAAATTTGAAGTTTTGGCCTGTTTTAAATTCTAGTGGAGACCCCAAGGTTTCAAAGACCCTGGAATATGTGCTGCTGAGTTGCTGGGAAATATGTGTGAAATGGTGCACAAGATCTAGACATTACTGGGTTTGAATATTACGCTCAATACAGGTATGATGCAGCTTCAGTGAAGCGCTGCAACCAGCAGATACAGAATCCGTCCACAGCACTGTCCCAACATGGGAAAAATAGTACTTGATCTGTCTTTGGACTTCTTCATGGAGGATACAAGCAAAAATTGGAGTTTAAGGGGTTAAGAGTACTGCGTTGTTGTTGGTGCTGCTCCCCGCACACCTTCTCCCTGAGTAGCGCTACATTTTGCGGTTAACAGTCTCATCTGTCTCTTACTTTTCCAGAATGACATCCCTGTGTTCAGCCCGGCCCTGACTGACGGCTCCATCGGAGACATGATCTACTTCCACTCCTATAAGACCCCAGGGCTGGTCCTGGATATTGTGGAAGGTGAGATTGGAGGAGAGGGAATTTTACTGTCTGCTCATTGGGCAGTTATATTATGTTATGGCCCCAATTTGTTATTACATTTATAACACAACAGCAACAGCAAGGGATGACAAACACAGTTTTAACAACTAAAACACATTTAATTTTTAACGAAGACAAAGACTAATAACAACCTACAACTAAAGACCAAGATTGATAAATAAGAAAAAACAGAAATAATTACAGTCCCTTTTTAGTGGGGTGGCTTGGTGATGTCCTGGATGAAGAAAATGCTCAAACACAGTCAAAGAAATCCACAAAAGAAACGTCACAGGTCTTGAACAGAATGGCAGGTCTGGTCATCTTCTTGCAATTTCTCCTACTACTTTACTGTCTCAATTCTTTTCCTTATATACTCTTTTGCAGACCCCACCCACATTTAGACCTCTTTTTTTTAACTTTCTGAGACTTGCCCCAGACATGTCCAGGACATGTCTATACATGACTCCAGTCTGAGCTAAACAAAAAAAAAGATAAATACTGCCATCTAGTGGCCTATATTCACATTACACCTCCATTCCAAAAGGGAAAAATTTTGACTCACAAAGGCAAAATTTTTCTTTTCAATACAAAATGGTTAAGTGAACACTTGTCTATATATACATATCATACAATATTCAAACACATGATATATATATACACATTCAAACACGGGATAAGCAATCAGCAATTACATTGTCTGTACCCTTCACATGCTTAATTTCCAAGTCAAACTCCTGTAAAATCAAACTCCAATTCAACAATCTCCGATTCTTGTTTTTCATCTTACTCAAAAACGTGAACGGATTGTGGTCAGTGTACACAATCATTGGCTTTTGTCCTGTACAAACATAAACCTCAAAGTGTTGTAAAGAAAGGACCAGAGCCAACAGTTCCTTCTCTATTGTGGAATAGTTCCTTTGGTGGCGATTGAACTTCCTGGGGAAGTATGCCACGGGATGCTCAATGTCATCAGAGTCACTTCTCTGTAGGAGCACAGATCCACAAGCTTGGTCGCTAGCATCGACCGCGATGGAGAACGGTTTGTTGAAGTCAGGAGATTTGAGCACGGGGAAGTGACACAGCAGAGACTTCAGGTGATCGAAGGCTCTCTGGCATGCATCATCCCAGGTGAACTTTACGCCTTTCTTCAGTTGGTTAGTTAGACTGAGAGCAATCTCAGCAAAGTTCTTGCAGAACTTGCGGTAGTACCCGATCATTCCAAGGAAGCGGCGCAAAGCTTTTTTGTTGTCAGGAACTGGAAAGTCCATGATGGCTTGGACTTTAGCATTTATGGGTGCCACCTTACCCTGGCCTATGACGTAGCCAAGATAGGTGACAGTAGCACAACCAAAGTCACTCTTGTTCAGGTTAACAGTCAGGTTAGCCTGGGTCAGGCGCTGGAACAACGTCTCTACATCTTTTAGATGTTCTTCCCAGGAGTCACTCCATGTGATCAGGTCATCGATGTATGCACCCGTGTGTGGCAATCCGGCGATTGTAGACTGTATCATCCTTTGGAACGTGGCTGGGGCATTTTTCATGCCAAAGGGTAGGACTTCATACTGGTACAA
Source organism: Gymnothorax reevesii (assembly GCA_029721435.1). NCBI lineage: Eukaryota > Metazoa > Chordata > Actinopteri > Anguilliformes > Muraenidae > Gymnothorax > Gymnothorax reevesii. The sequence continues at coordinate 1,385,732 of CM056584.1, read as the reverse complement.
TCCAGATGGTGTGGCAAAAGCAGAGATGCTCTTGGCCCTCTCAGTTAAAGGCACACACCAATAACCCTTCAATAAATCAATCTTGGTCAGAAACTTTGCTTGCCCTACACTATCAATACAATCATCAATCCTAGGTATTGGAAACACATCAGTTCTAGTTACAGCATTGACTTTGCGATAATCTGTACAGAATCTAGTACTTCCATCAGGTTTTGGAACTAGCACACAGGGTGAACTCCAATCGGAGTTGGAGGGTCTGATAATATCATGTTTTAACATGTACTCAACCTCTTTCTCAGCAATCTTTCTCTTTTCAGGATTCATCCGGTATGGATGCTGTTTTATTGATTTGGCATCACCAACATCTACATCATGAGAGGCTATAGTAACTCTCTTTGGAACATCAGGAAACAAATCCTCATATTTCTTGATCAACCTTTCAAACTGATCTCTCTGTGAGGGTTCTAAGTGCTGGAGTTTTACATCAAGATTTTGCAACACTTCAGTGTTTGACAATTTACATGAAAGAACTTCAGCTTTAATTCTTGGTTCATCATCTTGAAACTCCCCCTCATCTTCACACGTTTCGACCATTGGAGAATCTGAAGTGACAGCTGCAACCCTAGCATTTCTGTCATGATAAGGCTTTAGCATGTTAATATGACACAATTGTTTTGGTTTTCTCCTATCTGGAGTCTTCACAATGTAATTGAGATCATTGAGTTTTGTCAGAATTTCATAAGGACCATGAAATCTAGCCTGCAATGGATTGGACTGCAAGGGAAACAACACAAGGACCATTTCTCCTGGTTTAAACTCACGGCTTCTAGCCTTATGATCATACCAAGTTTTCATTTTTCCCTGACTTGATTTCAAGTTCTCTTTGGCAAGGTCACAAGCTGCACGCAATCTTTCCTTGAACTTGCTAACATAGTCTAACAGACTGATTTGCGGCTCTTCCTCTTGCCATTGTTCACTCAATAATAGCAAAGGTCCTCTCACTTCATGACCAAACACTAGCTCAAATGGACTGAATCCAGTAGACTCCTGCACTGCTTCTCTAGCTGCAAACAACAGCAAATGAACCCCTTCATCCCAGTCTTTCTCATGGTCATAACAATAAGTCCTCATCATTGTCTTGAGAGTGGAATGAAACCGCTCTAAGGCACCCTGACTTTCTGGATGATAGGCACTAGAAAGAATCTGTTTTGCACCTAGTTCATACACAACCTGCTGAAACAATCCTGAAGTGAAATTGCTACCTTGGTCTGACTGAATTTCCCTGGGAAGGCCAAACAACGTGAAGAACTTTATCAAAGCCTTCGAGATTGCAGTTGCCTTGATGTTACCTAGATGTATGGCTTCAGGGAATCTGGTAGATGCACACATGATTGTCAACAAGTACTGATTTCCAGATCTAGTCTTGGGTAATGGACCAACGCAATCAACAATGACCCTAGAGAATGGCTCCCCAAATGCTGGGATAGGCTGCAATGGAGCTACAGGTGGATCTAACTGGTGTTTTCCAACTACCTGACAAGTGTGACAGGTTTTGCAAAAGTTGGAAACGTCTTTCCGAAGCCCAGGCCAAAAGAAGTGTTTCATGATCTTATCAACAGTCTTGTTAACACCAAGATGACCTCCTAAAGGTAAACTATGAGCCATTGTTAAGATCTCATTCCTATAGACCTTCGGAACAACAATTTGCCTGACCACTGCCCAATCTGCATTGGCAGGGATATCAGGAGGGCGCCACTTCCGCATCAACACACCATCCTTGAGATAATACCCAACTGGAACTGCATCTATTTCTTTTTCAGGAAGGGCTCTCCTCTTTAGTACACCAATTTCAGGATCATTAGTTTGCTCCTCAATCAACCGCTTTCTGGACAGAGACAAGTCTCCAGACACATCAGAATCACCAGACCCATCCGGCTGGCTGAATAGAGAACTGATAAAAGTATCTGATAAGTCCTCAAACGGAGAAACCATAGTAGGCCAATCAGAGTCATGAGGCGAACCACCTGAGTCCTGACTATTCAATGTACTGGACGGCACCACAACATCATCTTCTTTAGCCTTCTTGGCCATAGCACGAGTCACTGCGCAAGAAGGATACAGAGATGGGTCCTCATCCCCATTTTCAGTGCTCGGCTGTGAAGTAAGATGTACAGGGGGAACTACTTTGCCCCCAGCCAGGTCATTGCCTAGCAACAGAGAAACACCCTTTATAGGTAGACTTGACATAAGTCCCACCTTTACCTGTCCTGTAACTAAATCTGACTTCAAGAATATAGAGCGCAGGGGTACAGATACAGTCCTCCCTTCAATACCTTGTACAAGTATGAAATCCCCTGAAGCGGTCTCATCACGTAACTCCAAGGAGTCCATTAACAAAAGTGACTGAGAAGCTCCGGTATCCCTTAGGATATATATGGGGACAGGAGTAGTATGCTCATTCAGAGCCACAAATCCCTCTGACACAAATGGAAGAAATTCCTCCCTCACAAAGTCAGCTGTATTAGGCTTTTTAGCCCCACAAGAAGCAGGCAATTTAGCAGATTGGTTATCTACTACAGGGGTTTCTAACCTTGTTTTCACAAAAGCATTTGGTTTGGTATCCTTTTCTTTTTCTTTCTTAGCTTTAAGGAACCAACAGTTAGTTGTAACATGACCAGATTTCTTGCAATAACTGCAAACTAGACCACTTTTGTCACTGTCAGCTTTCACACTTTGATCAGACCTATTACTGGATTTCTGAGCACCATCACCAGATTTGTCTTTGTCTTTGGGTGAGGAATCTTGGGTATCACCGTAACCCTTTTTCTGAAATTGGGACCATTTTTTTCTAACTCAAATTTTCTTTGTTTTTCTTCTCTTGCTAATTTTTCTAACTCAAACTGCCTTTGTTTTTCTTTTTCTTCCCTCTCAAATTCTCTTTGTTTTTCTTTTTCCTCCCTTTCTTTTTCTCTTTCTTCCCTTTCTTTCTCTTTTTCCTCCCTTTCTTTTTCTCTTTCCTCCCTTTCAATCTCTAGCATTTTTAATTTAAGTTCCATTTCTATATTTGGATTTTCCACTGGAAACTGTTCCAGATCTCCTGGTGCAAACACATTTTCATCAATGTAATATTCAACTATCTCTCTAGCCAGTCTTGCTTTTCGCATGGCTGGTTTTACCTCTGTCAGCTCCAACTGTCTGCAAATTTCTAGCAGTTCTGTCTTTTTAAAAGACTTCAAAACCCCTACGGTTGGTGATGCCAAGAAATCATCCATTGCTGTTGTCAATATATATCTAGGAAAATTCACAAAAACAATTTCACAATTTGGAATGTTAGATTTTCAATAAATTACTCACACAATGGTCTATCCCGGACCTTGAGCCCCCAATTTGTTATGGCCCCAATTTGTTATTACATTTATAACACAACAGCAACAGCAAGGGATGACAAACACAGTTTTAACAACTAAAACACATTTAATTTTTAACGAAGACAAAGACTAATAACAACCTACAACTAAAGACCAAGATTGATAAATAAGAAAAAACAGAAATAATTACAGTCCCTTTTTAGTGGGGTGGCTTGGTGATGTCCTGGATGAAGAAAATGCTCAAACACAGTCAAAGAAATCCACAAAAGAAACGTCACAGGTCTTGAACAGAATGGCAGGTCTGGTCATCTTCTTGCAATTTCTCCTACTACTTTACTGTCTCAATTCTTTTCCTTATATACTCTTTTGCAGACCCCACCCACATTTAGACCTCTTTTTTTTAACTTTCTGAGACTTGCCCCAAACATGTCCAGGACATGTCTATACATGACTCCAGTCTGAGCTAAACAAAAAAAAAGATAAATACTGCCATCTAGTGGCCTATATTCACATTACAATTAACAGCAGTGGTGTTTAACGTGACTGTCCTCCTATCAAGGCATATTATTTGTTTATAAAGTGTGATTGTTGCGCTTCTTGGGTTGTAATTATTTTGCAGCTGATTTTGGTCTGCCCATCATTATCGTGGCCTGGAATACAGACAGTGCTTTTGCAGCCAGCTGATGGAGCTGGGTATTTTCACTCTGTGTGTCTGTGTGTCTGTGTGTGTTTCCCCCCAGATATTCGGAGGCTCAATAACAAGGCCATTATCGCCAAAAACACTGGAATGATTATTCTGGGAGGGGGACTGGTCAAGCACCACATCGCAAACGCCAATCTCATGGTAACCACACCCCTGCCAGATTCTAACTGGCTGAAAATCAAATTATTTTCTTACCCTTCCTACATCACGTCTTTAGCTGTATCTACATCATGGAAGTTAGTCTTGGTGAATTTGCACTTACTGTCGCTGGTTCCTGTTCCCAGTACTTCTCTCTTTAACCAGTTTAAATTATCATTAAAGGCATGGCTCAAGGCTAATCAAAGATGTGATCACTAATCAATATGCTGTCTTACAGTAAGCATTGTCATATGGTATTAGTACCCTTGTATGTACATTGCTTTTATGGGATGATGTGATAGTATATGTTTTATATGCTTTAAATTTATATGTTATAAAGTATATGTTTTAGTATGGTGTATGTTTCTAGAATGATGTTGCTACTTTAGTGTGTATCTTGTAGTGGCAACAGTAGGGTAAGGGTGTGTATGTTTGTGTTTTATAGCTCCCTGCCCAGGGACCACAGATGCAAATTAGCTTCCGAGCTAACTCTGGTACTGGAGTTGTCTTGTACATGGTCCCTGTCAAATAAGCTAATAAACTAAACTAAACTAAACTCTGTCCATCATTTGGTCACCTCCTTTCACTCTTCTCTCTCTCCTCACCTCCAGCGGAATGGAGCAAACTTCGCTGTGTTTGTAAACACGGGTCAGGAGTTTGACGGCTCCGACTCTGGTGCGAGGCCCGATGAGGCCGTGTCCTGGGGCAAGATTCGTGGGGACTCCACGGCTGTTAAGGTGAGGCATGTGCCGCGGTGGACATTTAGGTGATGCTCATACACCAGCAGAAAAAATACACAGGAGTGACGAACAATTCGCTCCAAAACCAGATGGAATCGCTATTATGGGCAAAATAATAGGAGCTAAAATAAAATGGGGGGGAAAAAAATGAAGAATCGTCTTGCGGATTTTTGCTTTTTTACATTTATTTTCAGTCACACATTCAATGGTTTAAACTTGGTCTGTTCTGATAAACCATTTATACAACCCCAAGTACGAAGTATTTGGGACAAAGTGTAAATTGTGAATAAAGTCAAAACGCAATGACTTTCAAATCACACCAGCCAGTAATTTATTCACAATAGAACAGAGATAACATAGCAAATGTTGAAACTGAGAGATTTTGCAATTTTATCCGCAAAAGGCGCTCATTTTAAATTTGATGGTCGCTACGCTTCTCAAAAAAGTTGGGACAGGGGCCTGTTTACCATGATGTAGCATCCCCTCCTCTTTTTAACACAGAGTGGAGGCGTCTGGGCATTGAGGAGACAAGTTTCTTGAGTTTAGCCATTGGAATTTGATCCCACTCTTGTTTAATACAGGCTTCTAGCTGCTGGAGAGTTTTGAGTCTCCTTTGACTGACTTCTCTTTTAATTATGCGCAAAATATTCTCAATCGGTGAAAGATCAGGACTGCAGTGAGGCCAGTTCAGCACACGGACTCTTCTACTGCGAAGCCATGCTGTTGTAATATCTGCAGTATGTGGTTTTGCATTGTCCTGCTGAAATACACAAGGCCTTTCCTGATATAGATTTCGTCTGGAGGGGAGCATAAGTTGCTCTAAAACCTTTTTATACCTTTCAGCATTCATGGTGCTTTTTAGCACATGCAAGTGTTCCACACCAGATGTGCTAATGCATCCCCATACCATCAGAGACACTAGCTTTTGAACTGAACACTGATAACAGGAGGGGTGGTCTTTCTCCTCTTTAGCCCGGAGGACAGGACACCCATGATTTCCAACAAGAATGTCAAATTTGCAATCGTCTGACCACAGGACACTTTGCCACTTTCCTACATTCCATTTTAAATGAGCCTTGGCCCACAGAATACGGCGGTGCTTCTGGATCATGCTCAACAATGGCTTCCTTTTTGCATGACAGAGTTTTAGGTGGCATCTGTGGATGGCACGGCGGACTGTGTTTACAGACAGTGGTTTCTTGAAGTATTCCTGGGCCCATTTAGTAATGTCAATGACAGAATCATGCCGGTGAGTGATGCAGTGGCGTCTGAGGGCCCGAAGATCACGGGCATCCAGTAAAGGTCTTCGGCCTTGTCCCTTACGCACAGAGATTTTTCCAGTTTCTCTGAATCTTTTGATGTTCTGCACTGTCGATGTTGAGACCTTCAAAGCCTTTGCAATTTCACGCTGAGGAACATTGTTTTTAAAGTATTCCACAAGTTTTTACCCCTCAGCGCCTCAAGGCTGATGGGGCATTGCTATCCTGCGGGCAGGGGTGTCCAAAAACTTTGACATCGGGCTGAGGGGTATTCCGTGCATTGCACGCCTATTTTTTTTTTTTTTTTTAATGTAAGCCTTCACAGGTTGGAGAGCCTCTGGCCATCTTTACTTCTGAGAGACTCAGCCTCTCTAAGACGTCCCTTTTATAGCCAATCATGTTACACACCTGATGCCAGTTAACTTAATTACTTACTAAATGTTCATTCAGCTGATTCTCTTATACATTAATTGCTTTTTCAGCCCTTTTTTGCCTGTGTCCCAACTTTTTTGAGACCTGTTTCAGCCAGAAAATTTGAAAGAAGATAATTTTGTGGATAAAAATGTAAAATGTTTCAGTTTCAACATTTGAAATGTTACCTATATTCTATTGTATTTTTTTTTTTTATTAGTGAAATATGCGAGCAGGTGGTAAACACAATTAAAGGTTTAAAAAACACCATACTTCATATTTAGTATCCCACCCGCCCCATATAACACTATGAGGTACAAAGATAGAGAAAAAGAAAAAAAGAAAAAAAAAAAGTTAAATTAGTAAATAACGAGAGAGAGAGAGAGAAAAAAAAGCAACATCAATAAGAAATAATATAATAAAAAATAATACCCTTAAAAAAGCAAACTAAAGATTAAAGTAGCAACAATGACATCATGAACAATAATAATAAAAAATATAAAGAAAAAAAAAAAACCTCTGAATAGCTAATAAATATTTGATTGGGAATTAAAAAAAAAAACGTTAAAGGCCTGTTGGATGCAACATTAACAATCAGGAGGAAGGACAGATAATCTACTAAAATATGAGATAAATGGTTGCCACTTTCTTAAAAAGCGCTCACTAGACCCTAGAAGGGTGAACTTAATCTTTTCCAAACGTAAAAAAGATACCATATCCTTCATCCAAGCAGAGAATGCAGGGGGGATTGGTGATTTCCAGTCTAAAAGTATTCTTCGTCTGGCTATAAGTGTTGCAAAAGCAATCATGTCCAACGGTTTGAAGTTAGGAGGAAGAGGCTCAGTTGGCACCCCAAAAATAGCAAATAACGGACAAGGATCTAAGCTATAATTGAATACATTTGACAATACACCAAAAATCGAGGACCAGTATACTCTTAAGTTTTGAACAAGACCAGAACATGTGTGAAAGGTCAGCTTGTGGGCGACCACAACGGTTGCACTTGTGGGGTCAGAGTCCGGATAAATTTCATGAAGTTTGGATTTACTAAAATAGGCTCTATGAACCACCTTAAGCTGAATCAAATTAAGCCGAGCACAGGAGGATGAGGAATTTTTACCCTCTCTAATACTGCTTCCCACCTATCCTCCGCCAACTCCATTCCCAGCTCTTCCTCCCATCTAAACTTTGACTTATTGACTTTAGCACTGCCTAAGGACATGGTGGCATGGTAGATTTTCGATATTGGCCCCTTCTGGGTAGGGGATAATTTAAAAAGGCTCTCCCATAATGATTCCTGAGGGGACCTGGGAAAAGAATCAAACTTTGTTTGCACAAAATGGCGGACCTGGAGGAAACGAAAAAAATTGAAAAATGGTAGGTCAAAATTACGGCGTAGGAAGTCAAAGCTACAAAAGGTATCACCATCGTAAAAGTCCTTGAAGCAACGGATACCCAGTCTACTCCAAAGACTAAATGTTGAGTCCAAAATAGAAGGAACAAATTGATGCAGAAAAAAAACTGAAGTGCCCGCGGAATTGTAGCCATATCTTTAAGGAGGACAGCACCAAAGGGTTTGAGGAGTACTGCGAATAAGATAGGGGGAGAGAAGAACAAACCAAGGCAGGTAAAGAGGACGAATGACAAGATTGTGCCTCAAGCATACAGCAGTTAGTTTTGGGGGAATTTAGCCAATAGATTAGTTTTTGTAAATTGGACGCCCAGTAATAATGCATAAAGTTAGGAAGTGCAAGACCACCAGAATTCCTTGGTCTCTGTAATATGAATTTGCTGACTCTTGGAACTTTCCCTCCCCAAATAAAAGTGACAATTGCCTGATCAAGCGTACGAAAAAAAGACTTGGGTAAAAATAAAGGAAGACACTGAAAAACATATAGAAATTTAGGCAATATATTCATCTTAACACACTGTACTCTTCCAGAAAGTGAAAGTGGTAAAGTACGCCAACGCTGGATATCTGATTTCATGTTGGCTACTAATGGAGCAAAATTAGTCTCAAAAAGGGAAGGTAATGTGCGAGTGATCTTGATGCCAAGGTATTTAAAACCTGAATCAGACAGACGAAAGGGAATGGAAAATTGCTTAATTTTTTGAGCCAAAGTATTAATTGGGAAAAATTCACTTTTTTGAAAATTTAATTTGTAACCTGAAAAAGATCCAAAATGTCTTAGAATAGATTCAATTGAGGGTATAGCAGACAGTGGATTTGATATGTAAAGCAGAAGATCATCTGCATTAAGGGATACCTTGTGCTCAGTACCATAACGTGTGATGCCTTGAAAATTAGGGGAGGCTTTAAGTGCTAATGACAGTGGCTCAATTGCTATTGCAAAGAGGAGTGGGGACAGCGGACAACCTTGGCGTGTCCCCCTAGATAGTCGGAAATAGGAGGAGCGTACAGAGTTGGTAATGACACAAGCCGAGGGGTAGGAATAAAGCAGCCTAATCCAGGAAACAAATGTGTCTCCAAGTCCAAATTTCTGTAATACTGCAAACAAATATTCCCACTCAACACGGTCAAAAGCCTTCTCTGCGTCCAAGGAAATGACAACCTCAGGAGGCAAACAGGGAGTTGAGATGTGAATGATATTTAAGAGTCTTCGGATATTGGAAAACGAATGCCGACCTTTAATGAAGCCTGTCTGATCCTCCGAGATAATCTGAGGGAGAATGATCTCAAAGCGTTTAGCTAACACTTTTGCAATAATTTTGCTTTCTGTATTAAGCAATGAAATTGGACGATAAGATCCACATTCTAGGGGGTCTTTGTCCTGTTTAAGTAAGAGTGATATGGTAGCTTGGGTAAGGGTTTGAGGCAGAGATCCAGTCTCCAAAGACTCATTAAACATATCCAACAGAAATGGTGCAAATTTGTCACAGAATTTTTTGTAAAACTCCGCCCCATACCCATCAGGGCCAGGTGCCCTGCCACTCTGCATAGATTTAATAGCCTCTTTAATCTCCCCCAATTGTAAAGGCTTATCCAGTTCACTTGCCAAACATGGGTCAATAGTAGGGAACTCTAAATCATTCAAAAAACTGTCCATGCTACTTCTGTCAGGAGGAGGTTCTGACACGTAAAGGGAGATGTAAAAAATTTCAAAAATCTTGTTTATATCTTCGGAATCAGAAACAAGATTGTTTGACCCATTCCAAATCTGAGATATCATCCGAGAAGCTGCTTGGCGTTTGAGCTGATGTGTCAATAGTCCACTATTCTTATCTCCATATTCATATAACAGGCCACGAGAATGCAGAACCAAACGCTCTGCTGTTTTAGTGGATAATAAATTAAACTCAGTCTGTAGGTCCAGTCTCTTTTTATACAACTGTGGAGAAGCGTCTGTGGCATATTGTCTATCTAGCTCTATTATTGAGTCTGTAAGAACCTATATTCTATTGTAAATAACATATTGGCTCATGTGATCTGAAAGTCATTGCATCACAATTTACACTTCGTCCCAACTATTTCGGAATCGGGGTTGTACCATACAACTGTATTATGATCCCATGATTTCAACACGACCCTTTCATCATGACAGCATTGTGGGAAACTTTCATTTAATCACATGAAATGTAAATGAGGCGGCTGTTAATGAAGAAAAAAGCCTGTCGCTACAAAGTAGGATTTGCATGATGTACTTCACTATATTAACTAAATTTATTTTTGTAACAAAAACTCTGATATGGATTTTCATTTTCTAGTGCCCTCTTTCTTCCTTTTTCCCACAATACTTTTCCATTCCATATTCTCTCATGGGCTTCTGTATTAATTAATTATTAATAAGACGAGGGGCTTTATGAGAAAGGGAATGGATCAGTTCCATTGATTTCAAAGTTTCAATTCCAATTGCATTAGGAACCGTATTCTTGTACACTCCCAGAATTGAATTGGAACTTAGTCATCAATTCCAATTCCTCTTGGAATTGACCCCAACCCTTGTTGAAAGCTGATTATGAAGAATGGGAAAATGATAGAATTTAAGGAACTTGATCTAAATTAGATTGTTATAATGGCAGTAAATGTTCTTTATAATTAGGGTCTGCACCCACCATAGCAGCTTTGAAATAAAATGGGGGCAGTAGTCCAAGAGCACAGTGACAGACAGTGAGATTACATGTAACAACTTGAGATGCTAAGAAAAAGGGAGATTTAAAAAAAAAAAAAAATTTAAATGGATTCTGCAAGGCCTTAATTTTTTTATGGTAGCTGTTTTGCTATGGTAGCTTTGTTTTTCCATGTACCGCTCAAGTTGGTGTAGCCGTCATGTTAATCCGCAAAAAATACCAGTTACATTTACGCTTGTACCGAAAGCAATGCCATCCGGCTAATGTGCAAAGAAACGAATGTACGGTTGAGCACGCTGGCGGGCGCACACAATAAGTTAGCGACGTTTAAATTCTAGTCTGATCTGCAATTGTCTGCATTTTTTTTTATATATACATAAGTGCACACACTCTTATGCCTTGTCTGATGTACATTTTGCATTCAATACTGATTGTTTGTTTCCTGTGTTCTAATAGTAGTATACATTTGTGTGCAGGATGTATGTAGAGTTTGTCTGATTTTATGTGAAGCTCTGAGTCACACTTTGAGATTTTGCGTGAACTGGGTTAAATGGTTTGATTAACCGAGTTGCGTCTTTGGCATGTGCTATGTTAATGTTTGATTAACTGATTGATCGATACCGTTACCGAGTGCTGTGAAGATTCAGCGGAGTGCGCGGGGTTCCGAACACTTGTTCGGGGACTCCACCGGCCTAGAGCGTGCGTGAGCAGCAGCGCGACGCGTTAGTGCACCTGTCAGCTCATGCGCTTTTTCTCCCCTCTGTCCCTCTCCAGGTCTTCTCGGACGCGACTCTAGTCTTCCCCCTGCTGGTGGCTGAAACGTTCGCGCACAATGCTGCCAGACTCGCCACGCAGAACGGAGAATGACGTTCCTGTGGCCCCTCCTCTCTTTGTCCACCCTGTTTTTATTTGATTCTGGTGTACGGGGTTGTGTTTTCCTTAAATAGCCTCATCCTGTTAAAGCCCTGCACCTTGGGGCTGGTGTCCACTCTCTTGTTCTGCGTGCATGACTGCCACTCAGCAGTGCTCTACATTAGGAGCCTCCCTTCCTCTTAATTCATGTGCGTTATCTGGGAAATTAAGCTACTGCAAATTGGCATTATTAATTTTTTGCGCCTTTTGTCCTCGCTTTGTCATCTTTTTATATCCTGCTCACTCCTCCTTCCCCCCCTTCTCATCTTTTCCCAATTATTCATTCCTTCACTGTGCCCAGATACTCCTCCTATAGCTCCATATATTTAGTATTCTTTCACTCAAGTTCTTTTCCCACTGAGCGAAATTGATGCATTCCTATCGAACAGGTTTGATTTCAGCATTACTGGCATCAGACTTGAACTCTTGGAGCCTCCGTATCCTCGCTACATCGATATTCATTAAGTTTCTTTTTATTTATGACTAGCTGCTACCCGGAGTGAAATTGCCTTTTTTTTTGCGTGCATGACCGTTTTTCAAAAATCGGGCGACGTCAAGTCCTTCCTGGTGTCCAAGTGGACATTTACACCAAATTTTGTTATGATCAGTTGAGAAATGTAGGAGAAAAACGTGTACATATGCACAGACAGACAGACATTGACGTCAAATATATTATTGATGGGCTCTTGCGACTCTGCGGTGACATGCTGTCTAAATTCAGGTCTAAAGAGGCTTTGGGTTCAGTGCTTTTTGAGTGGGTAACACACAACATTTAACTACAATACCAAAGATGGTCATGGTTGTTTTTTTTTTTTTTTTTTAATTCTTTTTTTATTTTAAAGAATGTCAAGTTTTTTATGGATGATTTTATTTGGTGGGTAAAAATAGTATTACATGTGGAATATTGAAGTTGCTTTTTATTTTGTGTCCTGCACATTGTGGTTATTTTTATGAAACCAAAATCTGGATTGGACTTGTAGATCTCATTTATGCAGTGAAACCAGGGCTGCCCAAATCAGTTCTTGGTGCTTGTGCTCTCCTGAAGGTTTTTGCTCCATCGCTTGCAATACACACCTCATTCAACAGGTGGAGATACTGTTGAGCAGCTTATCAGTCAGGTATGGTAAATTAGAGTTAAAGTGAAAATCTATGGGATGGTCGATCTCCAGGAACAAGATTGGGCAACCCTGAGTAGAACCATATAAAATGTATAGACTAGAAACTCATATTGTGGTGGTTTGTTAAAAGTTATGTGCTGGAGTAAAAACCAATGTCTTCAAATCTGAGTCATTTTTGAGAGGAGCTTTTTTCCCCCCTCAGCGCTGCTTTTCATCTTGTTCCTGTGCACATTGACGACAGAATTGATTTGCTGCACGGTGGTTTCTGCAGTAAATTATGTGTCCACTAGGTGCCTCCCTTGTTCAATCCAGCTCTTGTACGATTCTGACCAGTGTAGCTAAATTGATGAGTGCACCTCTAATTTTCATGTTACCCAGAACTGTGTTCAAAATTGCAGTTTGTGCCAGTTTAAGAATTGAAAAGCATGCTGCAGTTTGCAAGAAGTATTCCAATATCAGTTGCTTGTGTTTTGTCTTATTGTGAGATTTTGCGTGTCATCTTTTCATCATAACCTCTGGTTACTTGGTCCATTGCCCAGGAAGTGATTTTGCATGCTGATGCATCGCTTTAAAATACGCCACAGTGGGTCTGCGCTAATGACTGCCTCACCTGGTGACTTCCTGTCAGGGTTCTGCAGTTAAGGCATGAGTGTGTTGAAAATGTGTCTTCACCCCTTCAAGGCCCTGCAGCCTATTTTTGCATTGACGTTTTGAATTGCATCTCACTGACCAGATTAGTGAAAGCCTGATCCAGAATTAGATGAAAGAGATTGAGGTTTTGTGATTCCCTATAAATAAACTGCACTTTACGACAGTATTGTGGGTCATCGTGCCCAGACTGCCCCTTATAAGGCCAGTCTGCCTGCAGTAAATCTCCTCTCCGCTAATTTTAGCACCATCCCTGTGGTTCTGGTGGCGTTTCAGCTTGCCTGCTGATTCACCGGCTGGGCCCGATGGGCACTCTATCTCCTGGGGATGCTCCTCCCACTTGTAGTCAGGTAATCTCTTCTTATTATGGCAGTCTGCTGCAATAATTCACTTATAGCCCCGCCCCTTGCTTAATATCCTGCTTCCTTATTGGTCCCATTCCTCATGCTGCATGTTTTGCTGCAATTCCCCTCCTTATAATAAGTCCTGCTCCTTGGCTACAGTTGACACTCCTTCGTGGTGAATACTGCCCCCTTCTGGAGAGAATGGAAGCAGGAATGAGGTTCAAGTGAGAGTCACTGCCACAGCTCATAGTGCTTAACAAGATCTATCTACCTGAACATATGTTTGCCTTTGGCTGGCATTAGGTCTTCCGGAAGGGGAACACCATCATTTATCAAACAGTGTTGAATTATTTTATTTTGGTTCTGTACTCCTGCACTTCAGTCCCTGCAGGAAGTTGCGAAATCGCGGTTGCAAATATTATCACAAATTCAACTAATCCACGCAAGTTTTTGCAGCCTTGCAGTTTTGTCCAATCATCGCAACTCTTGGCAAATTTGACCAATCACTGTAGTTGCCCTCTTCTGCCTGCGTCATCATGAAGATAGACTCACTTCCCGCAAAATCCTGGAGAAAGTTATCAGCTTTAACCCTGTCTAGACTGGGCTGTTTGGGGCTTCCTGGGGCCGGGGGGCTTTTTACGCCCCCCCCGGTAACCCGTAAACGACATGGCGTATGACCACCAAATTTGCCGGGAATGATGTACACGTAAAACTAAATCACTACAGTCATTTGGCATTATTATGACCTATTATAACGTCATTGTGACAAGTTTTGATTTTCATTACCCAGAATTTTATCCCATAGTGCACCAGCTCCAAGAGGCCATAAAATTGACAAAATTCTTTTAATGTTCAGTAAAAATTGTTTTTCTTTTCCTCAGTGTTTTTCTTAGAAGTTCAGGTCAGAATGAAATTAAAGTAGACTTATAAAGGATTACAGGTTTGCATAAGCAAAACTTGCTCTGTTCTTTTCTTCAACTTCTTTGTGTTTAGTATATTGATTTCAATGTAGAGCCTAAAGACCACCTGAATAATGGAAAAAACATCTATTAGTTGGTAGTAGAAGCTTTCATCATATAAAATCAATGACGTTATCAAATTAACATGAATTCTACATGACAAAGCTGACCGTAAATTACGTAAGATATTGTAAATCTCATGGAATAAGTAAATGTTATAAACAAAATCTGTAAACTACATTGATGAAACCGAAATCTGCAAATTTTCGTCAGACATACTTGTGAGAGAACTTGCCATGGAAACGGCGAAGATGGTGGACTTGACTTATTGGTATAAAATTGTTCCCAGACAAGTTTTAGGAAAAGTCACCAAGTTTAGTGGTTCTAGCTCAAGCCGTTCAGAAATTATACAACGTGAAAATTGCCGCGGGCATAAAAAGCCCCACCCCCCCCGGTAAAGATAGGGTTAACATGCGGTTTAGAAATGACTGTACCTTTTGTACATGGCCCCCCCACCCCCCAACCCCATTTTCCTGTGCATACAAAATATTGCACAATTTAACATGTAGAGTGAAGAAATCATTTTAACATTTGGTCACAGATCTCTGAAATACAATGACTGCTTGAAGTCTGTGGGGCATAATCACCAGATAATGGGGATCTTCCCTGGTGATGCTCTGCCAGGACTGTACTGCAGCCATCCTCTGATCCTGCTCGATTCAGGGACTTTTTTGCCTTCAGTGTCCACTTCAGCATGTAAAATGTCTGCTCAACCGCATGCCGATCTGGTGACTCAGCTAATGGAACCAAAATGATAAAAAATGTATCACTGACCGAAGAATTATGATTCTCACTATTGCAATTAATAGTAGTCATGAAATATGTGCCTTTTATGAAAATTGTGCCTGAGAGATTTCTGTGCATAAAAGTTACCACGCTTCAGTTCTAATGGAATATAACAATGCTGAACTAGCTTGTAGCAACAGTATACTGTAGCTTTGAGTCCTTTACTGAGCGCTGACCCTATAACCTTCCACAAGCCCTGTGAAGTGGTGCCCCACTAAACGAGTGTATAATGCTTAAAATTTGCATCTTCTCCAAAGCAAACACAAATGCCCTGAAATACTTGGCGTGATCGTGGATTGCGTAATACTATTAAATTGCAGGTTTATCATCCTGTTGTGGTGTGCATTCACTTAAATTGCAGTGTTCAAGTTTGCATGTGTTTGTGATATTAAAGGGTTAATTAAGGTGAGCTCGGCTTTGGAAGCCCTCGATGGGATCACGTTGAACCGCACTCTGGTAGACTGGTGTTCCCGTCACATTTCACGCTCCTTTTAGTCTTCGGTTACTCCCCTCTTGGGCATCTTTCATCAGTCTCCAACGCCGTCTACCTCTGTATAGCATGTGCTGACAGCCCAATCTGAGCCCTTAAAGCTCATCGTGCTCATGCATACGCCGTTTGTTTATGTTGCCCGGTCTCACACACACGGGGAGAATGTGAGTAAGAGGTTCCGATTCTTCAGTTACCTGTATTTGTTGAAGCCCAATGAGAAGGAAAACTTGACATGAACGGCTGGCAGAAGAATAATAAAAACAATATGAATGCAGAAGAAGTCTTAAATCTGACATAATTTATCCTCTGGGGAACTGAAACACACTTTTGATGCGCTATATTTCTTGAAATATTTTTATTTGATCAGGGAAGATCTGTTGGAGAAAGATCAGGCATACCTGGTAAATATACAAATTTTGAAAGGGTTGCCAGTCTCAAGCGTTTTATTCTTGCATTTGGACGTCATTGAATTCAGTTTATTTTATTGTAATTTTTTTTTTTTTTTGCTCAAGGCCAATACCACATATCACCAGTGAGACGAAACATTGTGACTCATCCTAAGATTTGCTTATGAGGTTCAAAGATTTTTGTCGTCTTGCAAGCAGTAACCTGTGGCAAGTCACTATTTGGCCAAAAAAAATGGTCTCCGTAGACCACTGAAAAACTTGTAGAGACAAATTTTATTGCATCGTAGATTAGCTTTAGGACCCTAGACTTTAGACTTTAAAAGAGGATGAGAAGGTTAGTGAAGGCGGTGGCGCATCAAAGCTTGAATATGACAGTGAGAGGAGAACACTTGATCAACTCTTGAGAGGCATCTTCTGTGATCCCTCAGTGGTGACCTGATTAGCAGACACTAGTGAGGGAGAATCTTAAGGATGGAGATGGTGGACTGGAGACACTGCGAGGTGGGGCAGGAGTCATTTTGAGAGAACTGTTATGATGGTGTGTTTGTCAGTTTGATGAGCAGTATATGCATGTGTGTATGTTTGCATAAGAGGGGAAAGCCTCAAGTTCACCAGATTAATTCTGTCTGCAAGGGCTGTAAGTCCTTATCTTTGTCATTATTTGCTTGTTATGTCTCCACGGCAACTTGCATCTCCGGTTGTCAACCTGCGGCGGCAGTAGCAGGTGAAAAAGCGAAAAAGCTCAAGCGCTTCGTCACTTCAACTGTCTGGTTTCTCTGAAACAGGAAGCGGCGCAAAGCAAATGTCGCTTAAATGACGCATCCAGCAGCTGCTAACGAGCCGTTCATTTTTGTTGCTTTCATTACCGGGGCAACCGGCCAGTGAGAGCAAACATCCAGGCCTATCGTTCAGCCTGTCATCGCCCACCTCATTATCATCACCTTTAACACACACCTGGGGTAAGGTGTAGCACCGGGGACAAATAATAGAACACCTGCACAGCCTTCCTGAGGTTGACCCTGCCCTGGCCCCTGATACACTGATCATTTATGCCGACGCTCCAACGTGCTGCTATGGCCGGGACAACAGCTACGGACTGCCCCGTGATTGGTTATCAGGAGCAGCAGGTTGCTTCCTGTTGGTTGTCAAGAGCACAATAACTCCTTCATTGGTTGTTGAGAGCTGGTGGTATTCTGCACAGCTTTGAAGATATTGTCCTGGGCAAAGGTGACAAACTTGACTTTAACACTGCAGACTTCAGATTCATCCTCATCTCTCTTTCCTGGAGCGTCTGATCCAGATATGATCTGTGAATTTTGACTCAGTCATGCCTTTAGGAGTCAGACATAATTGGGAAATATTGAAGGCTCCTTATCTGTGTTACTGGGCCTTATAATGAGTGGACATGAAACTCCGAATTACAGCCATTTTGTGTTCAGTTATCCAAGATCCTTTTCCTCAAAGGTGGATTACTTCTGGCTTTTCAGTTGGCTGGAGAAGAGCAAAGAGGAAAACCTCTAACAGCTGTTTTTAGTTTTGTGCTTGTTACAGATTTGTGTGGCCTCTGTACCATTATCCAGCTGACTTGGTTAGTCTGCCTGGCGGAGCAGACTCCAGCCCTTAGTATAGAGCAGGGATGGGCAACGAGGGCCGTATCTGTCCCTGGTTTTCACACCAACCTCTGGTCTTTAATTAGTTAATTATCTAAATTCGCCAAACTATTCATGAAATCTGACATGTCTTTAAATTATCATGACTTACCACCAAAGACTGTTCTTGTTCTCCTACATAAAACATTTTTCTTTGATCAAACCTTTGCAAAAATCTAGATATGTGTATGCAGCCAATTAACTCAATTAGTCAGGGCAATTGATAGAAATAAAAACCTGCTGCATACACACCGGCCCTCCAGGACCGGAGTTGCCCATCCCTGGTATAGAGGGTTAGTCCCTGCAAGGTCGGCTTAATCCAAGTAAGGATTCTCACAAAGGTGTACAATAATAAGTCTCTCCTGGCTTTGAAGTACACATGTCTCGTTCTTGCTCAGCCAGTTTGTTTTCTGTGAAAGAAAAAAATTCACTGCCTGAAGATATTGACCATCCCTATCAGTAATTTTTCTTTGCGATAAACTTTGTGCAGTGGGGCTGCAAGCTGACCAAGCCGCTGCACAACCCCCCCCACCACCACCCCCCCCCACCCCCTCCGCACACTTGAAATTTATGAATTCATTTCCTGCATGATGTGAATTTATGGTTCACATTCCCTTAAAAACCCAGTTAGATTCATGTTTTAAATAAAATACAATTTTTTTTCAGATCTGTTGTTTGGTCTCAAGTCAAGAATTGTCTTTTCATACATGACTTATGGTTCTGTCTGGTATTAATTTTCTAGCCAGTGGCCTTAGACAATGAAACCAGGTATTTTGAGAGTGTACTTTCCGTACTTTGCTTGATTATTTCTTAGGCAGCCTGTTCCTCCCCAGACAAACACCATTCATGCCGATGCCCTAATCTGTACCTGCATCTGTCTGCTGCCTCTGTCAGAGTCTGTGTCAGACACAACAGAAAGTGTATTAAAGAAGGAATATTTGAGGAGCGTTGCTTTCGAGCCCTCTAGAGTCTCATTATATGGAACAGAAAATTTAGGTGTAGTATTAATACATAACATTGAAATGAATTGACTCTTGTAGCTTAATTGCTGCGTAAAACATTTACAGCATGTTCAAGTGTATAACTAAAATCATTTGGCCATTTATACAAGCATGAGAGGCTGAGAGCTTGATTGAGTTGATGATATGGTACTTGGCCCTGATGTCAAAAAGTTATTTCGGCCATTAAGACTGATTTTTTTTGTTGTGTTTCCTTCGTTGTGTGCTTTCTTGCCTTAAACTTCCATTGGGCGATGCACAAAAATGTATTTATTCTCATTTTTTTTTCTGTTCAGTAATTTCATTGAGTGTATCTCTATGAATATATTGATTCAGTCATGTGAGTTGGTTTTAGCTTTTACCATTTTCTCAGACTCAAAATAGGAAATGATATTTCTATGTTAACAGAAAGGTTGTGCAAGTGACATGTTTTGAAAGCTGAACTATCCAGAATCTCAAAAATATTAAATGTATACCCAGTCAAGTATATATTATAAATATATGTACTGTAAATGATCGCTTTAAATCTAACCTACTGAAATCATTTATGACCAGGAATGAAGCTTTGCAAGAAAATTGAATTTCTCCAGAAAACTAATTATTTAAAGATTATATCATGAAAATATATTTGAAATGTGAATTCAATTGAAAGGTTCTAGCACATAGTTCAATTTTAGGGCTGTATTCAGAGTGCTGGGCATTTTAACAAGAGCACTGATCGTTGTATTTGCTGGATAAAGTAGATGTACATATTTTGATTAATCCTTACTTCTCCACTGGTCTTGTGGACTCTCAGATGGGTTCACTGTCATAACTACCCACTGTTCTATGTGATAAGTTCAATGAAAATAGCCTCCCATTGGTATAGGATTGTTTTTCAAATGTACTGTTTATTATATAGATTATTGAATGTATCACAAGGCCAACATGACTTTTCCCCATGTATATCTGCCCTGTGGATTGCCTTGTGATCTTTTTTATTGATTGCACAAGCTTATTAAGTCTTTATGTAATTCTTGTATGTAAATGAATAGAATCCAATTCATTAAGAAAAGTTTAGTGGTCAACTAAGCAGGAGTGATTTATAACTGGTGCTGTGTCCGTGAGGGTTTAAGTAACCACAGATACACTTGTGTTGTGGTAATGTGGTCTATCAAAGGTTCACTAGCTTAAGTGCTCTAGTCATAAATGTATTTGTAACCATTATTCCTGGACTGACGTGTACAGCGATTGAGGCGGTACAGGAAATGGAACCGAAACCAGCAATCGCGTGTACAGGAGGCTGGCGAGGAAGGGCTCATGCGACTTGATGAATGTGTGCTTTGAACTGTCTGAGTTTTCATAACGGCCCTGTGCTCATCTCCTCCTTGAAATAGAGGGAAAAGGCAATGGCTGTGAAGATGTCAATAAAAAAATTCAGTTGCCAATAAAATTTCCTGCAAGTCAATTCTTTATTGTATTTTACAGAGACACTTGATCAACAAAGTGTGATTATAATTTTTTTTTCTTTAAAGCTTTCCTTCTCACACGCCAGCACATACACTGTAATGTACAGTTCTAGTGTTTTCTGTGCTGCCTCTGCGGTTTCTCGTTAATTAGAGGATTCTTCTTGCTCAGAAGTCATGGAAAGTTTCTATTCACTTGAGTGTAGCAAAGATGGAGCCTCCCTCTTTGGCTTGTCTAACTTGCCTGAATACACCACTTCCTACTCCTCTCTCCCCTCCTTCCCTAAGGAAAGTCCATCGTCCTGCTGTCTCTCTTTCCCTTGTTGGTCGAGATTGGATTCTCTTAAATGCAACATGTTTACAAGTGATGAGATGGCAAAACTTCGAGACTTCTGTGCCAGTGTGAGATGAATGCCCCAGTACCTCATGCATCTATCTGGACATCCTGGACAAGGTATGCCTTCAACCAAAACACTATTGTAGTCATTATTTTAATAAAGTATGCTGCATTGCTGAGGACTCCATGGACTTATTGAGCTCTTTGGTTGGATAAGAATGACCGTCTCACCAGTTTATCCTTGTCAGTGTACCAATATGGACTATGAAAAGTATTTGTTTTCGATGTAACCTGATGGTTTTATTGGTGATGGTGACCAGCTACCTGCAGTTGTTTTAGATAATGGAAGGACCCTGTCCACAGGGACACCTCTGTGCTGCTGCCTCTCTCTTCCTCCAAGGGGACAGGGCCACTGTTCCTGCTGAACTGAGCCAGCTGATGAGAGACACTGATTATCAGCGCAGCAGGCACGGGAGACCAGTCCGCGAGGGAGACCAGTCCGCAAGGGAGAACAGTCCACACAATAGACCAGTCCACACGGGAGACCAGTCCGCGAGGGAGACCAGTCCACACGGGAGACCAGTCCGCGAGGGAGACCAGTCCGCAAGGGAGACCAGTCCGCAAGGGAGACCAGCATATGGAGGTACCAACGTGAGTAATGCCAGTTTATGACCGGATCAGATTAAATATTTGGTCTTAAAACCTCTTAACTGGCAATATGCCAATCAAGTTAGACTGCAAAGCAAAAAGTTAAGAGTTAAATCTTATCAAGTCTAGTCTTATCTGAGAATGGACTCAAATAGACTGAGAGCTCATTTGACACTAAGAGTTGAATTAACTGAGCATTTTATTGTGTTGGTGATGTGATTTATCACCTGTGGTTTTTTTTTTTTTTTATTTTTACATGGGTTTGAGCCTAAAATTACCTGTGTCCTATCCAACAGGAAATTTGCCCGACCTACGTCTGCTAGTAGGTTGCAAAGCCTGGAGGTTTACAAGATGCAGAGACCAGAACATGCTGAAATTAAAAATGAGAGAGACCGGAGCGAGAAAGACCAGAGAATAGAAGAGACCAGCACATGACACTGATCAGTTAATTGGAGAACAGCACCCACACAAAAATGAATACACACACAGAGAAACCACGGAGCACCCAGATCGATCGAGTAACCAGAACTCCAATACAAGCATTTCCTCAGCTGGTCGAAGAGGCAAAGACCAAAAGGTGATTTTACGATACAACCCAATCGACTTTCACCTGACTGACGAAATAATGAGTGACACCTCAGAGGATCAGGTACATGCACAGGAATGGGCCTTTTGAGTAAGTAAAGACTAATTTATACTTTACTTGCCAAAGAGTTTGCTTAGAAATTGCTACATAATCATCATCCAATGTCAGAAATTCTTTACCCATGTGAACAACGCCAATGAGTGGTCAAAACTATGGTCCTTCACGTGACATTGTGTTTACAATCGCAGTTGAACACTTTTAAAAGTTAACAAATACATTTTGAGAAGTCGTTGCATGCATGGAGGACGAGGACACTTTGTTGGCCGGGGATATTTAAGGTGGTCCTCTTTCGAAGCGCGAATCAAGCATTACTCTCAAACAGAATACAAATGCACTGGAATGGCAGTGAGCTAGTAAGAGATGACCCTGGAGAGGTTGAAGATCATTATTGAATTCCACGGCTCTACACTGGGGCCCAGGGACGGCAGAACTTAACCACTGTGAACAAGGACAGAATACAGTGTTCACACGAGAGCTAAGTCCTGACACCACAGGGCCGAGCGCGCCCTCTGCTCGTGACGAGTTCCCGCTCTGACGCTCAGCTCTTGGGTAAACGAGTCACCGGGTGCTGACTGCTCAGTGCCCGCCGGCCATTGGAAATCCCTGGCAATGTGATTCAGCCTGCTGATTCGAAAATCACTCTGCCAGGAATCCCCCTGGCTGGCTGCCGGAGAAACTAGGAGGGGTCCAGGTACTCCTCTGCTTTTCTGTAGAGGGGGAAAGCAGAAGAGAGGAGGAGGAGGAGGGAGGGAGGGAGGGAGGGAGGGAGGGAGAGAGGGAGGGAGAGGCCATGGAAGGGGAGAGAAGTGGAGAGATTGTTAAACTATGGCAAGCATAGTGATGAAAACAATACAGTCAATACCAGCAGTATGTACCCCTACCCCCCATTCCTTATGAGCTGCAAGGGAAGCTGGGATTTGTGGTCCATAAACATACAAGTCTTGTTGATTGTGCAAAACTCCTGCCAGCTGGGTTCTTAAGTCACATTTGGGTCCTGAATTTCAAGTGATACTGAAAACTACCAGACAGCAGCACTAGGACACTGGACTACTGGTTGGTCTTCAAGTTTAGAATAACTAGTTTCAAGCTGTCTAAACTTTTCCCGCCAAATATTTAATAGGCAAATACTTCTCTCTGTAACCTGACCCATATTGAAAGTCAGGCTGACACATGTCCAGATATGCAATGGAAATGTTTCCGTTAAGGTTCTGTTTTTATCGCACAAACTACACAAACAGTGTAGACAGCATATTGAATGTAAAGGGCACATTTAACCCCATGAAACCTCTGAACACGCATATGGGTCCTTAAAATGCAGCTGCTGTATTCAAACCCATGAATATTCCAGCCTATTTTAAATTCTTGAGAAAATCCCAAGGTTTCCAACGATCCCAAATATGTCCTGCTGAATTACAGAGAAATGTGCATAAGATGTATTTGCTGTATACATCATCCATTTGATGCACGCCAAAAGCGCATGTCGTCATGGATTCGAATATTTCTCTCAATTTCAGTGTGATGTAGCATCAGTGAGATGCTGCCCCCAGCAGATGTAGAATATGTATATGACATTATCCTACAATATGAAAAAATGCTTTATCTGACTTAGAATTGTAGAATTGTGGGATGGAGTTATCTCCTTACTTTTTGTAAAGGATGGTCTATTGCATCCTTTGCTAAAAAGAGATCAGGAAGCATTGAAGTACGTCTCCTAAGCTTAGAGAGACTTCGCACAGCACTTGTCATGCCTATTTAGCTTTGACATTCTTATTTTCAGACAGAAAAGGTTTTATCCTTCCTTGACATGTTTCGACGGAATACTCCCGTCCTCAGAAGAGTCGCGCCTCGCTAACATCAGCTGATAAGACGCGTCACTCGTAACATCAGTGACTCTTCTGAAGAAGATGGGAGTATCCCGTCGAAACATGTTAAGGTAGGATAAAGCCTTTTCGGTCTGAAAATAAGAATGTCAAAGCTAGTTAGTTACTACAGACAGTATGAACCTTTTTGGACTTGTCATGCCTGTCATGTAAATACCTCTGGGTCATGTGCAAGGAGTTACAACCCTCCCTAAACAAAAAAAGACTATTCAAATGCAGGATCTGTTTATCTCCTTGTCTCATGCGAGAGACCTGGAGGTCGTTGTCCGCAGCCTCCTTTGTTAAAAGAGGGCGAGAAGACCAATAAGAGGGTCCAGTTTCCTTAGGTCTCTTAAAATAGCATTTCAATGACGGCATTCTCAATGTTGTCAGAGAGAAGGACCCCTCAGGAGCCTCTCCCAGTCTGACAAGTGTCCTTTCTGCTCAGTTTCTCTCTCTCTCAATCCCTCTCTTTTTTAATACTCAGTCTTAACTTGTTGATTCTGTAGCAAACGTCAACAAAACTGTGCCTAAGACATCGATGTGGCACTTCTGACCCAATCATTACACTAAAACCTCTTTAACCATCTGTCACTCCATCTCTCACATCACTCCCTGTTACTGGAGGAGCCAACAGCTTCTTTTATTTCATTTCTTCATCCAACTAGCATAAGACTGACCTGCTGAAAAAAGCCCATCTCCTTCCCAATATTTTATGAGGGAAATACCAGAATCAAATCAACTTTACTTGTGTTGAGCTTTTTAAAGCAAGCCGTCTCAAAGCTGTTCTCCGAAGCAGCCAGACGACACCAAAAGAAAATATCTTCTCATTTTCTTAAAGGTCTAAGAATATCATTATGCATTTCTGTTAATCTCAGGACTCAGGACACAGGAAAGCGTGATGTTTTTTCTTATGACTGGTTCAGTATATTTTGAGAGAGTCTGTGGGCATGAGTCACTTCTCGAGCAGGGGAATTCCAGAGTGATGAGTTTACTGCAAAACCCGGACCCCGGTTCTGCTCCTGTCACGAACCAGTATGGTGTACGGCAGCCGCCGCACCGGGACGTCCAACACTGTCGTGCTACTTCAAATTGTCAAATTAGCTCCATACTTCTACCTGGAAATGGCCCTGGTCGACACAAGTGTGGGCCAAACTAACACTAAATTGACTCGGCTGAATGATTCCTGTTTATTCAATCCCCCCCCCCCCTTCATGACCAAAAAGGAAGTGCTGGTCGCTCCTCTCGTCAGCTTCCATTTTAGAGCCGGTGACCTCAACACAAAATGGGATACAAAACAAACATTTTTGTAGATGTACGTAACTGGTGAAGTAAAAGATAAATTTGGGACAGTAGTGAGTAACTGAGTAACCAGGCGAGTTCAGACATGCTACTGATACAGAAGGCCAGAGGGAACAAGTTTGACCCCCCTCAAGTTCAGTTATTATAGAGCAAATGTACCCAGGGTCAATACTGACCATTTCTTCCATGCTGACATGCACTACTGACTTTTGACTTGATAATGATTCCTCAAGAAGTCTCATGGTATGATGGTATGACACGGAGATGTTTCCGCTTTAAGACATGCAGCTGTTGTCATATAATTATACAATGAGATGTAAATGGCATTTAGATTAAACCCGTCCGTCGTTTATTTACTCGTCCAGTATTCGCGGGTCATGTGGAGATGGTGGGTGTGAGCAGGGTTGATGGGGCTTAGTTTGGGACATTTGGTGATGATGCTCATAAAATGGCGGAGAGGGTCATGTTCAATCTCTGGAACGTGCTGCTACTCGAAAAGAACTCGAAAACACGCGCGCGCACACACGCACGCACACGCACACGCACAGTCATGAACAGCAGGCGCAGTGAAGGTAAGCAGCCTGACTTTTTCTTTCATTTTTTACAATGTTACTTGTTTTCACCCACAATTACCACACATTTATTACGTGCGAGTCTAGTGGACCCTAGTTCGGCACATGTAATATAGATTTGCAGGGGGGGTACGCAGTGTGCACTTAAACCCCATAAAACCCACAGACCCATACATGGCTCCTTTAAATACAGCTGCTGTATTCAAACCTGTGGAAATTCAGGCCTACTTTACATACTAGTGGAGATCCAAAGGTTTCTAATAATCCCAAATATGCCCCGCAGAACTATAAGAAAATGTGTGAAAAAGGATTAACAAGATCTCGATATTTTCCATTTACTGTAACGCTGTGGTTTTTTAAAAAAATGTGTCTTTGGTGTGAATAAATCACTCAATATCTGTGTGATGCAGCTTCAGTGAAGCGCTGCAACCAGCAGATACAGAATATGTGTGTGACATCGCCCTATGATATGGAAAAAAAAAGCTTTTTCTGGCTTTGAATTTACTTAAAGGAAATCTGGAGTGAGCATTTGAGTGGTTAATGAAAATTAGTTCTTTTACCATCTCATTTACAAAAAATGAGCCAAGGCCAATGAGTCTCAGGATGAAAAAGTAATTAATTGCATCATTTTTTCTTTAGAATTCCATTGAGATTGGGTCAAACAGACCCAAACACCACAAGTGGGTTCAAAGTTTTGAGCTAAAAACAAGAACCCATTAGTTTGTGTGCATGAGGACCTGTACATTAAAAATGTGAGGTACTGAAGATGGCAGAAGTTGTGTCTGTTACAGCATACCCTGCCCAGATGGTGACCTTTTAACCTATTGGGTCCAAGATTTAATCCGGTGATCCTCCGATCATTGCATATCCTTTCCTGAAAACTTTGTGTGATTTGATTGGAAAGTTTTTGTGCTATGCTGCTGACAGACACACAGACAGAGCGACAAACAAATGCCTCAGAAACGATACCGTCCCCCCTCCAGGCAGGGCAAAAATACAACGAATTTTAACCTTGATCATTGTGAAAATGTAGGCTGCTAAATTGTTCCCACACTCTCTTTTGCACTAGTCCGCAGGGTTCTCTTTCCTGATTCTTGCATGCTATTTTCTTATAAAATTTTTACAAGTACTTCATTTTATGGTCTTTCCAAGATTTTGAGTGCTGTATTGCGGAAGTGCATAATAATTAAAGAGAAAAGTGACGAGTGCATTAGAGGCAGCACAAAAACAGCCACAACTGGAGCTGCACAAAGACCTCTGCCAGTGTCCTCACTGTTGTTTTTGCCAGTATTAACTAGCAACCCCTGTGTTTATGCAGTCCTCTAGTCTTTGCACAAAGATGTTTTTAATGTGTTTTTGACTTTTTACATGCCCTTGACCTCCCAAAATCGAATCACCTCTTCCTTGAACAATACTTAATCATTCCAGCAAATTTGATGATAATCCATCCATAACTTTTTGCGTTATTCTGCTTACAAACAAACCAACCAACAGACAAATGGTAGTAATCGCATAACCTCCTCCAACTCCGTTGGGTGGAGGTAACTAATAGTACTACTGCTAATAGTGATCGCAATAATACATTGAATAGGGAGTCATTTTTGAAAATGAGATTATATGTCATTAAAAAGTCATTTCTCCTCTTTTAACCACCTTTAAACGTTTGCGTCAACAAGAAGTAGACACACACACATGCACACATTACGCACATTTTCCCACTTCTGTCTTTCTTTATACAGACATCATTCTTTCCCTTATTCATTCTGCCAGCTCCCCCCCCCAATTCTCTCCTGCTTCTCTCAGGGTTAAGGATAGGTGTCCAGATTTGTATACACAAGGAAACTAATTCTTCCACCCAAAATTCGGCACACACATGGACTTAATCCCAGTTTTGTTTTCGACAGACGTTCCCTTGGATTCGTAACCTCCTGAAGATCGTGGTTTTGGCAGCTTAAGACAATTGACTGATCTCTTTTTTTTTTAATTCCCAATGTGTCTTCCAGGTTCTGGAGAGGTGAAGAATGTTTATTTAAATCAGATATACAAAGCAGTAGGAATATTTTGCTTCACTGAACCAGGGTAGCAGATGCGAGTACATTAAAAATTATGCATTTATTGTACGCATATGTAGTGTGACAGATGGCGCATAGTACATCATATCTGCTTGTGTGTTTGGGCATGTGAGCAGGCTTGTGTGTTTGGCTCAATTCTTGACGCCCCCGAGAAATGTGGTGCGAGTGGGGTTTTAGAACAAAAGCACAAGCTGGTGAGGAAAAGGTCGGCGCGGGGCCACAATGGCCGCGGATGGAGCCGGAATGGAGGTCAGGCATTGATGGCGGGAGAGGGCTTAGCTTTGGGGCCCTCTGTCATTACAGCGTGGTAATTTCGGTGTATCGCGTTTCAGAGCTGTAAGGCGCAGTGCAGTTTACACAAGGACACGCTGAAGGAGAGCGAGCAGAATGTGTTGAAACAGCTGCATTGCACTCCGTGTGGTTTCAGTGCATTCTTTCCTTTCACAGCGAACGCGTCGGCACTCCTCCCCACCGCACATAGGCCTCTAGGAAAAATAACACGTCACCATCGCGAATGAGAATGTGGCGTAAAATCTTCTTCTCTCGTTTGTAAACATAGACCACATGTACTACTTGTACTAATACATTAGCAGCCATTGCTCCTTCTGCATGAAAACAAAGTGCATGCATCATATGATGCATTTTACGATGAACCCAAAAGCAGGCCTGCATTTCACATGTATTCAGCTTGTGTTGTAACCAAGTTAAGATGTTAATCCCAATAATCTTTTGGAGTTCATGGTGTCAGTCGGAGGTCGACGGTCTAACGAAGGACAGGACTAGTTTCCCGGACGAATTCCCAGCCATCTGCCTCCCACATGCGTACTGTGTAGGCAGCGAATAGGACATGTGTGCACTTGGGCTGGTGTTTACTTTGAACTCTGAAACCCTTCAGGTTAAATAAGGTCTCTGCCAGGGAAATGACTTTGCCTTTTCTTCACACAAGGCTTTGAGTCAAAACACTATGTAATTATTTGAGTCTGCTTTCTTTTAATGTAACAATTGCCTCTAAAAGGCCTTTTCCAAGTTGACTTGGAATCTATTTATCAATTGAAAATAGGGGAAAGGGACTTTTTGCCCTCATTAGTGAAAAGCCGATGTTGGTAGTACTCCGTAAGAAAGTGGACGGTTAAGGTGCACTGCAGGTCCCGTTTCCTGTTAGGTAATTGTTCTCCTTACCAGCAATATGTCATTCATTTGTGTGTTTTTTCATGCGTTAAAGGTACTAATGAGTTCCCAAACAGAAAATTATTATTGTGTCTTCCGGCTACATTCAGAATATAGGCCTATATCGCTTACAGAAAAAGATTTCTGCCTCTCTACCGTCATTTCTGTATGAGTACTGCAACGAACCTGATAACTGTGAATTTCACCACCTTGTGAACCCATAGATTACATTTCTACCATATCCTTCTGGCTTATGAAAAGAGCGGGGGCTGCATACATTTAAAAACCAGTAATAAGAGGAAAAATTGTAATTTTAATTGGAATTCTTGAAGATTATAGTAAGTAACTTAAGCAACTTATCCTGTCGTGTGCTAATAAAATGTGAATTGATTGTTTCAATTCCTGCTTTTGGCAGTAACATGCAGGCTGGGGAATTAGGGTGTGTTTTACATAAACTGCTGTCGTTTGGCACTGAAGTGAAACAATTTTGTTGAAACTTGTCTTTTGATGACTATTTTACCTTTCTAGCGATCGATAATTTTTGAACTTATTTTCACATTTTTATTGAGTGAGCAGGAGACAGTGACAATAAGCTTCGCACCAAATTTCGGCACAGGAATTTTTACCGACTTTTCATGAAAAATCAGCAAAAAATACGGTTCCAGTGAAAAAGTCTGGACAGACTACACATTTTGCTGTACTGTTTTCAGTTAATTTCCTGAGGTTTCACTTCTGTAAATATCTCTCAGCAAAAGGTAAAAAATGAATAGTAAAAAGTTAGCAAAAAAATGTACTTTACTGAGTAGCATCCAATATTTTGACATTCATAACAGTAATATGTGGCAAAATAAATTGAAAAACTAATATTCTTTCTTGATGATTAAAATCAAGCCAGCTTGGGATTTACGGGAAGACGGGTCAAGGAGAAACAAACCTCAAACACAGCGCGCACATCTCCGTCATTTCTACAGCCAAGTCTGTGCGAACTGCAAGAACATTATGACTGCTCTAATATTTAAAACAATGTATATCTGTATTGAGACTCTGCAATTACCATTACAAATGGTGGTGATTTTGATCCATTTGAAATCTGGATAATTTTTTGTAAAACAGGTGTTTGTTTATTTCTTCAATCTCCGCTTGCTTGAAAATATCAGCCTGTCTAAACTAATGATTGGTAAGTACGTTTAAGGGAACTGGAGAGGCAAATTGATGATGTATGTCAAAATGCATTTGACCATAAAATACACACAATATACTTAATTTCTTAGATTTCAAGATTAAATTTCAACTTCTTGCCACGTGATATGACCCCAAAGTTAAAACTGCGTGAACCTAAAGAAGATGAAAATAAAACCACTGCACACTGACCTTAACCTTGTTATACGGACTTGCGTACCCCAGCTTGTGTGTGTGCACACGTGTGAGAGATATAAATATGGGGACATGCAGTTAATGTCATAAGGGGTGTAATGAGCCATACGGGATGTTTTAAAAAAAAGCATGGTGGTCTCCGTAAACGTCAAAGTGGCCTCGCTCCATGTCCAACCCATCCTCATGCCTGTCTGAAAGCCAGCTCTTACTGTGTACACCCCAGTGAACTGAATGAATGCCAGCCAGACGTAGACACCAGCCCGCCATAACTAATGCGGTAGAGAGCAGGCCTTGTGGTCTGGTACAGCTGTACTCACACGGCCAACCAATCCCCACCCAACTCGCTCTGTAACTAGGCTCTCATTTATTCCTTTTCTGAGTATTTCTTGGTCCAGTTCCTAATCCAGGGGACCTTGGTCCTGTTTCCCCCAGATGGACCCCTCAGCCTGTGCCAATGCCTTTATAGGCATGAAATTAAATGTATAATTACGTCCCCAAGCTCCCCAAGCATACGTTATTCGTGGAAGACCCACAGCAGGCTCTTATTTAGTTTAGGAACTGTGAGCTGTGTGTGTGTGTGTGTGTGTGTGAGCGTGCATAAGTGTGTGTTTATAGAGCTAGGAGCCTAAAAAGAAGCCAGCAGTCAATTTTCTCAAAAGCATGGTTGCAAGAGAACAAGAGTGAATGTGCCCCGTTCCTTCCTTGAAACATGCCTCCACCTCCAACATAAAAAACAGCTGATTAAATCGATTAGGATCAATACACTGCTCCTTTCCCACTCTACTACCCCCCCCCCCCCCCCCCCCACATTTTATGTTATCTCTCCATAGCACTTGACTGATGGGCAGACTTTCCTCCCCAATGCTGCCGTCAGGAAAAGAAAACAGCAGCTTTCATAACTACAGTATGAAACCATTCATGCGTGGCCTCAACATCACGTCATTTGTCAAACGCGCAAGCGACCCAACTCAAACAGCTGCATTCCTAGTCTAAAAGACAATTGTTGGGCCCTGCGATCTCTACACCCCCTACATGCCCACTCGGAGGAAAACTTTCAGACACTTGAAAGATAAGAATATAAAATTGTGGTCGCGTTGCATACCTGAGTCGGGATTTTTCCCCGGTCAAAGTCTCGGCAGGTATTTCCTTGTTGTTTCCGAGGGAGCGCCGCGTGACAGACTCCGCGAAGTATAAGGTGCACAAGCGCTTGTCAGGAGCGCCAGCCGGGGCACGAGTGAGCTCGTGGCCGGTCAAGGGAATTCCTTTTTGTAAACGTCAGAGGCTGGGTCCTCCCCTCGCGGGCGCTGTGTAATACAGGAAGGGGGCAGGGACAGTGGTCCGCATTACCGGGAATAAACGGCCATGAAGGTTACACTGACAAAAACGAAAGTGCAAGGACCGGAATGCGACTTTTAAATTCTGCCGTCGATAATTCCTTTGCCTTGTGCACTGAAGGATGATCCCAGTATTTCCTTTTTTTTTTTTTTTTTTTTTTTTGGTCAATTAACCGAATATGCATGAGTATTTTTATTCAACTTCATGTATTGCTATTCCATTCGCCGTTAAATAGGCAGCTTAAATTTAGTAAGATTCCGTTGTATTGTTACTGCCTGCGTGGCAATGTAGCTAGTAGGCTACTTTTGACCGAATGTATTGCTGAGTAAAACGAATAGCATTAACAATTCAGCGTTGTTATTGTTAACAACTTTGGAAAGTGAGTTGAAGGCTGGTCTCCGCTCCCTCTGTTCCGCAGAGTGGGAGAGTGTCCGCGTAAACGGCCACACCTCTCAAAACACACTCCTGACGTCACACATTCATCCAAAACGTAGAAACCACTATGACTATTGCAATGTTTTTGCTACATGTACCATACGTAAATACGTACACATCCATGTACAGAAGTGTATAATATGACAGTGTGTGTGTGTGTGAGAGAGAATAATAAAACAGATTTATGTGGGCTGTGAGTTATAATTATGCAGTCCTGTAAACTGTTATTCTTTCTGGTGGACTAACAGGAAGGAAAATGCAATGTGCAATTGTGTTTGTGAATGACAGTGAGAGAAAGTGAGTTGCGTATTGCACACTTTTTGTAATTGCTGGTAAGTCTAACTTTTTATGCAACTTTGTGTGTAGTTTTGTAGAGATAAACTTGGGTTTGTACATGTTTGTGCTATGTGTGAGTATTCTCCAGCGGGTGTTTCTACATATCTTTGCTCAGTGTGGGCTTGGACCAGTTGTTTGTCTGTCCTGCAATATTCCAGTATCACTAGGTCAATATTCTATGTCTAAGAAGCCAGTCGCAGGGTGTCCGGTGAAGTCTGTCACAGACGGTGAGTCACACAGCTAAAAACTAGCAATGCATTCAGCTCCATTCCCCAAAAAAAAACAAAAAAAAAAAACAGAAAACGGTTTGGTTGTCATAGTGACAGGGATCTAATTATACTGTCTATCCAAACAGGAAGTACGTCCTTCTAAGAGCCTGAAAAAATACTGCTGGGCTGTCGGTGCTGTCACTGCAGTTCCCATGCTTTGTTTAGCTGAAACGTCAGATTGCGGGTTTCCCATGGTGACACTTAATGTCGTTGTATTCCAGCGAGCCTTTGATCACCAAAAGCAAGCCAGTCCAGTCAGAGACTGAGTCAGACCCATCTATCTCAATTCCTTTTTTCACTTTACAGTACAGAGCAGTCTAATGTTTAATCAAGTCAAGCCTGCTGCACTTTAGTGAGGCCCATTTTGGCGGTACTTCCCTATGCTGGGTAATAGTTTTGTCCTAATTCACTCTCTTCATTTTCCTCCTAAACCCCCCCCCCCCCCCCCCCCATTCCCTCTGGTATTTATATGTTGGCAGTCTCCATGGAGACAAGACACACAAACATTGTGGCAGCTTATTGCTCAGACAGGAAGTTTGATTGAACCGCAATGGCGTCACTGCGGCTCTCGCTCAAGCTTGCTCTCCATCCAGAGCAGACAGCGCCGTCGTAAGATTTCGTTCACAGTTCTTTCGGTTATCATTGCCTCCATTACTGTTTTTTCATTCTTTCAAAACCCCTTGGAAAAATCTTCTTGATCTTCGCAGTGTATGGTTAATCATTTTTGAAATAGAGCTGCACATATAGAATTCTTTGCTGTCTTCTTTGGTGTATTTTTCCTGCTGGCGTTTCAGACATTTTGTAAATGGCCCAAGAGTCTTGGTGTTCTTTTAACTGGCATAGAAAAATAATCCACATCCTTTGCACTGTGGTCCTCACACATGGAGGTTTGTTCAGTTACGGTAATCTGTATCTCATCTGAGTGACTGGGACTGTGTGTGTGTGTGTGTGTGTGTGTGTGTGTGCGCGCCTTTATTGCAGCGGGTTACATCAGACACAACTGCATGTAGTTCATTCCTATATTCTCTCTCTCTCTCTCCTGCCCTCTCCTAAATATACTCTTGTGGAAAAATCCTCCAGAATGGACCTTCCTTTCCTCCTTTCTCTCATTGCTAAAATTATTCCGCCGTGGGTCCGTCATCCAACCACTTTCTTTCTCTCTCTTAGTCTTTTTCTGGTTAATATTGGACGTCAGACTGAATAAACCAAAGACATCTCAAGTTATATTAATGAATCTCCTTGTTGTCTTGAAGGTATCCCTTTCAAAATGGTCGGTTAACTATTTGGGCTTTTCTACTAGCACCTACTCTGCTCTACTCAACTTGACTCTACTCTGTTTTTAGGGTTTACCATTCGGTGAAAGTACCTGGTACCAGGTACTTTTTAAGTTCCTACTCGGCTGGGGTTCAAGGCGAGCTGAGTCGAGCTAAAATTGTGATGTCAACAGACTGCAGGCCACTGATTGGCCAGGGAGTGATGCTTGCTATGATGACCCCACCCACGTTGAGGCGGTACTCAATTGTAAAAGAAAACCACCGGAACCGAGTAGAGGCGAGTTTTGCTAAAACTGTGCAATGGAAAAGCGGCATAATTGATTCCGGTGCAGACCACACCTCAAACCTTTCTGCTTGTGCCGGTTCCCCCCACAATGCAATACCCAACATCACGTTCCATGATGGATCCCTGTGTATGACGAGTGTGCTGACCCCGGCCGTGTGCTGGATCTTTAACCCAGCAGAGGCAAACTGCCCCCAACACAGCACTGCTTCGTCACCGCCATCTGTCCTCACGATTCTGGTTTCCCTTCCTCTTTTCAAGTACTGACTAAATTTTCAGTCCTTAATGTCTCACCAAGGCTCCCCAACTTCCTCTTCTGCTACCATTTAGTCCATTCATAAGAGGACTGATTGGCCTTCATTCGTATTCTAAAGCTCAGTTTGCTCAAGTGTCTTGGTTCACGTAACTCGTCGAGCATTCATTAAAAGGCCTGGTTGATTCATTGCTTTTAATTGCCTGGCCTTGATAATTAAAGTTTCATTTTCGTTAACTTTGAGACATTTGCTGTCATTTGGAAATAATGTCGGCAGGAGTAGGTTTCCCAATAGCATAGTTGTGATGTGTGTAAACAACTTCCATAGTTTGATCCATACAGTCAGTGGTTCCAGCTGTGCAAGTTTGCATGCATGTTTTTGGCAGGCATCCAAGGATGATGAAAAGCTATTCTTAATTGACCCCCATGTAACAATTTGTCTGCTACATGTGACTATTTCAAGCAGTTGAGCAACTTGAGTATAGCACACATGAACCAGCTCCAGCTCTAGGTCCAGTTTTTAAATCTCTTGC
The DNA here is from genome assembly GCA_029721435.1 of Gymnothorax reevesii. Classification (NCBI taxonomy): domain Eukaryota; kingdom Metazoa; phylum Chordata; class Actinopteri; order Anguilliformes; family Muraenidae; genus Gymnothorax; species Gymnothorax reevesii. The sequence continues at coordinate 1,350,513 of CM056584.1, read as the reverse complement.
AATTAGCAGGAGAAAACCAAACAGATAACTTGTCTTATTACATCAGGAGGAAACTGGAGTACCCTGAGGAAACCCATGGAAACTCGAGCAGAACAAACCAAAAGTCCAGCCAACAAATTTCAAACTCAGAGAAACCTTCTTGTGAGCTGACCACTGTGCCACCAATCTTCCCATGGTGCGTATTTATTTGATGTACAGGGCCAATATTCCTAAACCACCTCGCAGCTGATTATCTGTGATGAGGCTTTCTCCACCCATCTCCTAAATCCAGTCTTTATGAGCTAAGAAGTTAAGTTGATCCTAGGTCAGCACTTCAACTCTGAAATGAATAGAGGCCCTCATTACCTCCGCCAAATGAAGTTGGCTGGAGGTTATGTGATTGGTGCCGTTTGTTTGTTTTTTTTTTTTTTGTCTGTTAGTTTGCGAACAAGATGACTCAAAAAGTCATGAATGGATATCTCAGAATTTTGTGGGTGAGTCGTTATTACATCAGGGATCGACCCTATTGATTTTCACCGCGATCAGTCAAACAATATAGCGGCTACAGCAGCCATCTTGAAATCCTATGACACGCCATAACTGAACTTTACTCCCACTCACCAAGATTTGGACTGTGCTACCTTGGCGGAGGTTTGCACTCTAGGAGTGCCTCTAGTTGTGTGTGTGTGTGTGTGTGTGTGTGTGTGTTTATATTACACATTTCTTTATTTGCAAAGAGTATCATAAATCTGCATCCACTTACGAAATACTGTAAGTCACTAACTTCGTATTTTCTTTTGTAATTTTCCAGGTGAAGTGCTATATGAGAAAGCTCCTTAAGTCTAAGATCACTGATAGCTTGTAAAAAAGCGTAGACAAAGCAATATCTATAGTTTTATCCATGTATGCTTTTAGACAGCCGAGCAGTATGAAGTAACTTTGGAATGTGGGCCTAAAACTCCAAGTCTGTAGTTTGAATTTCCCAAGTGGAAGATTCCCAGTGTTCGCTGAAGCAAGGTGCTTGACCTGAATTACTCCAGTAAGATCTCCAGCTGTGCAAATCGCCCGTATTTAAAGAATGCAAGCTGTGTAAGTTTCTCTGCATGAGAGTGTTTGCCAAAACATTTAAAATGCGAAATGTAAATGTAAATATTTACTGAATAAACCTGGAGTTTGGGCTTTGCGCAAAGGGTGAAGCGGCAATGACTGATCTAAGTGCAGTTCAAACCTGCAAAATCTCCTGCCTCAACTGTGTGACCATTTCAGTTACATGTGTGAACGCCTCAAGTGAAAATGGTCATTTCAAGATACTTTGTGATTTCGAGATGAAGACTGTTAACTCTGGGGACTTTTTACTTGATCTGCAATTATGGTTTACTTCTGACATGATTCCTTTGACACAAATAGGTGATAGCCCGAGTCTCATGAAATGTCAATTTTTACCTGATGTTTACACATATGCATCTAACCAAGTGAAATTAATTGCATTGAAATGCCCTGACATTATCTTTGCTCATGCTTTGGAAATGAGTTTGCACATCCCTGTGGCTGGGCAGGCGTGACCGTGTCTCATTCATACCAAAGTTCTTCAGGTTAAACTCTGCCAGCTTGCAGTCTCACCAACCCTGACCCCTTAGGAGATCTTGAAATTCGAGACGACCACTTTTCCACAATCCTGATGTTTGTTGCGTGGACAACCTGAAGCACTTGCTGAATGATGAAAAGAAGGTGTTTGCCATCAGTGAGGACAGATCGAGTCTGATCATCCTATGCGTTCCTTGTACCCTTCTGTAAACAGGATATAACAGGCGCACGCATGAAATAGGATGGCATAATTACTTTTGTGCAAACTCAGCTGCTATGTCTGTCAGCGGGAAATCACAAGAACCCATCAAACTTTTGGCCTCAAGCTTTCTTTTTATTGAGGACCGAGCAAACGACTGATAATGTAGCGAGCCCTCCAAAGGGCCCGTCCCTGACCAAGCACTGTATGTGCTCTCGGCGAATGAGTGAAATTTTTCAGCCACCATGGTAATTTCATCATCAGAATTTCCCATTAAACACTAGATTTTTTTTTTAGACATATGATATTTCAGTCCTGTGTAATGAGATGGAAAAAAGTGGCACAATTTCAGTTGTACTAGGATCTTCTGAGTCGGTGTGGTAAGCGATTTAGGCTTCCAGTGCAGGCCTACTGCAAGGCAATTATAAACAGTGACCAGTGATTTAACTTTAGGGATTATGGATTGTGTCGAGCCTCAGGGTTAAAGGCCAAAAGTCACAAGCAACTTTATGCCTGGCAAGTCACTACTTTTTTTTTTTTTTTAAGGCTGTCCAAAAAAAAAAAAAAAAAAGCAGGCGCTGATCATTTTTTTAATATTTACTTTTGTCATGTTTGTAATTCTCCATTGTAAAGCAATGGCGTGAGCAGGTGGAGGGGTTCATGCAAAAAGAGCGCGTCGATGCTATTCAAGAGTCATCTCTCTCGCTCTCTCTCTCGTTCACACGCATCCTCCCTCCTTCTCTCTCTCTCTCTCTCTCTCTCTCTCTCTCTCTCTCTCAATATAAGTCTTTGTGTATTTGTCCTTATTTGGCTTCCCCGTGCTGGCGCGGCTGTGTGTACGCGCGCCTGCTCGGCGCGCCTCGCTGCGAGCTCCCATCTGACGGTGACTCACCGCTCCTCCGACTCACGCGCGCCACTGTAACAAACACTGCGTCTCCGTGGAAACTATGATTCCCGGCTCTTCCTCCTGTGCTCCACGGGACAGCTCGAGTTACCGACCGCGCGGCGGCCTTCCAAATGTGCGGCACCCGCGGTCAGAGCTTGATGGTCGCTGAACGGTTGCCTGCACTCCCTGTACGCACCGCACCTCTCAACTCTGTGTGCGCTTATCAGTTCCTGCTGGGTCAGGAGCTATTTTAGCGTGCGGAAAGATTTCGGTTTTGCATATTATGTATTTCTGAAGTTATCAGAGTAATATTTCTCCCCGCTGGCAGTCCTATTCGAGAAAAAATATTTATCGCCTTGTGCGTTTTTGAAGGAGTATCCAGGGCTGTCGTAATGTTTAAATAATTCCAGAGAAATAAAGTATAAACTGTTAAGGAGAATCGAGTTGATAAATATCTCTTCCTTGCTTGGGTCTGGGATGGACATCGAGTGACATGAACTACTCTTCTATTCTGCCATCTTGTGGTTTGAAAGTACATTGCTAGTATTATTTACTATATTTAGGGGCATAGGGAACCTCTGTACAAATCTCGCATTGAATCAAACAGGAGGTTGAATCCGAGTTGGGCACTCCGTTTGCAGATTAGTACTCATTTGTGGTATTCGCCTCTTTCCCAACAGTACACTTAACTTGATGTGCTGAGGTTTACTCTCACAGTAAATCCATTCATAGATCAACAAAGAGAAAAAAACTCAGTGTATGAGGCTTTGTATTGAATGTTGCAGAGTACTGCTGGTAAACAAACTCCATTTGCGCATTACAGAATCTCCTGGTAAACCCTTAAAGTTATCCATATTTGAGTTGGTAAAGGGAAAGGGGTGTAGCAAGGGGGGGGGGGGGGGTGTCTGGGTAAAGGTCAAATAATTGTGATGTCATATGAGGGACTGTGATGTCACCGTGCTATTATTGGGGCAGAAATCTTACCTGTTTGACCTCTATCTGACCTACAGCAGGAACAGGAGCCATTACAGACTGAGGATGATGCTGGACTGCAGCTCTGATGTTATATGAGCCAGCTCACTGGGAAATGGAATGGGCAACGGTATAACCGCATTCAGTTGAGCGATTATAGATGGAACACTGAGATTACATTTGCTGTAGTCTTCCGTTGTACAATGTTTCAGTGCCAAAAGTGTATTATCCTCAAAACAGCTTGAGAAGCTGCATAAAATCTTTGTTGTCATGCCTTATCATTAGAGCACACAATTAGTTTTTTTATGTATCATGAAGGTAATAATGAAAAAAAATTTTTTTAAACAGCAGCTTTTTAGGGTTAAAATTGCACCCTAAATGAAGTCCCAAACGGAGTTCCATTCATCTTTTCTGGCTTGGTCATGTGTTGCGTCATTACCCATAATTTAAGGTGCAGTCATTCACAATGGATGAAATGTTAATTAACGGTTGCTAACATTTATTTCTACGAGTGCACACCGGGAATGCATGCGCCAGAACACTGCGCAGACTTGCCAAAAATACTTGTAAATTCCTTACTTCTGCTTGCAAACACCTGAAATGTGCTCATAAACAGCTTAAATTTGTGAATATAGAAAAATCAGCTTTGTCATACCCTGCCAATGCAAAAACGAACAGTTTTCCATATTTTATGAAGGATGAGCATTTTGGGTAATGTTAACGATTCATGGGTTTTCTGCATCGTCTCTGACCGTGATTCAGAAAAACGGAAGAAACCAAATGGCATGCAGGCCCATTCATTTGAGGTTATGACCTCAATCAGATCTGTAGTCAGAGGAGAGGGAAATGTGGCCTGTAAGTAATTGGCTAGAAAGCAGTAAGTGTTACGAGCAAAATGGGCCTTGTAATGTTCACGTCTGCACAAGCTGTAGCTCTCATTGTGCTCCGCTTATTTTCACACCCTTTTTGGAGCATTCTGGAGCCTAAAATCAACTTCCATCTCAGTCAGTGGTTCTCAAACTCAGACCTGGCACCCCCCTGTGTTTGCTGGTTTTTGTTCCAACCGTAATTGCAATCTTATGATTTTAACAAGCTGTTAATTTGTTTAAAATAGGTGCATTTATGCAAATATCCACATTGAGATATATTGTAAATATCGGCAGAGGGAAACAATTTAACCAAACATTTAATCAACATAAATAATCAAAAGGTTCCTCATTGGTGAAACTCTTGACACATGGTGGCAAAAACCCGACAATTTACTTGGCAAACAATGGAGTCACACCTGTTGTGTTTTCTGTTGATTTTATTTGGTTCAGGCAGGTTATTTGAGAAAAACTCAAAACACCTGCGTTCAGAAACCTAATTTGGACCTTATTGATTTTCTCAAGAGTCTAATTTGATCTGTTAAAAATGTTTTCACCTGAAAATCCTAGCAATATTGAAAATTAAGCACAATTTGTTCAAGGGTTTTTATTCTTCATAGCAGAATGGAGACAGCTTTTTAAAAAGAAAAAAAAAAAAAAAAAAAAAAAAAAAAAAAAAAAAAAAAAAAAAAAAAGACGAAGTGACAGCTTTTTAAAATCCTAGAATTGCAGTTATGGTTGGAACAAAAACAGCAAACACAGGGGGCGCCAGGACCGAATTTGAGAACCACTGAGAAGTGAACTTCACTCCACACAAAACCAGTTGATCATGTGGGTCAATGGTTCTCAACCTTATCCAGAAAAGGCCGGTGTGGGTACAAGTTTTTATTCCAACCCTGTAGTTACACACTTCCCTCGAGTCAGTAATACAGACACTGATTAGCAGAGCGTGTCAGGTGTTTAGCTGCTTGGTTGGTATGAGGGCTGTACTCACACTGGCCCGATCTGGAAATGGGTGAGATCCCTTGATGTTGGTCATGATGTTTGAAAGTTGGAGGATATTTGCCCTCCTCCATCTGGAGTCATTTTCATGACTGATCTCAAATCACATACATGACTACTAATTTGCCTCACTCCCAGGACCCCATTTACTGCCATCTTAAAAATATGCAAGATCTTTTAATAAGCATAAAACTAATAACACATCACATAATTGGACAAAACAAATAGCTACCATGACCAATCATGTGGTCAAACTCCCCCTTTTATATCCGCAATCCACTGAAGCTGCCTGCCCATAGGGAGTTGCTTTACTTCTGAATTGTAAGTAGTTCAGGCTCAGTCTTGGCTGGTTTCTCTTATTGACCTAGTTTCAGTCGAGCACCAGCGTCACAGTGAAGAAAGTGCAGTAAAATGCTCATTTAAACTTACAAACCCCAACTCCAACGAAGTTGGGACGTTGTGTAAAATGTGTGACGCATTTTGAAGCTCAAAATATGAAAACGGAGACCCCAGACTGTTGAGGTACTGAAGTCGTACGTCAAGCAAGAATGGGAAAGAATTCAATCTACAGAGCTTCCACAATTAGTGTCCTCAGTTCCCAGAGGCTTATTGAATACAGGTCGAAAAAGGATTCGCAAATCATTGTATTCTGTTTTTATTCACGTTTTACACACTGTCCCAACTTCATTGGAAGTTGAGTTTGTAATTAAATTTGAATCAAGCACATGTCATCTCAAATGTCTACATTTTTGATTTTTCGTCTGCTGGACCAGATATGCTTGAATCAGGAACATCTGGTTTATAAAATGACAAAAAAATTCTAGAAACTGTACTTGTTTTGTTTTATTTATCTGTGCCTGTATTTGTGATGGCGAGCCCTGTGCTCGATGAATCATTCATCTTTCCTGTCCGACAGTTAAGAGTGAAGGCAAATTCCTTCGCCGTTAGTCACTATTTACAAGGAGAGTTCTAGATTCATGTCGTCTTTGGAGGAATGCGCCCTTGCATGAATGCTCCCATTCTTTAGCGAAACAGACATTCTAATACAGAAATTCTTTATACTGTAATTATAGCCTTGATATAGCGAATGTAAACCAGCTGTCATGTTGATGCTGTCACAGGATTAGGGTTGAGCCAATGAAAATAAGGTCCAGGAGACGATACTCGGGATTGTTGGTCTAGCTGGCAGGAGCGATGCTGAGTACATGTCTCAGCAAATCTATGAACAGGGGCCTCACACTTTATTGAAAAAAATGCAAACTGTGGTTGTGTGTTTTCATAGATATGCTGCATCCATCCAATATAGCGCATGAGTCAACGATGTGGATTAGGGTCAGAGTACACAGATGAGTTACAGATGTTGACAGGCAGATATTTAGGCCTTCAGACTTACAAAACAGGGCGGTGTACTACTGAGTACTGTAAGTATAATGGTATCTATATGAACTGAAGTAACAATAGTAACTGTGCCGTGCCGGAGGAAACGGACATCTGAGCTGGCAGGTGTGTCCTGCGGTACTGTGGAGTTTCGCTACAGGTCCAGTCAGAAGTTAATTAGTCATTCAGAGGAGGTACTGCCCAGTGGACACTTCCTGTTTCCATTTACGGTTCCTGTGATGACTGGGCCTGTTTGAAATGTCAGCCTGATAAACAATATGCCCACATGTCTAACGTCCGTTGGAGCCACGCTTGACTCCATGAAAAGGGGCAAATCATGTCTCAAGAACTGCTTATGTCATAGGCTGCCTTTTTCCGCTCTGTGAAGAGTTGGAATGTGAATGGTGCGTTTTGTTCGCCAAACTTTTGGGAATTGTAAAGAATACATGTGAAGATTCTCGTCTACACACCTTTCTCCGGTTTCGCAGTAGCTTTGTCCACTAATATGCATGTGGCCTAGAGTTTTCTGTGTCCCACAACTGATCTGCAGGATAGAGCAGGGAACCCTTGGAATTTTCCAATCCCAAACAATTGTGCTAAAAAAATTCCAGTCTTTTTGCTCTGTCAAACCGCAGCTCAACAGGGTAGAAATGCTGATTTCCATCACAGGGAAAAATAATTGTAAAAACGCAACGTACCAGCAATAAAGTAGAACGCAAACTGCAGTCTTATAGCAGGGGAGGTGCCTGAATACTGCTTTAAAGGCCGGACTTTTTCCTTCCATGTGTTTTAGTCTGTTGTTCTTGCAAAATGTCTATGAACCTGATTCACATGGTGCAGCGATCACACAGGGGTAGGTCATGTGATAAAGGGAACAGTCATTTCTCACCAGTCCTCCCTTTGTATTTTCATCCAGGGCCGGTGTGTTTGTATGTTGAAGTTCTACCCACGTTCTCTTGACATGCAGTGTCTGCAGTCGCAAATACAGTCATGCTTTGTTTCTAAATCCTAGCGACCAGATGACATATTTGAGATTATCGGAAATGTGATTGTAGTGCACTCCAAAAATAGGAGATTCCTGCTTGTAAGGTTTCAACCAAGAATTTCCAGAGTTTTGAGAGGTTCTACAACCTCCCTGAGCGGAGATGATTAGAGGAGAGAGAGAGAGTGTAAGTGTGTGTGTGTGTGTATGTGTGTGTGTGTGTGTGTGTGTGTGTGTATCGGTATGTTTTTCAGCCGCCTCCTCTTCCTAACTCTTATGCACTCGGCCTGTCTATCTTCAAAGAAATCCCATTTTATGACTGATTTGGGGCTCAAGTTCATTTCCCGCTCATTTACTCCCCCTGCTGGTCAGTCATCGGAAATACAAAACATTCTCATCTCCATTGGAATTCCAGTCGCAGATGCGCGAACCATAACTTCTGCCTCTCTCCTCTGCAGTGAGAGAATGGGGTTTGTCATACGTCATAATGAATATGAACGCAGGCGACATCTGCACCTTGCGCACGTGCATTTTTGGGTGGAGGAGCTGGGAGCCTGTGGTGATTGTGTGAATCCTGGGAACATTATGCTCTGAAGTACTTCCTTGCAGGCAAATTGATTTTTAGATCTCCCCACAGGCCTCCAAACCCAAACCTGTTCCCAAACGGTTTTGCAGGGACACGACCGAGCGTGTTGGGATTCCAGCTTGAGCATGTTTTTACGTTCTTCCTCTCGTTACCAGGAGGACGTTGCAATTTCATGTCAAAGCTGATTTAGACAGTCCGTTAACAGCGTTGGGATGTTGGGATGTGGTCGGTGGACATCCTGGCAGGTCCTTCTGAGAGGCAGATGTTCTGGGCTGAGGAAGGCCTACTGAGAGGAAATGTTCCGGAAAACACCAGATGAACGGACGTCACCCAGGCCCAGAAGCAGCTTCGGTGAGCATTGGGGAGGGGGTGAACACAGCTCCAGATGTGTGTATCTTGGGTACGCATGAGGTCAGAATTCCCCTTAATCTGCCACCAGGGGGCAAGAGAGGGCTCAGGTCATACTATTTTTTTTTTTTTAAACCTCAGTCTGTGGTCCTTTGGCTTCTCTTTGCCGTCTCTGGAGAAATAACTCCCCATCTCCTTAGCAACCCCAATATTTTACAAACAAGGACACAGTGTCATTATTTCAAACTGCAAATCTATGTTGCACCTCTAATTTCATCTTCTTGACCACTGATGGCTCCCCCTTGTGGTGAATCTTCAGGCTGCTAAACACCAGTTACTGAGGTGTGTGCATTAAGAGAATTAAAGGTCAAGTCAATGAGGCGCCTGACACGAAATGGCAGCGTCCCCTAAAGTCTCTTTGGGAGTGATGATAAGGCATGGCGGAGCATTGCTGTTCGTGAGGTGGAAGTCGATGATGAGGGGGAGGATGAGATGATGTCGCTCAGAAGTTGCTGAACAGCTTGTGTTTGGTCCTCCAGTCCATCTGTGGCGCTCTCTTCCTGGCGCGCTTGGCGCGTGCCTTTTCCCTGGCCTCTGCTGCCGTAGGGCTGAGCCGGAGGCCGCTGTCCTCAAACGCGTCCAGCAGGGGGCACTCATTCTCCTCCAGGGCCTGACATCATACAAACTCGCGTAAACATGTACACTTGCGGCATCACTGCCACCTTACAGCAGTATACTGTGAAAGCATGTGCTGATGATGCCTACTGTTCCTGAGTACTCGTATACTGCATTCACTCATACAATCATGTTATAGTAAAAATACATGCACACACACACTGGCATGCACATAAACGCATGCACAGGCACCCACACAGGAAATAATGCACCAATATATGGTAAAAGCATGTATTTAAATATATCCTTTCCATCCTTACATGCTTGCACATGAAGAAAAAATATACACTCAGATATACTCACACTCATACACACAAGCACTTGTATACAGAAACCAAATTGATTGGTCTCTTTTTTGTCCATCTCATGCACACAAAGCGGCACACACACACACAGTTTACATGCACACATGCACGGACATGATCATATGCAGGAACCTCATATTTATTTTCTGTCTCTCATGCACACACACACACTGTCTTTGTCTCTCTCCCTCTCTCTCTCTGGCCCTATTTACACTTGGTTTTAACTCGCATTTTGGGTGATCAGATCACAAGTGGTCAGGCGAGACACATTGCTGTTGACACTTGTTGTCAAACTGATCACTTTTGATCATATTTCTTTGCTTAATAAGCAACTTCCACTAAAACCTAGAGGGCAGTTTCTTTCTTTTTTTTTTTTCATTCAACCCTTGTTAATCCAGGGAAGTCCCATTGAGATTGAAATCTCTTTGCAAGGGAGCCCTGGGGGTTGAGGTGGGGAGGGAGAGGACAATTTGCACAGCCAATTAGATCAGGGGACGATTAGGCGGCAGGTCGAAAGAGCCAGGTTGGGACTTAAAAGCCATGACAACGGGGAACCCCCTACTCTCATCGAGGGGTGTCATAGGATCTTTAATGACCACAGTGAGTCAGGACTTCGGTTTAACGTCTCATCTGAAAGACGGCGTCTCCTTCAGTACAGTGTCCCCGTCACTACACTGGGGATTATTCCACCAGAGGAAAGATTGCCACCTACTGGCCACCAACACCTCTTCCGCAATTATGTTAATATGTTATATTACAACAATAGTAGTAGTTCCCGCCAGTCTGAGCCAAGATTTTGACCCCGTTTCTTGTTGTTACGTTGTTTTCTGGGCGAGCTAATGTTCCTATCTTTGGTTCACAGTTTTGGGATATTTCAGTGATTGACATTAGCTGGACAGGCGCATTTGCAACTTGCAAGAGCGCGCAGGACCGCATGGGAGAGGAAACTCCCATCACAAGCCCACAGCCTATTGATGTTGTTTTATCCTGTTGTGTCCTCGTGGGGGCGGCATCAGGACAGATTAGCGTTTACACTACCAAACATATGTGGTGAAATGCATCCCAGACCACCTCCGCAGTGGCTTCAGTGATCAGATCTCAATGTGTCTCACACCCCATTCCCACTTACACTGGGCGCCGACCACTAGTGATGCGATCACCCAAAAGGCATGTTAAGACCAAGTGTAAACGGAGCCTCTTTCTCCCTCTCCGTCACACACACACACACACACACACACACACACACACATTGACTGTTTCTCTAAGCATAGGCTGCATCCTTTGAAAGCTGCATATTTAGGCTGCTACATCATCGCTGACATACCCGTTGTGAACGCGCTTTCCAATACAGCCGAGAAATGCAGCCTCCATCTAGCCTGATACACAAAATTGTCGGCTTGTTATCACTCCATTTCCATGCTGAGAATTGCATCTGACATGAGGCAAGAAGGCAGCTGAATTTCTTGGCTGTGTTCAAAAGGGCGTTCACAACGGAACAGCTTGTAATGACGTAGTAGCCTAAAAATGCAGCCTTCAAAGGATGGAGCCTGCACTTTGAGAAAAGACCTTTCACACATACTGGCCCCTCCTCTTCTCTCACCTGCATGCTTGTGTCTGGTGTACTCAGTTCAGAGCGGATGGACCGCGTGGACTGTGAGGTGGAGCTGCCGTTCACCCTCAGGCTCGGGGATCCGTTCGTCACAGGCTGTGCTTCATAATCTGTCCACCAGGGGGAGAGAATGCATCAGGACACTCTGGTAAGCACACTTATCGACAAACCGAGCATCAAATATGAATTTTAGCATTTTTTTTGTCTCCCCGTCATATATTGCGGGGAATATTCTGTAGCCATCGCTCAGTCCGTCTGTCCATGTTTCCCTCAGTAAACTTTTTTTTGTCCAAAGCATGACATGAAAACGGTGTAATATTTTCCCTTAAAACAGCACACAAATCAAGCATGTGCTGGATTAAAGCCTTTTGCCATTTTACATTATTTTAAGCATTGATCTGAGGGTGGCACAATGAAAACAAACCTAACGTTGTGGCCTATATCTAAAAAATAGTCTCAGAAACAAAATTCTTTTTTTTTTAAACTGGATTCAGTGGGTCCATACCAATCTATGCGTACAAGCCACGCTATTTGCATATGGTAGATTTTTTTGCCATTTAGATTTTTTTGTGAAACATTGAAACTCTGTCTCAACCTTACTGGTGCAACCAATTTGCATAAAATTTGGCACACAACATCTTTAGACCGAGATCTTGTAGTGTTACATATACAATATTGCTATGTTAATAGGTGTGGCTGCAGCAAACCAGTGAATTTTGTGGGTTTGGAACCATTATAACTAGCTCTAACTCTTGAACATTACGTCCAATCTTGGCCAAATGTGAGAACTTTCATGTGCAGGCCACTAGACTCAAGCCTACCAAATTTTGCGTAAATCTGTCCATAACTCGCACTATAGCAAATGTATAGTAATAACCTCAAAGGCAGTTGCTCAACATTCTTAAAATTTTGCACGGTTAATGTTGATCGAGGGTCCAATGGATATCAGTAAGTACAGGGCGATTGCTGAAACAAGATGGCTCCCATCAGCCCATCACATGGAAGCTTCACTTCTAATTGTTGCAAAATCATGAATCATCATGAAATTGCAAGACTATTCAGGACGCGTGAAAGACCAAAAGGCCATGTGCTGGTTACTGTTTTTTGCCATTTGGGAATTTTTCACATTTTAAATTTTGTGGGGGCTGGGGGGATTAGGCATTACCTGGTGGCTCCTGTTTGTTCTCCTCTTGTTGTTTTTCTTTTATAAAGTACATTGGATGGGCCAGACATGGTTGTAGTCTTGCTGAATCAGTGAAAGGCACTCAGCCATGGTAAAGACTGCATAGAGGAGACCGTGAGTGACCTGTAGGCCTTATTTAAACCATAGGGTTTGGACTGAACCATGTGAAAGGCTTCATGAATGAGGTAGGACGTGTTTCATTGGGTGCTCAGGGTGAGAAAGCCCTCCACCCCCCTCCCTTAGGCACAGGCCCACAATGGAAGGTTTCAGAGAAGTCACACATTAGAATTCTCAAAACCTGAGAGGTGTGAAAATGTACCTTTGATGTGGCTCTCAGTGGGAATGATGCCCAGCTTCTTGAAGTGCGCGTCCGTGTCCGGGTCAACTACAAGTAGCCTCGTCTCCTCCCCGGCACTCTTGATGAAGGCAACCACCTCCGAATGCCTCATGGACTCAATGTTGACCCCATTTACCTGTGTAGACACATCCCCCCCCCCCCCCCCGCACTATGAGTACGGCTTGCATTATTTTGCGACCACCTCAAAATCGACTTCTCGTGAAATATGACCTGCAATTACAAAAAGCTACCAACAGATGGCAGGCTACCATCAACTACCATTATCGACCATTACTAATTGAGGCATTTCTCATGAAATTTCTGAAACGCTTCAATTTGCTCAGAGAATGTAATCATGCCGTCTCTCAGCGCAGCCTCTTCATTTGTCCTCAATTCCCGCATCAAGCTGTCACTGATCATCAAGGCTTTGTAAGCAGAGATAAGCTGGGAGCTAAAAACACTTCTCCATAATTACTACAAGCAGCTGGTTCTCGCAAAATGGTTTGTAGTGTTTTTTTACAGCTTTGTCCAAAGTTTCAGTCGCTTTCATTTCTTTAATGAATTGCTGTAATATGCACAGTTGTATAAGCAAAAGTTGTGAGTGTTCAGGAATGGAAATGAGGTCAAAGATGACTCTATATACTGTATGTCCACCCAGATTCAACCCCATGAAATCAATCCAATCTCTTTTTCTCCCTCTTTCGGTGGAACACCGGAATGCGGACACTCTGCAGTAGGCTCGGTATCTCTGACAGGCCTAGGAAGCAGAATCAAACATGGAGGCCAATCAAATATTGATGAGCTGGACTTGCTGTAGCCGTGGCTTCGGTTTCAGGTATCAGTGTCCACAAGAGGGATTGGTTTAATATTCATACGGGCTTATGAAATGAAGGACGGCTGTGTTTTTGGGCTGAGGCCGGTAGCTGAGGGGTGTGTGTGTTAAAAGAGGGGGAGCTATGTTTTGTATTTAGGTTTTCAGCGAATAGGTGGGTTGTAACATTATGAACAGTTGTCTGTGCGGTTCAGATGCTCACGTTCACATACAGTCCCTGTATTGAAGAGGCTTCAGTCAGAGTCTGCATACCGGATCACACCGGAAAGGTATGAAAAATTTATGCACCCCCCTCCCCCAGATGTCTCCCACAATTAATTCTGAATCGAGGTGTTGGGGTGAAGCCTTAGAGCCAGACACTTGGCTCAACCTTCCACCTTCAACTTCAGCCATTAATTTTAAGAGATTCAGATGCTTCGCCATCCGATTTTGAGTTCTGAATTTCCAAAACGGTGACAATTTAGTCGAGCTGCAGTATAACCATTTTTATAGAGTGTTTTTAGTGTCTCTGCCAAGTCCAGAATAAAACTGAGGATAATAGATATTTAAAAACTCGCGAATGTGCAGGAACAGCTTTATATATAAACATATATAAACGAAGAAAAGCAATTTAAAGCGTTAACTGGTCTGACATAGTCTTGTGACAGCATGTGCACGGCTGCTTGCTTGCGCTTGCCAGAGTCCTGCTGTATCATCTACAAGCTCAGTCTATGTTCCGGTCCAACTTCCAGGTGCAGGTAGGGGTGGAGCTTGAGTGATGACTATGAGTGATTGACAGGTGGACACCCTAAATCCCCTTATTTTCTTGGATTTGTGTACACTCTACTGGCCAGCATGATTACGGATAAATGGCTGCCATAGCGAATAGAATAAGCTTGTCATAAAAACAAGGCTGTGATGAAACGCATGCATTATGATGGGTAAATATGAGTGTTATTAATAATAGGTTTATGATAAAAGAGGGTTGATTGGTAAGGGTATGCTTATGAACGGGAGGGGGGCGGTAGAGATATCGGATGTAGCGATGATTTCTGGCCCTGATGGCAGCTGCTGTGGGTGATGAAAGGACAGAATGCATGAGCTCCAGGCTAATCGAGCGAGAGAGAAGAGGGACATTGGAGATGAGAGACACTGGCGAAAAGGGGGGTGGCTGCACCTCCCCTTTTAATGAGGTGCTGACTGGCCGCACGAGCGCCTCAGCTGCTGGGCACAGCCTTAATCATTCACACTTAGTCACACAAAACAATTGTAAACAGCACAGCCAGCAGAAACAGCCCAGCAATAATGATCAACACAACCAGTGCTCCGTCTCCTCCTGATGATAGCGCAGTACCAGACTGAATGAACCCGGGGTAATGCTCGCCAGTGCGACCAGCAGGGAGACAGGGGATTTGTGTGCTTGAATGGTTTACATAGGAAATCCCCCCTGCTTTCCCCCGTGTGAGTGGAGATCCCCCCCAGCTTGGCAGGACTGTGAGCCGAATTAGTATTGAAAAGCCGACGGGATTTATCGGTCCAAGAAGGGCCAGGGTTGTAGATACATCCTGCTCCCCTAGACCCATTTAAAATGACTCTCTCCCCAGTATAATTCCTGAGATTGCCTGTTAACCCAAGTTGTGAGGTCACAATGTGCGATAAGAATGTTCATGAGTGAGCGTTCTAATGCTGATGTCACAATGACGACTGTTACCCGGAGACAGGGAAGTTCTTAACACCAAAAACCCATTCTGCTTACGCCAACGAGCAGATAAACTGATACCAGATCAGTGCTTTGGAGTCAGTGAATTTTTCTAGATAGGTGTCATTTTTGGTATTATGTGGATAGAACTCTATTTTGCAGCAACATGAGGGGGCAGCAATATTACTGGTCTTTGTTCAATGTTGTGTTTCTCCTCAATGGCCTTAAGTGTGACTCAGGCCTTGGAGTCTGCCGAGGGAGTGAGTGGAGCTGTGACAGTGTGGGTGACCCTTTGTGGGTAAAATATAAAGTGCGGTACAATGTGACTCTGCTGTCAATGTGCATGTAGTGGCCTGTGACCTTGGTAAAGGGATATTGACACTTGTGATGATATATGGCAGAAAATCACTCATTTTGGTGCTGGAGTCCAGATCCAGTCCTGGTTTTCTTTTCTTCCTGGGATTAAAGAAATTAGCTTAAGAAAACGTTCTGCTGATTGAGCAGAGACTCTTTTCAACTGATTCCCAGGTATAGATAGGATGGCAAACCAGCAGTTCTTGTCTCTGAGAGACCATGAAATGATGATCCCTGATATCAGGGATGGCAGACATAGTCCATACTGAAGCAAACTATTTTAAGGTAAAGTATACTTAAAGTATAATTAAAGCTTGTACATTGTTTGTTTGGTAAACAAATTCTTTCTTGTGAGACATTTTCCACTTTTGCATAAACGGTTAATGTGACGTCTGGCTTCATCACCATGAAAAACCTCCCAGATGAAAATTCAGACGAATACCAGCTGGGGTCTCAAGCTGGTTTATGATGGTCCAACTAGTGGTTTCAAGACTTCTAGCAGGTCATATCTGGTCTGTTGGTGGTCAAAGCTAGTTAACTTGATCAAGGATGTTAATGGCCAATCTGGTGGACCAGCAGACTATAAGAGCCGTCCAGTTGGTTGGCGGAGATGAGACTATAGCACACTGTAAATCAAAATAAGTGGGTTTTAGTTGAAATATTCTGTTGGGATCCCACCCCAGAAAGGCTTCGGTCTGATGCTGAATGGCTGTGTCTGATTTTGGCCACATGTGAGGTCAGTGCTCGGGCAACAGGCTGTGTGACAGGCTCAGATGTATGTGGTCAGCTGCCCACCATCACCTGGGGATTTTTGGGTCCTGGAGGACTATCGGGTGCTGGTAACCACGATGACGTTCACGTCTCACATCTGGTCACGTCTAGAGAGCGTTATCAGTCAGGGCAGTGTGTGTATTGTGTGTGTGTGTGTGTGTGTGTGGCAGTGTCCGTGTATGTGTCTGAATGTGGGTCTGCAGGTTTGTGTGTGCGAGTGTGTGTGCGTGTGTGTGTGTGTGTGCGTGTGTGTGTGCGCGTGTGTGTGCGTTTGTAAGCGTGAATAATTTTACATATGTGCATATGTGCATTTCCATTAATTTGCCAGCTGCCTGAGTGCGTGTGAGTTTGGGCGTACGTGCACAAGTGCATATCTGTGCATCTGATTGCGTATGTGTGCATACGTGTGAATGTGTGTATATACATGCACTATGTACGGAGCACAGGAAATACCCTCCCAGGGCAGAGGTCATCAGCAGCGGGGGGCGCAGTGAGCTCTTGTACCAGACCCCCTCCCTTCCTGCTCCTCCTGCGTCACGTCGCCCACACTGTCACATGTTCCACCGCGCCCACCATTTTGTCTGTTTCCCGCCTTGAGACCAAACTGAGCCGAATCGTCAAACAAAGGCTCAGGACGCAAACCGCATTCAAATTTAGACCTTCTGAAGCCACCGCCTGAGGGCTTAAAAGAAGCGAGGAGCAGCGCAGTTTTAAATCAAACGGGTGAGCGAATGCGCTTAGGTCACTGCTACTCAGACAGCCCTGCTGTAATGTCATTGGAATTTAGTGATGCGTGTGTGAGAGGCTTCCATCTGCACGATGGCCAAGAGGAGTGTAGTTTTCATGTGGAAGAGCTCATTCCTCCGTGGCGGACTGCTGGGCCGCCGCATGTGAAGGTGTGGGAATGAAAAGCCTGAGGGGACGCCACACACACCTGGAGTTTATCACACACGCAGACACACACCCTGAGGACGGAGTCCTCCACAACATGTGCGTGCACTCACATCAGCACGCAAGCATGCTGTCACACACGAGTGTATACTACACACGTACACTCACACAGACTCAGGGAGGCCTATAACTCTTCGGACAAATCAGCTGTAATTTCCTACTCTTTGACTCACTCTAACATGTAAATACTTGCAAATTAAAGCGACAGACCAGACTCTGGTCTGGCGACACATTTAAATGTGAATGCAGCAAGACCTGAAGGAATTGTAGCTCTTTGAAATTGTATCAGAGATGAGATATTTACAAAGATCACTGTCATTGACATTAGACTCATTACGAGTATATCCCACACATTTGTATGATAAATAGTTGTAAATATTTTCAGCATTTCCCATCTGCTCTGACTGCTGTACTGTTTTGTCTGAACTCAGTTTGTACACATTCAGGCCCATATATATGAAGCCCCTTAAAAGCAGGACTGATCTCACATCAGCTACTTGCCTTCTCAGAATAACCACTGTGAGTGGGAAAGATCAAACTGATCTTAGATCAGCGCTATTAATCAGGGACATATTTTTGAATAGGGGCAAGAGTGTCAGCTTATCAGAGTCCCCGCCCCCCTGCTCCCTTCACCTCAATGAGTCGGTCCTGTGGGCGGAGCCCGGCGCGGTCGGCTGGCGAGTCCGGGTCCAGGGAGCGGATGTACTGGCCCGGTTTGGCCTTCTCACTGTGCAGGTTAAAGCCGTAGCCCGTCTCTGCCCGGATGAGGTGGCACAGCCTGGGGAAGAGCTCTGGTTCCTGTTCCTGGATCACCTGCTCTGAGGACTCCGGCTCCGGCTGCGGTCGGGCTTTCTTCTCCTAAGTGTCAAAATAGAGGGAAAAAAAATTAAAATGGATCTCGTCTCAGTCAAACTCCAATCCTGAAGGGCCACAATGTCCACTGGTTTTAGGTGAATCTTCTCTCAAGGCACTCATTTAAAAGGCCCCTGTCATGCCACCAGGTGCACAGCTAATTAGCCATTATGAGCCTGTTTAAAATCTCCCCTTCCTGACATCACAAGGGGGAGTGACCACCCAGAGTACTGAAATCTGATTGGCTGCTTGGCTGAAGGTGATCAGTTCTTCTTGCCTCTGGTTGGTTACTTCCCCATGTGATGTCAAGAGGGGAAAGATTTTGAAATGGCTTGTGATTGGCTGTGTACAACCCCAAAATGCAATGACTTTCCGCTCACATGAGCCAATATGTTATTGACAATAGAATATAGATAACATTTCCAATGTCGAAACAGACATTTTACATTTTTATCAAAATAAGCTTATTTTCTGGTCTCAAAAGTTGGGACACAGGCAAAAAATAGCTGATAAAGCAATTAATATATAAGAAAATCAGCTGAAAGAACATTTAGCATGTTGGGATTCTGGATTCTGCATCTCATGTTTAAGTTCTGTACCTGGCTTTATGATTTTTGTGTTTAGTGACCACTGCTCTGTCTGACCTTTCTTAGGATTATGTATTGTGTTTTGGTCATTTTAGATTTCTTGTTATTATTTTTCATGTCTTGTGTATTCCTAGTCTTTGCCATAGATTCCTAGATTCCATGCCATGTTTTCATTTCCATGCTTTGCACTTTGTTTCCCCTGTCTTGTCATGTGTGTATCTTTGCTCACGGTCCCTTGTCTTGTGTGATACTCATTCGGGTGATTTATTGGTTTCTGGGTTTCAATCTTCTTTCATGATCTCGTGTTCTTCCTTCCTCTCTCTTTTACTGTCTTACTAACGGTTTATTGTTTTTGCTAAATACTAACCCACACTAACCTTGTATATTTGGACTAACTTACTAACAAGCACTTGGGATTGTATAGCTGCACTTACTAATTCACTAATGACCTCTCAGCTGTCGCCCAATTCTAGTCTCCGCCTCCTTGCCTATCCCTAATTATCTCTGCTGCAAGTTTCTGTGGATTTCCACTTATACTTTGTGCTTTCCTTTTCTTTTATCTTGGCACTTTAGTACTCCTTAACCAGAGCTGTTGTTTTGTACTTAGGTTTGTCTTGTGATCCCTGTCTGCGTTTTGGCTACAGCCAAATTCATGTAATTAGTTTATCCCTCATGTGTCTCTCCCTAATCATTGTCACTATTGATTGCACCTGTTCTCCCTGGTCATGTGTTTACCCCGGATGTGTATATAAGATGTCTGTTTGGTTCTCACTCTTGTCAGATCGTTCTCCCTAGTTTTCTCGTGCCACGTTTATCGCCTTGATTTCTCAGTGTTTATCTTTCTGACTGGATTGCCCGACTATCGTTTTTGGTTTGCCTTTTTTGGATATTGTTGCATCTGTGGGTTTTGACCTTTTTCTGCCCGACCTTGAGTTTGTGATTACTGCCCTGGTTTTGGATTCGGACTGTCTTTGGCTTATGAGTTTGTTTCTCCTCCAAACCTACGCCTGTGTACCGAACCCTTTTTGTCTGACCACGAACTTTGTTATTGGTGCCCTGGTTACGATTCTGGATTACGCCCATTGGATACTGTTTTTGGATTGTGGACTTTGTACCGTTGCCAGCTCTGTTGGGGGGTTTCCCCCTTCAGAAATAAAGCCTCCTTTTTGCATTCTACTGGTTGTCGCACTTGGTTCATTTCGTAAATCACAACATTGCAAGTAATTAAGTTAACTGGCATCAGGTGTGTAACATGATTGGCTGTAAAAGGGATGTCTTAGAGAGGCTGAGTCTCTCAGAAGTAAAGATGGCCAGAGGCTCTCCAACCTGTGAAGGCTAGTGTAAAAAAATTGTGGAATACTTTAAAAACAATGTTCCTCAAGGTAAAATTGCAAAGGCTTTGAAGGTCTCATCAACAGTGCATGACATCGTCAAAAGATTCAGAGAAACTGGAAAAATCTCTGTGCATACGGGACAAGGTCGAAGACCTTTACTGGATGCCCGTGATCTTCGGGCCCTCAGATGCCACTGCATCACTCACCGGCATGATTCTGTCATTGACATTACTAAATGGGCCCAGGAATACTTTAAGAAACCACTGTCAGTAAACACAGTCCGCTGTGCCATCCACAGATGCCACCTAAAACTCTATCATACAAAAAGGAAGCCATTGTTCAGCATGATCCAGAAGCGCCGCTCTATTCTGTGGGCCAAAGCTCACTTAAAATGGACGGTAGCAAAGCGGCAAAGTGTCCTGTGGTCAGACAAGTCCAAATTTGACATTAGTCCTGGAAATCATGGGCGTCATGACCTCCAGGCTAAAGAGGAAAAAGATCACCCCTCCTGGTATCAGTGTTCAGTTCAAAAGCCAGCATCTCTGATGGTATGGGGATGCATTAGTGCATATGGTGTGGGACACCTGCATGTTTTAAAAAGCACCATGAATGCTGAAAGGTATATAAAGGTTTTAGAGCAACATATGCTCCCCTCCAGACAACATCAACTCCAGGGAAGGCCTTGTGTATTTCAGCAGGACAATGCAAAACACAACAGCATGGCTTCGTAGTAGAAGAGTCCGTGTGCTGAACTGGCCTGCCTGCAGTTCTGATCTTTCACCGATTGAGAACATTTGGCGCATAATTAAACAAAAAGTCCATGAAAGGAGACCAAAAACTCTCCAGCAGCAGGAAGCCTGTCTTAAACAAGAGTTGGATCAAATTCCAGTGGCTAAACTCAAGAAACTTGTCTCCTCAATGCTCAGACGCCTCTACTGTGTTAAAAAGAAGAGGGGATGCTACACCATGGTAAACAGGCCCCTGTCCCAACTTTTTTGAGACCTGTAGCAGCCATCAAATTTGAAATGAGCTCATTTTGTGGTTAAAATCTGAAAATTTCTCAGTTTCAACATTTGCTATGTTATCTCTGTTCTATTGGGAATAAAAAACTGGCTGGTGTGATTTGAAAGTCATTGCATTTTGATTTTATTCGCAATTTTCACTTTGTTCCAACTATTTTGGAATTGGGGTAGTACCTGGTGACATCATAGGGGACCTTTAAGTCACTGAGTCTTGACTACTTGTTCTCAGCGCATTGGTTGCCTGCTTATTGAAAGGAGATAACTAAAGCCTGCAGCAGTTCAGACCCTCCAGCACTGGAGTTTGACATCCTTGCTCTCGTCTCATGACCTTTTCATGTGACACTACAAGAGGCCAAATCCAGCTAGAAGAGAATCCTTGGGGTCAGAAGGTAGATCTGCTCTGGGTTCCATCCACCCATGAATTCCAGCCAGCTGATTACACTAAATGTTTCATCCTATTGGCTGGAAACTTGTTTTAATTAGCAACAAAGTACTCGAGGAGTTATACGATGAAGGCAATTAAAAAAATCCTACTCATAATCACTCCTATCAGATATACAGCGCCCTCCATAAGTATTGGCACCCCTGGTAAAGATGTGTTAAAAACCTTAAAATAAATTCAATTTTTATTGCAGAAGCATACGCTCACACTGAAAATCGTAGAAAAATGTAACCTTCAACTAAAGTGAATTTTAAGGGGAAAAAAATCCCTGTACAAGAAATAATTATTTTTCATAAAATTGCCTTTTCCACAATTATTGGCACCCCTAACAATTCCGTGGAATTAAATGTAATTGAAGTATTTCTGTCATTTCTATAGTAGTTTAAAAAGTTGATCAGAGTATCTAGGAACATTTAATCAGTAAATCATCACTTCCTGTTTCACTGGGGTATAAATATGATGTGACACAGGGGCCATTTCTCTTATCCACTCTTCAATATGGGAAAGACAAAGGAACACACCATTCAAGTAAGGCAGATGTGTGTCGACCTTCACAAGTCAGGAAATGGCTACAAGAAAATAGCCACTCGCCTGCACCTGCCCATATCTACTTTCAGAGGAATCATTAAGAAGTTTAAAACAACTGGAACAGTGGTAAACAAGCCTGGACGAGGACGCAAGGTTATTTTGCCACCACGCACAGTGAGGAAGATGGTAAGAGAAATTAAAAAGTTCTCCAAAGCTCACTATTAAAGAATTGCAACAATTGGTGGCATCTTGGGGTCACAAAGTCTCCAAAACAACCATCAAGCGTTATCTACATGCCAACAAACTGTTTGGCGGGCATGCACGAAAAAAACCTTTTCTCACTCACTATCATAAACGCAAACGTCTGGAGTTCGCTAAGCGGTACTGGGACTTCAACTGGGGCAGTGTGCTTTGGTCAGATGAGACCAGGATAGAGCTTTTTGGCAATAAACACTAAGTGGGTCGGCCGGAACACAAAAGATGAGTATGCAGAAAAGCACCTCATGCCCACTGTGAAGTATGGGGGAGGATCAGTGATGCTGTGGGCCTGTTTCTCTTCCAAAGGCCCTGGGAACCTTGTTGGGGTGCATGGCATCATGAACAATTTGAAATAACAGGATATTTTAAATCAAAATCTGGTGGCCTCTGCCCGAAAGCTGAAGATGGGTCGTCACTGGGCCTTTTAGCAAGATAATGACCCCAAACATGTGGGCAAATCTACACAGAAATGGTTCACCAGACACAGAATCAAGCTCCTCCCATGGCCATCTCAGTCCCCAGACCTCAGCCCCATTGAAAACCTGTGGAGTGAGCTGAAGAGGAGAGTGCAGAGGAGAGGACCCAGGTCGCTGGATGATTTAGAGAGATTGTGCAAAGAGGAATGGTGGAAGATCCCTCTTTCTGTATTCTCCCATCTTGTGAAACATTATAGGAGAAGATTAGGTGCTGTTCGTTGGCAAAAGGGGGTTGTACAAAGTATTAACATCAGGGGTGCTAATAATTGTGGCACACATGATTTGATGTAAAATAATTATTTCTTAATGTGGGATTTTTTTCTCACTGAATAAATGCACTTTAATTAAAGGTTGGATTTTCCTCTTTTTTTTCATTGTGGTCCTATATTATTGAGAAAAAAACTGAATTTATTAGAAGCTAAAAAACACATCTTAACCAGGGGTGCCAATAATTAAGGGGGCGCTGCATCTTTGCAGCTGGAGTTTTAAACTTCTAAGCATCGAGTTTTTATATGCAGTGTTACAGTTTTTTTGCATTTCTCAGTTGTTTTGTCTTTTGCACATGTTGTCTGGCAGCAGGCAGCACCAGGACTAAAGAATCTGAGGGGTAACACGTCAGTTACCGTTTGTCTGAGTGCAGAGAAGGTTTAAAGCGAAGTGAAAAGGTTCAGAGCGTGTTTGTGATGGCAGCTTAATGTCAGATTCAGCAGCAGAGCTGCCCGTTTGCCAGTATGAACAGGAAGACGCGTTTCTACCTGCAGCTTTTAAAAGATTCTTTGTTAATGGGAAATTCATTTAGTTTAGTATATTTATCAGAAAAACAATGGTTGCTCGTGAGAGTACTTTTCCGTGGTATCACCAACATAAATCAAGCTAAAGATTCGAATCTGACCCCATTGATTCTGTCTGCTATTGTATGAAACATTATCGGTCATTAATGCTTAAACACCATTCGGTGGACTCAGATGTTTCTTGTGTTAACATAAGGTTTAATGATGTTTAATTGACTACTGTGTTGACTGTAGTAGTAGCATTTACAATGCAAAGTGGTCATTTCATGTCGTGACTCCCACTAATTAAAAATTAGCATTATTTAAGTCGTGAAGTTCATGATAATTGTGGAATGGGCAAAAAAAAACATAATAAAATGCACCATATATTATTATATACCAACGTCAGGGTGTTTTTTTCTTTTTTCTTGTTTTTGAGGACAGTCATTAAAAGGAAAAATAGTGAAAAATTGTCCCAAGAGTTTATAAATCTCCCCTATAATTCTCAACAAACATTGAAGACCTTGCGCTGCAGATACTGTACATGTCGGCTAATGAGCTGGCGGCCTTGAGAAGTATCTATTTTTAAAGGCCTGGATCGTTATGAAATACACAAGAGGTGTGACTCCCGCCCCTGACCAGTTAACAGTCCGAGGCTGCGAAAGGTTCCTCGGGCAGGGATATTTGGGCAGGGGGGCGGTGGTGCACTACAGAGACCTCAACACTGGAAACACCCAACAAAATGGCCTGGCGCCTTCCAGTCAACATCCGCGAAGGAACAATGAGTCCTGAACTTATTGTCACCCAGGTCTGCCCAGACCGTGCCCCGGACCTCCGCACAAAAATGCACACGCACACTGCACCATGCATAAATCTTTTGACCCGGGATATTATGAAAGAAAAAGCAGTGGCCGCCGGGTCTCAGGTTCGCTCTGAGCCAGGTTTAACACTTTTTAGACCATGTGTATAATTCTCACATTTCTGTCTCCTAGTGCTTTGGCTTTGAAATCCAAACAGGCCATGCATGTGTTCTGGCACGGCAGGGCTTTTTTTAGTTTTGTTTTATATTTCTGGCACTGTAAGGCTCAAATCGTTCGGATAACGCCTTGAGTGTGGCATGATTTATAGCTCTTGGTTCTCAGTGTCAAGGTGCAATATATAGGCTGTTGAACAGCTTGCAGCTGACTGTGGTCTGGTGTAGTGCATCACACATCCAAGGAGAGCAGGGATTCCCCTTATACAAAGACCGGCGAATAGACCAGGATGCAGTTTCCATCTCGCAGTGCAGAGCGGTTCTGGATAATTAGACTGCAGTTGGCCTGAGCTTGTGGTTGCATGAATATGAACTGCATATGCGTGGACAATGAATGTGTTTCTGTGCTCATTACAAATAGAGAGGACCCTGCAGCGCTGGCAAAGAATGATCTATACAAATGGGCGGTCACACTTTAGATGAAGTGTTGCTCATGAAGGCTTTATACAGCACGTATAATGCCTTCATGAATGAGACATAATGTCTTCATAAATCATACATAAGCAAACGGCATGCTTTGTAAAGTGTGAAATGCTGTAACACATCCTTATTCAGCATGTGATGCCAGATGTCATATAACTGACAATGTCCCTTAGCTAGTGGCTAAATATTGTAAAGGGTGACATTGTCAGCTAAGTGACACTGTCAGTGTCACATCTGGCATCACATGCTGAATAAGGATGTGTTATTTCACCCTTTACAAAGCATGACATTTGCTTAAGTATGATTTATGAGGACATTATGTCTCATTTCTGAAGGCATTATACATGCTGTATAAAGCCTTTATGAGCAAAACTTCATCTGAAATGTGACCAAATGGGCTACTGACAACTTTGTTGAATGGGGAAAAAGTTCTGCCATTATTAAGGAGTTCTCAAACTCCAGTTACCAGTAATGATTGTTGCATCTGCACTAGATTGTTCAGTCCAATCATTAGTAACTTGCAGAGGTTTATTTTTTATCCGAAGCAATGAGCTGTTGTCTAGACTAAGCAGAGGCCAACCTCCCGGAACAATTTGGGGTTAAGGGCCTAGCTGAAGGGCCCAACGGATGCTGGGATCTTATAGTGGCTACACTGGCGCTTGAACCACCAACTTTGAGTCTCAGTCAAATGTGCTCATCAAAATAGGCCACCCCAATATTTGAGTAGCACCTGAGCTGATTGTTTGGTAAGAAAAGGGGGTTAAAAATGAGAGGAAAGGAGAGCGCAACAATGAAGGGCCGTGAGACAGGGGTAAGGGGAAGTGAGGGAGAGAGTGAAGGAGAAAACAATGGAAGAAGAAGAATTGGTGCGTATTATTAAAGTCTCGAAGACTGAGGTTAAGGTCATTTGTAATGAGCCTCAGACACAGAAGGCCCAGAACATTCCCTCGGCATCTTGGGAATGATGCAAAATCCTACATTACTCTTCTCAGTCCTCAGTCTCAAGCCCCCCAGCCTTCTGCAGTGACCTCATAACACGGAGGCAGGAAATACAAGTTAAGGTTAAAGTGGAAGCATACAAATGCTTAAACCAATATTAACGCAGACAGTTTGCCCTGGGGGAGGCAGTGAGGGGATTGAGAGGGGTTGGGTCGGCAGCACCCGAGAGAGGGCGCTTCGGAAGGCTGGGAGGAGTGAGCACGAATCGGGGCAAAAGCCGTGGAAACTGTACCAGATCCAGTGCTCTCCAGAAACACCGGAGGGCTGCATGAGAAATGAATATTAGGAACAGCACAGCTGGTGCACATTAGCGCTGAGAGACGGAGTGCACTGCCAACCCCCCCTACACGAACACGCATGCTCTCAAATACACACACACGTACGCGCACACACACGCACCCAAAGACGCCTACGCTTGAACACACACATGCGAGTGTGCACTATTCACGTGCACAAACATGAGTAGGTGTTCGCAAACATGTAGACATTCACACACAAACACACTGCTTACACGCACTCGCACATGCGTGCACACACATACGCATACACTGACATATGTGGTCACACTCACATGTGCAGACATGCTCACACAAATTAAATATACGGGCATTTTCTGGCGCTCAGTGGAGTGAAACTGGCTACTCCAGTCAGCTTTTCACAAAGAAATTTCTACCTAAGCACTTTCTGTTACTGTAGCCTGTTACTCCAGCCTGTGTGTGCGCGTGTGCTCACTTCTGTGTGTGTGTGTGTGTGTGAGCGGGTGCGTGTGTTTGTTCATGGTTAAGGTCAGGGAAAGGGGTTTGGGAATGAATGTAAGTCAATGAGATGTCCCCACAAAACGTAGTAACAAAACCTGTATGTGAGTGTGTGAGTTTATGTGAGTAGTATGTAAAAATGAGGGCTTCAGTGCTTGTGTTCAGCTAAAGATCAACACATCCCAGCTCAGAGAGAGGGGTTCACATCCATCTCCTACACACCCTCCAGCAGCGAGACCCCGGTGGGGCAAATGAAGGGTGGAGGTGGTGTGGGGGGGGTTCTGCATTGGATAATCCATCCCAGTACAGTCAGAAATACACACAGCCCCACCCAACGCCCCGCCCCCCCTCATTCAGACAATACCAGGAAGAAGAGGGGAGGAAGAGAGAGATGTGCCGACAGAAAACTGGTACAGAACTGGGAATAGATCATTTACATGTTATTCTCTTCCTGTCTGCTGAGGTGCTGAGTGGCTATTCTTCCTGTGTGCGGAGTTTGAGGTGCGGCTCGCTGGGTGGGGGCGGTACAGTGCGTTTTTAGAGGGAATGTCATGAATCAAGAGGGTCAGTGTTGCTTCCAGAGCCCCTTCCGTTTCCCTAACTCATAAAAACTCCACCGTAGACTAATGGGCGGCATTAAAAAAGTCAGGGAAAAGCAGCTGCTTCTTTTATTAGGCGAACACGTCGCTGAACAAGCTAACTGCTGAGAGAGGCGACCTCGCAAACATGGTGCTCCGCTTCCCGGGGGCTGCCTGCATTTTTCCAGGCCGCAGTCCCTGTCATGCACCCTCACTGGTGAGTGTACCTCACCAGCCTCTGCAGGGTTTACATGTCACAGGGCCATCTGACCCCTGTCTCTGTAGGGTTCACACACCTCTTTACTTCATTAGTACACTGCAGTTCAAATACTGGCACTTGACCGTCAGTCTCCCCATAACATTCTCTTGGTTTCCCCCTCAGTGAGTTTCTGAGGTGCCTGCTCATTTAGCGTCAGTGCTCCAGGGGGCGGCTACTGTCGCTGCTCGCGGGCGGGTGAAACAGGATCGGAGTGGCTGAATTATTCAGGGTGGCTCTCCAGGACACCTGGCTCACACCGGGCCCTTAACCCTCACACTGCCAAACTGGCCCTGTGACCTCGCGATGATGGGCAGAAATGTAGAGTAAATTCTACAATGTGTGAGTGCTCCTGATATGCTGAGACTAATGACTCCCAATCAGTTATGATTCTACTAACACATTTGCGCTTATACACCTTAAATGGCTATTCTATTATCAGTACACAAAGTTATTCTGACTCAGCGAAGTCCGTAGGTTCATTATTTACCAAGATACCAAATTTGTTTCATCATTTTTCTCATTTATCGCCACCATCAGCACAGATAGCCACGTATGAAAGCTGGTTATGTGAAGGCTACTGTCAATTACTCTAATATGCTAATATTATTTTTCCCTCTTCTAAATTTGCGGCAATTAGCAAGATAATTAACAAAGCCACAAACATTTGGGATACTGAATACAAGCAATTAAAAAAACCTAATAAGTACTGAATATGACAGTGAAAAAAGATTGGACCATCAGGAAACAATGTTTGTTCCCTGAATTGTGCCTACTTCTGTTTTGCAGTTAGAGCTTGACCATATTAATGAATGAAGAGGAAGCATGTCACGTGATCTAAAGTGAGTTCCTGTGTCGCTCACTGAAAGACAGAAGGGCCTTCAGAGGTGCTGATATTTTGTGGGAAGAGCCACTTGTGCCTCTTCCCACTTCTGAAGTGTTAAGGGAAAAACCATCTTCCGGCCATTCTGGAACGCAATCAATCAGAGCCATCGGCATGGCAACGGAAGCAGAACCAGTGTTCCCTGCTCTGCCTGTCACCTATCACAGGGCAGCATTGAGACATCAGATCTCAGACACTCCCACCCAGCAGCTGATACAGCCACCTGCTAGCAGGTAGCAAGACTGTCCTCTCTTGTTAGAAAATCTCCTGTCACCATTAGCCAGCACTTATTGTGTGTTCGGAACTTAGTAGACGCTCACATTTTTGTACAATCATGCTTCAGAATTGCATTAAATTTAAGATAGCACCCTGCACTAGTGTACTCTCACTGACTACTCTAAATGGTACTTTTAGTAATTTAAGTATGGCGCTGTTCTGATAGCTGGCTAGCACACCCTATTTGTCTGGTCCAAGATAGTCATGATGTCTTCATCTAGCTAAAAGAGTTTGAAAAAGCTGAACAACTGCACACTGCTCATCTCAAACAAGAATACGCCAGGCGATGCTCCAACTGATGTTATGGTTGGAATGAAGATCTATTTTGGAGATTAAGTTACGGTTCAAATGCATTTTTTTATGCGACTCTCAACTTTCCTCCATTTAAACTTGTCAACAGAAGTCAGTTCCAGTTCAGCGCGGGGGACGCGATTTGCTGAGCTCAGCTTCCCCTCTCCACTGAGGTTGAACTGTGGGTTTCTCGCAGGCTCGCGCAATTATTGTTGTTCTAAATGAAAAATCAAAATAAATATCCGCTCTCGTTGCTGCAAGATCCCATCCCTGTCTAACCAGGAGATTGCTGAAGAGTGCCCCTTATAAAACACATACATCATTTCAGTTGCTATATCTTATCACACTGCAGATTGCTTACATAGCATGAGTTGAGGTTTTCCTGGGATGCTAAGCTAAGTACCATTCAGCCACAGCACAATCTCACAGTTCCTGGCAGAATGTGGGCTGTACTTCCTATCTGCCTGACGTCTATGGTCCAAGTCCCACAATGGTATGCCTCAGAGGAACTATACCCTCATTTTGGTTTTAAAAGCAGAGAGTGATTCTTCATATGCTGTGAGGAAAGCAAGCATACTTTGCTAACATGTGTGAGGTACATGTGTCATGAAAGGCAGTAGGGGTTGCCAAGTAAATAATTCCCTAACCTGCAAGTAGGTTAACCCGGTGTGTATGCTGGGATCTTAAAACTGAGAGGGATATATCAAGCGTGTGAAGGATAGACCATCACGATCCAAGTATCCCAGCATGCTTTGCTCCCTCGACAAAGCTATAACACTTTGTGCAGCACAACAATGGACTCGATGTTGGATTAAAATCAGGGACAGTGGTGGTCCATTGGCTGTAACAAAGGCCCTCAGTAACCTCACTTTTCATAGTTTAACTACCTAAACCCCTTGTAATTTACTGTGCCTGATTAGCAAAAGTTGCTATGAGTAACTGGTAGGATGACTGTCCAAGTTATTTTTGGTAGCATTATTGTATAATGTATCACAAAGTTATGAGACTTTTTCTTTCGCACTTACATCAACGCTTTAGATTGTAATTTATCTTATGAAGATTCTGAACCAGTGTAATTCATGAATCTGCACAGACTTGCATAAATAAACTTGAGACTTATTGTGCTAAATGTTTTTTGCGGGAAAGTTTGGTTCAATGTGCCTCAGGATTCTGCCCCTTCAGATGCATTCTTTTGACTGCTTATAACACTCTGAAGAAATCAAGCAAAATCCTGATCAATTCGGCTGAAAAAATGCCGAAACAAGAGAAGTCATTGAAAGTTTAGATTTTTTGCACTTATTTGCAGATTATTGCCATCCTTACAATGTTGCATGCATTATACTGTATAAATGTAGCAGACAATCGCTTTCATTAACAATTCTTAATGCTCTAATTCCAAAGTCATATTCCAATTTCACCTCTGCGGCCAAGGCCGTATTATCCACAGAGGGATAAAAAAAAAACTAGAGTGGACAATCCCATCGTTTCTGCGGCAGCACGCCGCCGCCATCCTGCGAATGTAATTTGGGGCAGACGTTCAATGGAAAATGCAGTATAACTCGCCTAAACTGCGCTCGTAGAGAACGAAAACTCGGTCATACGAGACAACAGCTGAAGTTTTGATTTTTCTACAATGTCTTCTGATTAAATAAACATTGAATATACCAGGTTTAAAAAAAAAATGTAATATTGTTGTTTGATTACAATTCCTTATTTGTGTCCATTTTAAGTATGAATGGATAAAAAAGAACACTAAAAACAAGTCTCTAAGTTGTCGACACCCATGTTTAGCCTACTGTTTACATGTGCCTCATTAGACATTTATACTTACCCAAGATGGGAAAGCTATTCTGCCGTTTCCGCTTTGGTCCAGCCCACACGTCGTAAACTCTAGTTTTCTTATATCTCTGTGGGATAATCCATATAATGACTGGTGTACCTACACTGGGGCATCATGCTGGGAGGGGCA
This sequence comes from Gymnothorax reevesii, assembly GCA_029721435.1. NCBI lineage: Eukaryota > Metazoa > Chordata > Actinopteri > Anguilliformes > Muraenidae > Gymnothorax > Gymnothorax reevesii. Next base: position 1,319,305 of record CM056584.1, on the reverse strand, counting down.
TCACATGATTCACAAATCCTCAGTTTTTTTTTTTCTTTTCAATTGGAAGAGATGCATATGCATATTATGAACAAATTAAAACTTGACTGTTGATATGAAGAGAATATTAAAAAAAGAATACAAATAAAATTTGATGTGATTTGGAACTGCCCTGTCAAAGTCACAGAAAGGCCAAACTAGTCCCAGACCAGTGTTGCGAGCTGAACTAGAATCCCACCACTTAGAAACTGAATGGGCACTGATCTCTATTCAGTTGTTGATCACAACGATGTGCTTTCGTTTTGACATCACATGCTACAACACGCTGAGCGGCAGGGGAAGCAACCGAGGGGTTGTGCTAATCAGAAAATAGCAGAAGAAAAAAGTACAAAAGATATCCACACTACCGAATGTACCAGTAATATCCTGCTTTTTTAACATTACTCGCGGCAAAGAAGCTGTCGGTGGAGAGACAACTGTTCCACCCGTCAATTCCGTTCCTCCAGCGCCAGCAGCAAGTGCTTACGTTACAAAAATTATCGATTGTACATTAGAGGCTAATGCTAATGAAGAAGATGCAGCAGTGCATAACATTAGCTAACGTTAAAGCCCCACTAGGTTGGAATTTCACCTTGAAATATCAGTTTCTAAGCCTATCTATTGGAGGGTTGGATTATTACAGTGAGAATGGCATCTCTCCCATCACCACAGAGGGACCTGCTGGCCTGCACCTGGGAATCAGTAAGTTTCGACCGCGGGTCCCACACTCTCGTGAGACGTACGTTCTGCTTTACGGCACACGGAGCTTTTGGATAAGGGGCATAAGGAGAAGGCAGCTAGGCTAGCCCACTGGCTGAGGCAAAGAAGTGAAAAAGGACGGTGTTGGTGGAAGTCAGGATAAAAAAGGGAGAGTGACCTGCACGGCACAAAACCAGAGTAAATATCGGAGCAGCTTTTCCACAGTGGAGAGAGCTCATGGCAAAAAAGGGCCGCAAGTCGGACGGCGAGCTGGCAGTGTCGCTGATTGAGAGATGAGTTAACTATATGCTATTTATCACACATTGTTTTTGTTGGCTGTGTCATCGTGTGAAGTCACAGTCACTATCTGGGTTATCAAAACGTAACTGATCGTAAGCCCATTCAAATAATGTAAACAAGGTTAGCCGAGGTAGAATTAGCATTTCGCCGGCAGAGTTGGCCCCTTTTGGGAGTGTTTTTTATACTAACTTTACGCTTCACAGTGAGAAAAGTTGTTGACTTTCTAGCAAATATTGTTTGAAAGCAAAGACAGGCCACATCAGCTTTGTAGGCTGGCGTTGCACCGTCATTATATTGATATTGTCCCGTTTTAAGGTTACAATAGCTACTACGTCTGTTAACGTTACTCATAGAAGCGATGCTTGCGCATAGCGATAGTTTTAACCCAACGCTGTTGAAGACTTCTAGGTAAACACTATCATAACTAATAACTTTATTGATTCCAGCTCCACAAGTCTCAGGGTGTAAAAAAAATTTACGTTCTCACGGGGGACGTCAGCCGGCAACAGCGCTCTGTGTGTTTTACGACAGCGGTGTTGCACTTATACTTGCTCTAGTGGCCTGTCGCAGGTGGGCTGACGGCAACAGCTGAACTCGGGGACGGAGAACATTAGCGTGGCCGCAGAAGCGGACAATAGTGAGTTCACTGCACGAAGCCTTTCCCTTTTTAAAACCCTCTGCAATAGAATTTCAACTCTTAGTATTTAGTAAATGTAAATTTGTGGCCTTTGTTGCCATAAATTTCAATACCAAAGTTAAGTGCCATTTTAGTGACTGGATGGAAAGTTCTCATAATTAAGATTTTGGGCACTGTCCCTGAAGGCAGCAGGGCTGTCACACTGTCCTAGAAGGCTCCATTATTTTTATCACCATTGGCAATCTTCTTTTGAAGGCTTGTTCAGCTGGTGCTTTGGCTGTCATTATTGCTGTATGCCAGTTAAGTTATAAACAAATGAAACGCTAGTATTATCAAAGAGAAGAGTGGTCCATTGCTGCGTTCTATAAGCTTTTTGCGGGGGGATTTCATGATTGGTCACACTGGGGCGTAGCACTGTGTTAATCCGGCCCTGTCTGCGGCGACACCCCCCCCCCCCCTCTTCAATTGCAATGGCAACCCATCATGCCCAGGGTGTTTCTTTATTGTATTTGCAGGCATTCAGAAAGTGGGGTGAGGAGTGGTGGATTGGGCTACTTTCTGATGCCCAGCTCCAACCTGTCCTGCCACCATATGCTAAAATAAATCGATTATTCTCATTTCCTCTGATTTATGACCCATAGGAGCGTCTCCTAAAATTGCGCCCAGCACACTCCACAATTACTAAACCCATCTGTCGCGTGATAGTGAGTCTGAAAGTTTTGGGAGGTGAATCCATCTCCTTGCTCAATGTGCGTATATTTTTTTCTCAACGGTTGAGTATGCATCTTTATTTCATTGTTAATTCCATAATATTTCTTTTGTTCTACTATATACCTTATCCCATCAGACTGATGAGAATTTGTTACTTATTTCAACACTGTTAGCGAGAGAGCCTCAGATAAACTCACTGGAGCTCATATCACTTCCTGTGCTATCAGCCTGACTCAGACTCCTAACGGCTGCCCTGTTGCTGCGGAACCCTTATCGCCTTGCAGCCAGAGCGTCTGCGCTGGCGGGCTGCACCAAAATGGCGCCCGTACTGATCCAGAAGAGTTGCCACATGGCACTGTGGAATACTGCTAAATGTGCTCGCCTGGCTGTGCTTCTAGAGCAACCAGTTTATAACACTGCTCAGGCCTCGAAGCGTGGGACAGAATTTAAATGTGAAACTGTACGTTGTATTTCCCACCGCTATAGATAGTTTCTTCAATCAGTATTTCATTTAATTGGTGTTTTTAAAACAATACGCTTCAATGATTCTTGAATGAATGGAAAGATTGAAGGAAGCGACAAACATTCAGAGAGGAAGTGACTGAACACCCCTGGCCAATCATGAATGTGCTCCAGGTTAAACTGATCTTGTCATTATTGTAACCTGTCTATCTGAGCGGAGGCCCATTTGCAAGTCAATCCATCAATCAATCAGTTTTATAGAATGTTTCATTCACATGCCGGCTATTCTGAGTACTACATTATAAAATAAAATGAAAACAATAAAAAGCAGTGTAAAATAAATTTAAGACATGGCAAAAACATAGAAGACGCTAGATAGTAAAATGAATAAGATGAGATATAAAACCAGAGAGGGGTTCAGTCATAGCTCAATGACCTTCTATATCATTTTTACAATTCGCTAGAGAGAAATGAAAGATTTAAAGATACGGTTAAAGTGGAATGGAGGTAGGAATTTAAAACACAGACGTAATATATGATATTCAACAATGATCTTTGGCACACTGTGTAACATGCTTTTAAAATACAGTCTAAAACTGCTTTCACACCGGATGCGAAACAAATTTTTCGTGCAACATATTACATTCAGTCAATGCAAAGACGCGCGTCTTTACATTGACTTTGAATGTAATATGTCGTGCAAAAAATTTGTCCAGTGTGAAAGCGGCTGAAGACGTGCATTATTAATTCACTGTGTGGGTCACAGGAAGTTCACATGTCAGTCCGGTTCCACATCTCAATCAGCTCGGAGTAATTTAGTCTGCACGGATACCGCCGAGTCGGTAAACATTTGTCCTCCCCATCATAATGTCTGCAGTGACACTAAAATGGTAATTAATCCACATCTGGTTTGTTGACTTTCGAGAGCCCCTGCCAGTGGTCCAAAGACGGATTGAAAAGTAAAGATGGAGGGAATAGCAGAGGGTGTGTATGTCCATATTACTTAAGACAAAAAACAAACACAGAGCTGCTCTGTGTCCTGGTTGGGTTTAATCCAGCTTAATTCTCCAGATCTCAGTCAGTTCCCTCACCTGTACCACAGCCGAGCCAGAGCTTTCAACGATCAGACAACAGGGGATTGTCCAAGCATCCGCAAAACTGGTATAAATACCAACTATATGAAGCTGACTACAAATAGTTTTTTTTTAAATATGGGTTCAGATATGGATTGAACCAATTTCGTGGAGATTTTTTCATGCAGCCGCAATTCTGTGGTTATTAGCTATCCCATCCTCTGGAACAGCTTTAACTTGTGGCTACAATTATTTCTTGTCATTGCTGTTTTTGGTGTTTGGCCTACTTTTTTTTAATAAAAATTTTGCGTCTCCAATCCCACATTGTCTGATTGGTGAACTATGTACAAGCATGCTCTTATGCGACCCGTGCCGTCATCTTGACGAGCGAGACAGTTTGTGGTTCTTACCCGAAACTGGCACCTCTTGCTGCTGATTCTTTTACTCTCACAAGCTCAGAACGAGGGCGGAGGAAACCCGAACATGAGCTGGCATATAATTTTACTGACGAGCGCCCAGCTAGCCAGCAGGAGGCGCTTGAGTAACAACCAGTCCTGACCCAAACTGAATGCATCCCTCCCATATCCCGGCAGCACAAAGCAAATTATGTCCCGCGCAAAAAGAGCAGCACCTTAACTGAGTGTGCCAACCCGGCACCCCGTGTTTGGCAAATCTTTTCATAATTTTAAACATTTTTTCCCCTTGTCGTCTTGAGTAATTCTGCTGGGCACCCCATTGGAGCTCCTCTTGATGTCTTGCTTTACCAAGCAGAGTGTTGCTGGTTTTAAACAGATGCATTCTACCAATCAGCATTCAAATTAATCGCAATTACCTGCGTTGTTGTTTCTGTAACAGTGGTTTAGATTCTCCAAAGTTAAAGCGATTTCTTAAGCTATTTTCTTCCTGTATTTTGTCCCACATACATCTACAAACATCAATCATGTGCCTCCTCGAGACATTGTTCCTCATGACCGTTGCCTGTTTCATAAGAGCCAGCAAAGTTTGTTAAAACTCCAGAATTGTAGTCTGGAATCAAGAAATGTACATTTGGCTGTAATGCCCAATAACATTGCACTTACAATATTCATAACAGATGCCAGTTAGAGTCCTACCTCACGCCGGATAGCTTCATACATCCTTATACCCATTCAAGTGCTGTATGAAGTGCTAAGAAGGGCTGTGGAAGACAGAAAATGCTGACACAAACCTGCTGGTTTGATTGCACAGCTCGAGGCCAACTGAGACTGACAAACTTTGGAGACAAGGGACGTCAGCGAGACTCTCGGTGCAGCATTCGATGGAAGAGGGCTACTCCCATAACGGCTGACTCTCAAGGGGGCCAGGCAGGGAGATAAGGGCTCTCGGGAGAAGGGTTTGGGCCGACCTCCATTCAAACTACCATAGAAAGCTCAAATGATGTGGGAGGACCTGTTTGCAACCTGCTTTACCGCAGTGAGGTGAATCTATGCTGGGAGGACCCCGGGTTCAGCCACATACAAGCCCTTCCTCAAATCATTCCCTTTTCCCCAGCACTTCACGACCAAGTGCCGTTGTGTGAAGTCTCCCTCGTGACAGTGCAGGGCACTTTCTATTAAGGAGGAGGGTATAAATAAGCACAGGGACTTTGGGACTCCCTTGCCCTCAATCCACCAGGATATGGAGGGGATTGTCGCTGTGGCTACCCACAGGTGGGTCCGATTGACCGTATAGTGCAGCTTCCCCTAAGGGGAGAGGGAGGGAGAATGGTCATCATTAATGATGCAGACTCGCTGTCGCTGGGACTTGTAGTCCCTTCCCACTAGGCACTAATTGGATTGGGATTGACTACCATGGCAGTTCCTCTGCGTAAACACTCAGGCGGGGTGTGCGTGCGTGTGTGTGTGTGTGCGTGTGTGTGTGTGCGTGTGTGCGTGTGCACGTGCGTGTATGCGTGTAGAAATGGGTACGGTGACTGTGTAGTGAGTGTTTTAGGATTGAGCCAGACAGCTGTACACATGGTGCTATGACCTGGCTTTCATCCAACCGACCACAGAAATCTTACAAAACAGTGATAAATGCTGTACTCCAATGGTAATGAATATAGTCTATAAGGTCCTGCCTTATCTATGACAAAGACTTGTCTCCCTGCATGACATCAGACCCCCTCTACCATAGAATCTTCAGCGCAAGCATAGAACAGTGTTACGTCCCTCACTGCCGTATGGCGGCGCTGTTCATCTCCAGTGTAGTAGGCTGCTCGGCAGTATTTGTGTTCTGCCCTCCTACAGGTGGGGCCAATTATGTGTGAGTGGAGCAAATCCTATTAAACCAGGGAAGCCTGGCAGAACAGTGGAGACATTTTGAAGCCGTTGCCAGCCATACCACTCTTTTTCACCCAATTTTCTTTACATTGTTTAATTTATAACTTAAATAAAAACTCCTGGACACGAGTCCTTTCGACTTTTGGCTCGTTTATGTTATGACCAGTGTACTTGGCCATAAGACAGCCAATGTCAAAGGGTCATTGCGGTCAGGGAGGTGCTAGTAATGGGCACAATCTCGGGTATTATGGAGTTTCTATTGTCCAGTACAGTTGGATCAGAAAAGTAAAACCATGGAATTCTACACAAATAGGCCAACAATAGCAGGCAGCAAATGATGTTTTAACCAATATGAACAATGGCTCATGCAATAGTCTTTGTTTTAGCATTCTATGACCTTAAAGCTGGGACTCATTTGAGATTCTGGATGAGATGGAGTTATCCAAGACCCGGCAGTGACCCACTGTGCAATCCTGCCGCGCATTTTCACAGTCAGGACATTGTGTCAACCCATGTATTGGAGAACTAGAAACCTCTGCATGTTATTTTTTGAGAAATTCCCACAGACCAAGTCTGTATTCATTCTGAACAGCAAGAAAAACCTGATTATTCCTGGGATGTTGAAAAACATACACTCCCCCCCCCACCAAAGCGAGCCTTGTCTTTTCATAGACGTTAAGTAAATTAAGGGAAACCGCGTGAGAACCAGTTTTCAAAGAGGAATTAATTTACCGAGTCCTGACCTGTATTCAGTTGTGTGGGGCTCTTATCTATTTATGGTAGAAGGAGGTGAGATGAGAGCAAGCAGTGGGATTATTATGGGAATGGGATTATTATGGGAATGGGATTATTACGGGGATGGGATTATTATGGGATGCTTGAGTACAATATATATATTTACCTGACACTTCCATCCAATACAATGCACAGTTCATTAGGCTAAGCAGGGTCCAATTCCCAACTGAGGAGTACATGGTTAATGGCATTTCTGAAGTGCCCCACAGCTGCAGTGATTACACTGGGGACTGGACCACCAATCTTTTGAGTCCAAATAGGCTGCCGAATGGTTGAAAAGAGCCAACACTGCACTGTGGTTAATTTTTTCAACTGCCATCCAATGATGGGAGGGTTCATTTGGCTGGGGTTAGCGTACCTCACGACCCACCAGTGATCCCAGCCCATCAATCAGTCCAGAGGAGATTCACGTGAAGGACCTTCCTCTGACTCATTCTGTCTAAGCTTAAACCTGTACGTGGCATCACCTCTAAGATGAAAGGATCTTACAATGGCCCCCCTTTAAAACCTGGTCCCATTTGGGATGCTATTGACTCATCTGGGGACGCTTTTGCATCCCTGTTCTGTATTAAATGAGCATGCGGCCACACCTGCCATGGGACACGATCACCTCTTACAGGGCCTGCAGTGGAGAGGAATGCAGGGAATTAGTGCGGTGGATGGGGAACTGGACTGCTTGATTCGCTGATGATGGTTTATAAAGTCAGTCAAAGCATTGATAATGATACTGAGCTTCAAACTGGCCTGGGATATGAACCCATGACATCCTGAGTGACCTGTGTAAGACCAGCTCAGACCAGCTTTCATTTGTAATCCCTACAGATTGTAACTACCTGGTGAACCTTCTGGAGAGATGGGCAGACCTGCACTGACCTTTTGACCACATTAGTAGGGGCAAAGAGGAGCAGAGTGACGATAGCTCATGACTGTTAGGGTGGAGCTCTTTACTGAGTGCTCACTAGTACAGAGAGGGGGCATAACTAGTGCACACTGTAACAATGAAGTCAATGAGGTTCCCTTTGTCATGCTCACTGCTGTTATAAAAGCCACTATCTCATGCCCATCAGGAACAATGAAGACCCCTATCTAGTCCTCATTGGTAGATTGAAGGCCATTTCTACTGCTCACTGGTCCGTAAGTAGTTATAGTGACATAATTTTAAAGGGCTGCATTTCCTCCATAGTTTACTCTATATGGATGTAAATAAATATCAGACCAGACAGTGCAAAACCAACTCTGATCCCGTTGATCTACCAATCTGTAGGTTTTCACTCCAACCCCAACTTGGCTCGCCTGGCAATAATAAATTGCAGGTCAATGCATTTCTCTAACTGTTGAAAGAGATATTGCTTTGTCAAGGTTGTAATAGAAACCTACATGATGGTAGATCTGTAACCCTTTGAGCGCTGAATACATTTTCAAGGAATTAAAAATTTAGTTAACCTGAGCTGTTGAAAACCTATCATTCGGCAAGTTGTTTAAAAGAGCTCCCCTACAGGAGCTCTTTTAAACAACTTGCCGCATGATAGGTTTTCATCAGCATTTGACTTTGATATCTTACACGGTGCTGAAAGGGTTAAAAGTGGTGGTGACCTTTGGTGTAGACTCAGCTGTCAGCAGTCAGTTGAGGGCATTTACATCCATATTAACTGAGTCATGTAGGGGAAACAGCCCCTTGAAATTGTGTCCATCCAAATACTTACAAACGTGACCATAAACATGACCCCAACCTGTAACTTGCTCCCCATCCGCTGTAAAATCATGGTCAAGAGGAATGTTTTGGTTTGTATCCGTGCCTGAATGTCTGATAGTAAATCTGAATTCAGCGTGTGGGAAAACCAGAACCGCACAAAGTCCGAGTCCTCGTAAGGAGTCGGGACCCTGGCGTAATGTTTTGCGGGTAACTGGAATATAAGCAGAAAGTGAAGCCAAAAAACCTTACGCCACAGCAACAGAGGATGTCACTGAGGACAGTTCCCAGCATGCACCAGGGGCTGGAGAAGGGGTCCGCTGAGTTGGCCTGAGGGGCTGTTCTGATTGGACATGCATCATCAGTAACTGTCGGCCCAGAATCCAAACAGGGCATAGCAGTCTCCTGCCTTGAACTAATAGATTATAATATTTTTTGGTGAAGGATCCACCAAAGCTGGTGTAGTTCTCACGCTTGAGGAACAGAAAGCACATGCCTGTTTTCATACGCTTCCCGTAACAATAGCAAATTTCCCAGGCGTGCGTACGCACCCTAAAGCTTGCCTGCAGCAAGCACTTATTTCATAACTCCTCATAAAATTTATAATTTAATGCTCAAAAATTAAGGTCATGGTTAAAAACAAAATAAAAAGCCAAGTGCTCAATGGAATGTGTTTTTATCTGTATGTGTGCGCTACACATAAAGCAGAAATTGCATAGTACAAGGTAGCTTCTGCAGGCATCGCAGATTCTCGGAGGAGTTTATCTGATGAATTACTTCAGGGTTTTGAGACCAAAGGGGGAGAAAATGGAACAAAGAAGGTACAAACATTCACTGGTAAAATCTGTCGCAAGAACTTGGCTGACTTGAAACATTCAATTGATTTCCTCAGAGAGACAAGGACGAAAACCGCAGATTTAGATCACATCGCCATCAGTGAACTTGGATGCATCTCCAACGACGTGATGCACAAATACACTGAAACAAACAAGCCTTCAGCTTTTGGGGTTTTATGATCCCATAGGAGACCCTAAAACCCCACACCCCCAACCTCCTCCACCCCCCCAGTTTTATTCGGAGGCATTCCTCCCTCCCAGTCTCCAGGGGCCCCACCCACCAGCAGGGTCCAACATCTGGACCCCACAGAGCTGGCATGAAGGAAGAGGAGGGGGCGGTGACTCCATGGGCCTGGAAAGGGGGGGGGGGGGGGCTTCTGGGGTTCTTTGATTGTTCAGACTTTTGCAATATTCAGAGGATCAAATTTCCACTCGTTTTTTGGGGATTGGGCGGGGGGATGGGGGGGGGTTTCCGTCCCTCGTTATTGACGAGAGTCCTCGCTGTTTTTGAGTTGGGACTGGAGAGGTTCCCTGTTAAGCTGTGACTGTATCACAGGGGGTAGTCCCCCCCCCACTGTGATTCGGTTTCATCATCAAAAGTCTCCGAAGACTCCATCACAGTGCCTTGTGCATGTGCAAGCCTCTAAAATTCATCACCTCCTGGACATTACCCTCCCAATTTGGGCTACCCTCCAAAAGTCACAATTTGAGTTGGAGGACCACGCATTTATGCAAGACCCTTTCCTTGCCCCACAAGACCCCCCCACCATGACAATTTAAGTCATTGTCACTGTTTCTTTAAGACTTTCGCCCAGCATAACACAGTGTGTGAGGGTGTTGTCCCAGGCCTGGTGAATGACAGGGTACTCCCTGCCTAAAACAGCTGTGTTTGAAATGCCTGCTTCAGTGCTACTCTTGACCAGCTCCATTATGTGGGAAATGACAGCCAAACGCCCGTGTAGAGCTGATCTGGGTCAGTAATTGGGGGAGGAGTGTGTCTATGCCTCGCTCCTCTCCTGTGTTGATCCCACCCAAGGGCAGAGCCCCCAATCCTGCTTTCTGGCACTCAGGCCTGAGAACTGAGTTTTCTGCAACATGTTTCTTTGCATAAGCACAGCTTGGACTTTGATCTGGGCAATGTTTTCCAAGAGAAAATAACATTTTTTCGTGACAGATGGCTTGCATCACTGCATAGGCCATGTTTACATTTTTACGTGACACGAGATTGTAAAATCGCGGTAACTTATTTTGATTTTGGGTTAGGGGAGGGCTAAAGTAGTTTTAATTCTGAGAGTAAGAACAGGATAGTTGGGGAAATTTGTCTGTTTCCCTGGAAAAAATGGTTTCTATCCTGAACTGGAGGTCAGTTCTCTGAATCTACTGCATTGACAGGCTCGAGAATATACTGTATAACTTGAAGCTTTAAGGGTTCTCACTATAGAACTGAACCTGGCTGTGTTTTACCCCTCCTGTCTGTCTGTCCGTCAGTCAGTCGGTCGGTCTGACAGTTAGCTTTGCAATGGAGAGATTAAATATTTTTAGCATTGTGGATGGGGGAGGATATGGAGATGCAGGTAACAGGATGTGAACTGCAAATGATGGTCCTAACCGTCTTAAATCGCTAACTCCACAAAATCTCACGTGACTCCGCAGGTCTGATTGCCATAGAAGAGCTCACGTGTGGTTCATTAGAGGGCTGAAGGGGGTAACTACAAACAGGCGGAGGGTGAGAAATGACTTTTCTTTAGTACCCACTCAGTACACATCCTAATTAGGCTGATCATGTCCCTCCCATGAATTAAAGACTTCACACTTACGTGCAATAAAGAACAGAAATATCAAGGGCTTAAATAAGAAATGATCAACACAGAAACAGTTAAAAAAGAGTGCTGATCTGCTATCACTTCTGCATTTATGCTCATGAAAAATAAGGTAAGAGTGTGGACCAGGAAAAGCTGGTCAGAAGAGAGCAGCTCCGTCAGAACTTACCCACGTTGAGGTTTCGTGAATATGACTAGATTCATAAAGTAACATGAAAGATTAGTAAATATGGGCACTAGCTCTTCCTAAACCCCCCCCCCACAATCAAATGCATGTATCTTGTAACGATTAGTTTGGGTCCCTAAACCTGGTCATTCAGGACAGAGGTGAGAGACAGCAGGCTATCAGAGATCCCCATCACTGAGGTAGTCATGGTAGACCTCAGCCTCAAAGCGAGGCATTGTGCAGTGGTGTGAATGAACAGATCTGTTCTGCCTGGCTCCTCCGCTCTGTGAGAAAGTGATATTTAACGCTCTAGTGCACGGCACAGTCACAATGACACTGCGTCACCTGCTCTGGAGGCTCCGCCCAGCCATGGGGGACACGGCCGACCCCTCCCCCCTCCTCAGGTGCACAAAACTGGAAACGTGAGACCATTCGCAGCCACCGTATCACTGTCAGTCATTCGATAAAGGTGTTTAGCAAGCAGGGACAGGCAGCAAGCAACCCTCTGCTGGGACCCCGAGTGCATGGGCGTAAAAATGCGTATGAACGCTATGGACGTGTCCATACCAATATTTTGATGTGTTTAAAATGTCCACCATACCAATTTTGAATGGGGCATTGCACGGCATTCGGGACACAAAAGGTTAAATTTCCCCTCCTTAGTTCCGCCTCTCAAAGACGGCGTGTCATTGGTGGGGACAGCCTTGCTATCTGTGATTGGCTCCCCTTCCTGTATCCATCATCATGACTGGGTTGTCATTGGTAAGTTGGTAGGCTACGCGGTGAAAATAAAAAATAACGGCGTAATAACAGCGTCTACTGTCGCTGGCTCGGGGAATCATGTCTGACTCGGGCAGGAAAAGAAAAAAGGCGGACATTAGACATTATTTCACCCAGTCAATGGCAAGTTACTCACACAAAATAGTCTTGTAAAAACCTGTTCAGACCGCGACGCATTTTCTCTTCCAAGCGCTCGCTTTCATTGTTTTTCCAGTAGCACAGCATAAACCTCAACATGCAGTAGCCTAATAACTTCCGTGCTTCCCATTCCCATGCTTGACGTTTTGGAGTGGGGGTGTGTTGCAGTCTGACACGGATTCTACTGAAACACATTAATCATGCTAAAAGTCTCTTAGAGCGGAGTGAAATAAGAACAGAAAATCTTTACATAATTTTTTGAATTATCTTTAGCCCTATTCGGACGAGAGAACAGAACGTGAGAGGGGTAGATCTTCACGCACGCACTGTTGTGAGTTGTGACAGTTGTCACGTGACCGCCATCTCCACAATGCATGTTGATGCATCTGAATGCATTTTTACCCCACGTCCCCCCATAAAACTAGTCCCGTCCTAATAGGGCTTTAGATGGAATGGTTAGGTGAGTAATAATATAGAAGGACAATGTATTATTAATGCAATAAACAGCCAGCCAGCCAGCATAAAATGTATTATTATTATTATTATGCAACAAGAGACAAAAATAGGTAGTGTTTCTTGATCATAAATTTTGTTTTACAGCCACAACACAGCAGCTCTGCAGATCAGTCTCCATCAGGCAGACAGGTATATTTCATGTGGAAATTAAGCAACACACTGTATTGCTGATTGATGAGGCTGTATTTTGAGTAGGTTAGGTCATGACATAGGGAGGCATGGGAGGCAAATTATGTCCCCACCAATGTCAACACCATTATTACGCCCTTGCCCGAGTGACTTGAGTCTCGAGCATCAGGCGTAAGATGCTGGCGATAATCAAACACTGGGGCTGTCTCTGACATGACTCTCTAGTTCCCTACTTAATGGATATAAAGAATGTCAGCCATTTGCTCAAAACTGGCGAACGCCCAGGTCAGTCCACAAGATGGGGAACCCGTGAGCCATTGAGTCCAGCCAGTGAGAATGTTTGCAAAGCTTAAGGTTGGAATGGGGCACTGTGAATGTTCAGATTGGTGGATACCACAGGGTGCTTTGGGGGAAGGACACAGGTCCTTATCATGGAGTTACCAGAGTATAAATGCCAAGGGCATGAAGCATTACTATTCTCAGTGAGTCTTTCAACTTTATTGTCAGTCCTACACCTCCGTCAGGAAAGATTTCTGTGCCAGAGAGTTGGTCATGTACCGCTTGACTTGCCTAGTTCTATTCAGACGACTCAAGACCAGATTTCAGATATGGTGGATGCTCCCTTTCTGCAGCTATGCATGGCAAGCATTGATGGGCTAAACACTGCGTTGCCCTCGTGGTCTCGTGCTCTGACAGGGTTTGTTTGGTCCCTGGTTTTGAGTGGACCTGATCTGAGCAGGGTTGTGATTCCTACGATTACTTTCCAGTGGGTAAATAGGGCTCACGAATGTCTGCTAAAGAGTCACCTGAGGGTTTTCCATCTTCTTTAAAACGGTCATGGAGGCTGAGGGAAAGGGGTTGCTCTCGAGTGAATGCTGCTTATTTTTGTTCATTTCCTGGGGCCCCACGATGTCTATGAAGTCGAGTTCCCCACCCTCAGACTCATTCGCCTCATATGATTAAAAACCAGCCGATGGAGATGACTCCCTCCCTGAGCGCCTCGGATGACTAGGGCAGGTGGTGGTCACCCAGAGAGGGCCTAAATACTGGCAGCGTTACCGATGCAGACGTGCATTCAAGTGGAACAGCAGCTCAGTTAGCCGCTTCCTCCATCTACTTTAACCACACCTCTTTCACAATTCAGCTGGTGGGTGGTAATTCCAGATACTCAGGGCTATTGGCACTCTAAAGCCATGTTCCCACCAAACATTTTCGATATAGTACCCTGTGAACTAGTACATAACCTGTATGGACCAGTACCTAAACCCTAGATCTGGGTTTTTGTTTTGACTGCTGACGGTACTCTTAACTGTAGACAGGCTTGGCGTTGTTACGCGATGGTAATAGCTCTGTGAATCACATCCTTGGTCAAGTAAGAGTGAAGGATCCCTCCAGAGCAATCGAAAGAGTGCAGTATTTCTAGCTCTGCCCGTTAGTTTTGGATCAGTGTCCTCAGTACCTCAGCAGAGAGTTCAAGAGATACCGAAGAGCTGGAATGATTGTATTGGTACCATTCACAACTTCTGACAATGGAAATGCAAAAATAACTGTTCAAATGTGCAACGAACTAAACTGAACAGAACCGGTCATTTGTTGGCAATTTGTCGCCAACAGGGCGCTTAGATGATTGGATGAAGAAGTGTAAATGAGGCGATAAGAGTGAACGGGGCACTAAAGGTCAAAGGGACACTGAGGGCATACGGAATGGTAAGAGATGAAGTTAGCCGTGGGCAACAGATGGGGGAGGTGGAGAGAGATATGGAGGGGAATCGTAAATCTACATGCGCTCCCAAGCACTCGCACACACACTCACACCAGCAGACACATGCCTGTGGCAGCCTCTTCTCCAGAGAGCTCCATTAGCTCAATGTGTTTGCAATTAAAGGTCACAAGGCCGTCCTGTGCGACTGCAGTGCCCTGTGGTATTCCTGAGCCCGGAGTCTGGAGACCTCGTTCTGGAGTTCCTCCCAAACAGGAAGTATTGGAATTCCAGGTAACCCTAGGAGTCAGGCTGCTGCAGCAATTCTCCAAACATGTCATTCTTAAGTAAAGGCTCTTAGACCCCCCACCCCACTCCCCCTACCCAAGCCCTGTCTCACCCCATAACGAGAGAGACACAGACAGAGAGAGAGGGAGAGCCCCGGGAGTAAACAATACCCCTTCATTTGTTTATTCGCTGCCGGGATGGGTGACAAGGGGTCGCGGGGGGAAAGGCTGGGTGCCCTGCAGGCATGGGGGTGGGCCACGCTGCTGGGGGTTAGCTGAACTCCCCTCGCCCCTTCTCCCTCTTCCCTCCCCTGGCTCCCATTCTGACTGTGTCCCCCTCCCCTCTCTATCTCCACGGTGACTAATGTACCCCCCATTTTCCTCAGCCTGGGCCCCACTTCCTGGCTCACACCCCAGCTCCCTCCTCCTGATACACAGGCTTCTCTCTCCTAATCTGGCAGCTCTATAGTAATATATGTGAGGGCTTATAGCAGCAGCTAACCAAGCAAGGCAGACCAAAAGCTTCCAATCCCAGCATAACATCCCTGTCGACACAAAATGTTCTCCAAATGTTGCTGCAATGTTACAACATTGCCACCGAGTTCCAGTTACACTTGTGGAGCTCCGCTTCTAACTCTTGATAGCAGTAGGTTAAATTCCAAGTTGGGGCTTTGCGGTTGTATACTTGACTAAAGTGCTTAGCTTGATACGCTGCAGGACCTAGCGGCATATGGAGAGTGTGAGCTGCAGAGGTCACGCTTTCAAATGGCTGAGATGTAAATGTTCATGCAAAGTTGAATGTAAATGCAAATGTAGCCTTGCACCACAAGGCGCTGCAAATGGCAGTTTTTCAAACTAGCTCTCAGAGCATATTTGTCATTAGTATACAGTTTATATGTGCAGTACAAAACTTGCACCTACAGTGTCAACAAGTAGACAAACTAAAAGCTCATGGCGAAGCCCCCTACCAACCACAGCAATGACTGTGAATTAAAATTAACGACTCAAGATCACTGGGGTGGTTTTAGGTTTGGTCGGTGATGCTCTACCTCAGGTGTCGGCACGTGAGGTAGTATCCAGACTCCACGGCGTATGTGCCGTATTTAACCCTTTATGGTGCGCAATCACAAATATGCGATTAGAATGCTCATCACATTCATAATTGAACATTCTAGTGCTAATTTAAAAATGATCTCTGGAACATTAAAGCAATGGAGCTCGCTAGACTTAAAATTCAAAACTACCCAAAGGTTACAGGAATGGAGGAGAATAAATTTCTTTCTCCCATAGATGCACAGGAAACGCAGGGTGGTGGTCAATTGCCATTGAGACATTTGCTTGCTCCAGTAAAGCTCATCATTTTCTTACAGGAAGAAAAAAATAGCCGCCTCTTGACTATTCAAATAAACAAATCACCCGAGAGGGAAATAGGAGGAAACAATAGCTTACTTCTTGACAGGTGAAGTCAGCAGGTCTGCCTGAATTTAATTATTTATAAATATCTTGTTTTTGTTATATTTTTTTCAACATTATGTTTATTGAATTTTCCATGAAAAAAAACAGAAGAGGAAAAAAAAAAAAAAAACAAAACAACCAAGAGTGACACAGATATGACAGTATGTTAGCATACAGTGCAAGTTCTTATAGGATGGGAGCAATCATTAAAGCAAATACTATTGAAACATTGCATTAAATTATTCCTTTTATATACATACATATATACATACATTCCCTATAACAGTGCAAGCAGACTGACATAAATGTGAAAAAACAAAGCACACAAACACAAACGCTTAAAAAAAAAAAAAAAAAAAAAAAAACCTGGCGATTAATAAGATAAGGTATAGCATCATGAGTAATACAAATATTATTGCCACACAATCCAGTGATTAAAGGATGGGGGAACAGAATTATGCAGAGGGTATACTTATTCTGCTCCAGATTCGTTCAACAGATGGGATAAATCATTATTTTTAGTATACTGAAAAAATTGACCCCACACTTTTTGGAATATCTCTTGTTTGTCCTTGAGCATGTAAGAGATTTTTTCCAGAGGTAAGCAAGAAGATAATTCCCTAAACCACATGGCAATGCCTGGCTTACCTGTATTTTTCCATGTTAAAGCTATTGTCCTCTTTGCTTGTAGGAAACATATGTTTAAAAAGATTTTTTCATGACGTTTTATATTATGTTGATCTGGGTATAAGCCCAGTAAGAAGAGTTTGGGCTCTAGCTCCAATCTGATCGAGAGAATCGCCTGCACAGTTAATCTAACTTCTTCCCAAAACTCCTCCACTCTTGGGCATTGCCAAAAACAGTGAAAAATAGTGCCCTTGTTTACGCCACACCTATTACAAGTATCTGGGATACTCACATTAAATTTGCTTAATTTTTCTGGAGTAATATACACCCTCATTAGCCAATTATATTGTAGGAGTTTTAAGCGAGTATTACCCGTCCCTGTCTGGGCTGCTTTGCATGCACTTCGCCACTGTTCCAGTGTTAATTCCTCCTTTAGATCTGATTTCCAGGCATTAAACTTGGAGTCCGAAGACTCAGATGAGAAGGTTATCAGTAAACCATAAAATTCAGAGATAATGCCCTTTCCGAAAGGATTTTTTGTGAGAGTTTTCTCCAGTACGGTCAGGGGCGGACAGGACAAATAACAATTTTGGTTTGCTCTGATAAAGCTCCTTAGCTGAAGGTACTTGAAAAAGTGTTTGCGAGGGATGTTATATTTTCTGATCAGCTCCTCGAATGATAAAATATTCCCATCATCACCGTATATATGTTTTATTTGTCTTACCCCTCTATCCGCCCACAATTTAAAACCTGCGTCCGCTTTTCCTGGGCTGAAAAGGTTATTCCCCCAGATTGGACTAAAGCAGGAGAGGGAGGGGGAATCTTTTAGATACTTCCTGACTTCTCGCCAGACTCCAATCATGTTTTGGACTATAGGATTAGTAGGCAACTTTTTGAGTTTTTTAGGTTCATCTGAGTATAAGTAAGTGGGAAACGGGAGCTTTAGAGAGTGTGACTCAATATCCCTCCATAGTGGGGGTCTATCTGTGGTGAAATAAAACATGAGGGTCCTCAACTGGACTGCCCAGTAGTACCATAGCACATTGGGGACTGTAGCCCTCCTCTGTCATAAGGTAAGTAGAGAAGAGATAAACGAAGTCTGGGGCGCTTGTTGTTCCATAAAAAGTTTGTAAATAGGTTTTTCATTCTGGGGAAAAAGTTTGTTGGAGGTGGCAGGGGAATATTTTGAAATAAGTATAGGAGTTTGGGGAGTATGTTCATTTTAAGTATATTAATTCGACCAATGAGCGAGACAGGGAGAGTAGACCATCTTTCAACAGTTTTAGAAATAGATGTGATTACTGGGCTGTAGTTAGCATCCACTATATTTTCTAGTTTAGGGGTGATTTGGAGACCCAGATATGTAAAGGAATCCACTGTTCTAAAATGGCGAGCAGGGATGGGTGGGTTAGTCCTCTCCACTGAGTTAAGAAGCATTATGGAGGATTTTGAGTTATTAGTTTTATACCCCGAAATTTTGCCAAATGATTTAATCAAATCTAGAAGGGATGGGATAGATCTATCCAATTTTCTAAGAAAAAGAATAATATCGTCAGCATAAAGAGCTATTCGGTGGTCAGTATCTCCCATCCTTATACCAGTAATCAGATTATGCTCTCTCACGGCAATGGCAAATGGTTCTATTGCAATTATAAACAGCAGGGGGGACAAGGGGCAACCTTGTCTACAGCCTCTATTGATCTTTATCGGTTTTGAAATGTTGTTGTTGGTTACAATTTCTGCGTAGGGATCATTATACAAAAGTTTAACCCACTTGCAAAAACCCTCCCCCAGGCCAAAGCGTCCAATAATTTCAAATAAATAGGTCCACTCCACCCTGTCAAAAGCCTCCTCAGCATCAAGAGCTAAGAAGGCAGTGTCTGATGGCCCCCTCTGATCATGTAAGATGTTCAAAACCCTTCTTACGTTGTGAAACCCGTTGTGAAATATCCTCCAACATTTTGAGTTTGGCCTCTAATAATAACATTTTTTGTTTGGCTTTTTTAGATTTAGAACTTGTGAAATTAATTATCTGGCCTCTAAGAAAGGCCTTGAACGCCTCCCATCTAGTGCTTGCAGATGTCTCATTTTTGTTAATCGTAAAGTATTCATCTATTTGTTTTCCCAGAAAACTTATTAAATCTGGGTCCTGGAGCCATTTTTGCTGAAACTTCCATTTGGGGGGGTCGCGTTGCTGTCCTGTGTCTACGTAAACCAGGTTATTTGTGGCATGGTCCGAAATTAGAATACTGTCATAGGTGCAGTGCTTAATTTTACAAGTTAAACTAGCAGAAATTAAAAAGTAGTCTATTCGTGAGTACGAGTGGTGAGTTCCGGAAAAGCAAGAGTACATTGCTAAGCCAGGGTTTCTATCTCTCCATATGTCCCTCAGATTTAGTTCCTTGATAAATTGATGAATTATTGTTCTACTTTTTGTATGGGCTACATCTAAATGTGTCGATCGATCTTTATATGGGTCAAGCGTACAATTAAAATCACCTGCAATAATGTAATTTCCATTAAGTGTTGACAAGGTAAGGAACAAATTGCTGAAAAAGTTTGGGTCGTCCTGGTTTGGAGCGTAAATATTGACCAAATTGAGACATTCAGTGAAGAGTGTACCCTGGATTATCAGATATCTGCCTAATTTATCTGGTATTACCTTTGTGACATTCAGTGGAATGGACGCATGCACAAGTGTCATGACCCCTCTCGCCTGGGTAGTGAAAGGTGCTGAATACACCGCTCCCCGCCACCTCCTCTTGATCCTTAGATCCTCCTTCATTGCCAGATGTGTGTCTTGAAGGAATATAATTTTAGACTGTATATCTTTTAGTCTCCCCATTACTTGTTTCATCTTTTTAAGATTTTGCAACCCTCTGCAGTTCCAGGATGTAAATTTAATTTCTAACCCACTGGACATAGTAGTTAGCTTGGGATGGAACACTCATGATATTATGTAATAGAATATCTTTAACTAGCCAGAACAACCATACAAAAGAACAACATGAACCCCAAACAGAGACCCGGTAACCCACAACCCAGATTCCCCCCCACCCCCACCCTCTTGTACACTCCAGTAGGCTTAGCGACCATTCCACAAAAAATGAGGAATAGTCTAACATTACCCTCCACTCCATCTCTAATATGGTCTCTCCCTCCATTTTTATAATAAGAAATAAAACTAAACTCTATTTTTCCCCCCTTAAATGTATGAAGGAGGCCAGGCAAAGCGGCCAAGTCAACCTAGAAGTGACATTACACAAGTAATTCTTTGCTATTACTTTGCTGTATAAAAGCAAATAATAGTAACCAAATGAATAACTAACAGCTGGCTGATGAATGGTTAAATTTACACAAGTTTTTATGTATGCCCTGGTATTGAAAAAGTAAATAAATGAGCAATGGAAATAGCAGTGGAAAATATATACTTAGTAAGTAATAAAAGTGAAACTAGTTAAGTATGTAACTAGGAAAGCACGCGTGAGTTGTGCCCACATGCATACATAAGCATGCCCTTACACATACAAAAACATTCTCTTGTCGGTAGAAATAAAAATGTTTGTGCAATTATGCTGTAAATTGTTCAGCCAGAAACGAAAGCATAAACTGGGCATATCACCAGTTGTTTCCTGAGAAAAAGAGACCAAGTGTAGGCTGAACTGCTTACACTGTGTTAAACCAATCTCTTATGAACTATATAAATTATACTTTTAACTTTTATATAATGAATACATATATATTTATATACCAGGTAGCTATACCCAAACAGAGCGCCTCGTGGCGAGAAAGAGAACCTTAAACCTTACATATTATCGGCTGGGCTAAACCCCATTTGAAATTAGCTTTCAGCTCACCGTCAGCATAAGTGACATTTCCTATCAAAACAATACAGCGAGTTTCAGACTTTACCAGACACACAGGAACATGGTGTTGGTTCAGACACGTCAGGTAGGACTCGTGCTAAAGTTATCAAAAGTAGCTTTGATAAAAGGAATGTTTTTGATCACGTTACCTAACTTCATGTGTTCTATTTACATTAGCACCGGTACTGTTATGCTAGCCAGTTATTCTGTTTACCAGCCCGTCGCAGCTACTCAGCCTGTCCCTCCTTCTCTTGAATACGTTGTATGAAGTCCTCCACATCCGCTGGCTTATCAAAAGTGCGCGTGTTGCCCTTGTAGGTTAGCAGTAACTTTGCAGGGTACCGAATTCCATTTCTTATCCCCATGTTCCAGAGCTTCTGTCTCACGGAATCGAAAGCCTTGTGTTTCTTATGCATCCCGGCCGCCAGATCGGGGTAAAACCGCACTGCTCTGTCCTTATAGAAAATCTCTTTTTTGTTTCGGAGCTCCTTCAAAACCAGCATCTTGTCTCTGTCATTCAGAAACTTCAGAATTAAAGTTCGTGGGGGTGCGGCTGGGTCTTTTCTCGGTCCGACTCGATGAGCTCTCTCAATGGTTAGCCTCATGTTTGATGAAGTTGCGCCCAGGGCCTCCGGGATCCAAGCCTCGAGAAAAGAACAGGTGTCACTGCCCTCCGCGCCCTCTGGGAGGTTTACCAGCCTGAGATTGGACCTTCTGGATCTTGCTTCGAGGTCAGTAATCTTGTCTTCCATTTCTTTGTTTTGGTTTTCGAGGCTACGGACCTTAGCTACTAGGCTATCAACAGTATCCTCTGCTTCGGAAATACGAGTTTCTGCGCCCTTAACTCGTTCCAAGCATTCACCCACTTCTCTCCTCATTCCTTCAATTGCCGTCAGAACCCCATCAAACCTGCTACAAAAGTCAGTTTTTAAATCTTTGATGGCTTCAAGAATTGGTTGAGGATTAGCTCTTTCATCTGTGGGCCCGTTAGCTTCTTCCTCCGTCATTGCGCTGGCATTAGCTGTAGTCTCTCCGCTCTGTTTAGCCGGAATGAATTCAATTTTAGTTTGAGAGGATTTTCCGCGACCTTTACCCTGTCTGCCTAGTGCAGACGCCATCGGGGGGTTTTCAGCGATCCTGTAAGTTTACTTTCGGTGTCAGTAAGTTTAGTTTATTGTAGAAAGTTTGGCAAAATTATACGGAGGTGCGGGACACCCAGCCGCCTAGCACAACGCCATACCGGAAGTTTGTTTTTGTTATATTAATTAAAATCTAAGCTAAAGTATATTCTTTGATTAATGTACCAATGGGCAGCATTTATACCAAAATTATCAAAATGAGCTTGAAAACAAGAGTTCTGCAACAGTTAAAAGTGGTTTTGGCCAATTTACTATTGTTTGGACAAAAAAAAAAAGTCTAAGAAATTAACTTTCTGAATCGACTCTGTCCCATGAATTTCAGATGGGGCGACAGAATCAACTTACACTGGAATAAACTTTTTATGTAAGCATGAGCGTTCTTTTTTTTTGTCCTGCTTGAACTGAAAACCAAAAGAAAATTAGAGCAAGACCTAACCACAAGAGAGGGTATTGTGTTTATGAAAGGCTGTGAGGACTGGGGTCTGTCTCTGACTCTGTGGATATACCCCCAGTCCTGAGCAGTCCTTCCTCTCTAATTGGAATGACTGCTCAGATTTTATCCGTTAGAGCGCTGAAATACATTTTAACAAATATACAAATGTAATAATCTTGTGCTGTTGAATTCCTATCATGTGGTGACTTGTTTAAAAGACCTTATATTATCTGCACTTGTTTTTTATTTATAGTATTCAGCTCCGTACGTGCGGCCGTCCATCTGTCCGTCCCGAACATTGTAAGCGCGATATCTCAAGAAGGAGTCAACCTATTTCAATTCTTTTTGGTACCAACCTTCCAACTGGGAATGCGCAGACACCAGTCGGTTTTGGTGACCTAACGGCGGGGGATATAGTCACTTTAGTGACAAACTCTTGTTGGAATATTGCTTTTAGTATATATTTCTGCTCTTTGCCTCATCTCTTGTTTTTCTCCCATATGCCATGTACTGTTCCCTTAGACGCTTTAAATGATGAGAATGGATGGTTATATGTGGTTGGCAGACTGCAGAAACTGACTTGCCTTCCGGGGATAAATAAAGTTTTCTGTTTCTATGTCTGTAAGACCTCCCGCAAGGGAGCTTTTTTAAACAAGTCACCACACGATAGGCTGCCAACTGCTTTGATTTTGAAATGAACAGTTTGTTTCCAAAAAAAGCAATAAGTGTCAAAATTACAAAAATTGAGATAATACCATTGAGCGATGGCCCTGTGCTTACACATGGTGCAAAAAAATCTGTGTTTAGAAATTCATCCTACTAGGTGTATTTTTTCACGGTCGAAGTTTGAGTTTTTCTACAGAATGCAACAGGTACTGACACAGAAAAAATCTGATTTATTCAAAATGAGTTAAATGTACATATTGCATTTTGCAAACAAACTCTCCAAATTTTACATCTTTGAGTGAAAATAGTTACATTCATCACTCAAAGGGTTAAAGCAGTAAAGACTTTAATGCAGTTTGGCTGCAGGAACAGCTTCATGGCGCTCACCCGCTCCTCTGGAAAGTGCTTCATTTTTCTAACAAAATGTTATGCTCTGTAATCCTTCCCCTTTCTGCTGAACACTGAGCAGTGCAATATGAGTGTGTGTGTGTGTGTGTGTGTGTGTGTGTGTAGGGCTGCAAGAGAATGTCTCCGTGCGAGATGTTCAAATATAAGTGTATAATGAGTGTGCAAGTGTATGTGCACAATGTGTGTAAATATATGTGTGTGTAAGAGATGGGGCAAGCCTGTGAGTATGTGAATGCCTGCGTGATTCAGCGTCAGCGTGTGCTTGTATCGGAGAGTGTATGAGAGACAAAGAGTGATGGTAAGAGAGATGGAGAGACAGATGGACAGTGAAAGAGTGATGGAGAACATTTCCTGTGATCTGCTGGGTGTCTTGACCTCCAGGCAGCTGGGATTCCTCCACACGGCACACAGAACGATCGCAGCTGAACCCAGAGAGTAAAACATCTCTGCGCGAATCGGTGTAGAAAAAGCTCTGGATTATACGCAGGCGCAATGGTAACATGAGCGTGATTGAAAACACATGTTCGGCCGACGCATAAAACAGCAGTTCGGGTAAAGAAAGAAAATGCTCGGCTTGCAGGAATGGCAGATGTGAAATTAATCCGTTAGCGACCGGAGTGAAAAAAGCCAAAACAGAGTTTTAGTGGAGCAATCTGGAGCCTCAAAACAATGGAAGCTTTACTCTTACAAACACTAGCCTCCAGAGTCACTCTTCTAGCATGTTCTCTCCACTACGGTCACTGTATGTTGCCATAACAGCACAGATATTGTGTGAAACAATAAATTATACTCTCATATAGAAGCAAAACTCAACATCTCCACTCTTAAGAATTTGGATTCTGCTTCATTCTGCAATGGGGCATAACTGATATTTTTGTTCCCTTTGAGGTCTGAGCCGTCATGTTCAGATCTTGAGATCAGTAGCAGATGGTCGATTTTCATTGATTAAGCCTATCAATCAATAAAATTAGGATCATTAGAAGGGAAAAAACCAGGAGCACCAGGTCCAAGTTTTCCTTCCACCCAATAGCTCTCCTTTTCCCCTCGGTTTCCTCTTGAGTAATGGATGGGGGCGAAACAATTTATTACATCATTTTTTTTTTTTTTTTGGAGGAAGGTGGACACAAGCAGATGTGACCCCTCGTGTTTTGCTTTAGCGGTTGTGAGCTGCATTTGATCATTTCATTTTTCATTTCATCTCTATTTGTTCTGCTCTCGGTAATGTACAACTCCACGAAAAGTGATCCACTTTCAAAAGATAACTTTTCCCACATTTCATGACAAAAGAGCAGGAAACCAAAAAATCTTATTTGGCGTGTCCCTTACACAAATAAAGAATAGAAATGGCAGGTTTCTCAGAAACAGTTATTTTTCTTACAACCAATTACTAGGATTGAAATGGGGAAAAATCAAAAGCCATGTTCAATAATTCACCATCAACTAAGGAAACACGTTACCTGGACACTTTATATTGTGTAATTATTCTTTCTTTGTATAGCTTCACCAATTGAAAGATGTACATAAGATATGAAGACCAAAATATAAAAATGACGAGTCACATTTTCACGTTGTGGAGAAATGATGACTCAAAAATTCAAAATGATCTTAGGAACAAAGCACTGAAAAATTTGCCCAATATATAAAATATATGAAATACATAATATTTTATATTGTTATTATATTATGATAAATATTATTGTAATATATATAAAATATAAAAAATGCAAAATTTGGGATGATCGTTTTTCCTTTGTGGTCTTCATTTTGGGTAGCTATGCTAAGTTAGCGTGCCCTAATAGCTCTCTGCTTATCAGTGTTCTGCTTTGCGACCGTGCAGTCCAGCTCGCCTGGCTTATGTAGTCGGCACAGACAAAAAGCCTGTACTTTGCTTTGGCTGGAGAGCAGTGACCCCATGACCTCAGCTTAACTACCCAATAGACTGTTGACAGTCAGAAATTAATGCAACACCTTGCTATCGTCAGTGTGCAGACAAGCCTAAATCCTCCCTCTCTATAGGATTACCACGCACACTTTGCATCGCCCTTTGTAATCAGGGCAAAAAGTCGAGAAGTCAGACGGTAAAAGTCATTCATTGACCTTTGACAGCTGATATATGTAATTATTCCATCCATTAACTCAGACAGCTGATTTCTATAAACGAGTCTAGTTTCTGAATAAGCCAAATTGGAACAAAGGACTTGGGAAGGCTTTTATTTTCCAAACCTGAGTTTGTAGAACAGTTTGTCAAGAATAGGATAAAGCCAAACTCAGTCCACAAATCTCTACAGGAGTTTTTCAACTCTGCTACGATTCCTGTCTATTCACACAGAAGAGAGTTGTTGGCTCTCTCTCACTTTTAACCTTTGGCTACAGTGGGTTTACAGGTCAAGTCCATGTCTGAGAGCTCTGCTGCTTTCAATGTTACTTTTACATCTGAGCTAGAATGTCCAGTTCAGAAGACCTAATCGCACTGTTGTGATTGGGCAGCTGGCGCTTGAAGGGTTGATCATGACATGTACGCTGAAAAGTCCACTGACCAGGCCAAGGAGTGAGGCCTGAAGCACGCCTCCTGCAAATTAGTCCTGACATTACGTTCCAGGATGGGGATTGAAAACAACTCCTTGTAATCCCTGCTGATTAAGGCACACCAATCCTTCTTTTTAATCTGTACTACAATCCATTCCTTGATGTACTTTGTTTTCAATGCGCCTATTGTAGAAGACCTTTGATACACTTTCTAAATTTGTTCCACTGTCTGCAAACCTGGTGACTTCACACAATCCTACTTCTCTGACAGTGCACAAATGAACGGCGCACAGGGGACATGCGTCCATCACCCTTCTGCAGAGAATCCTCTCCTTACCACAAAAACCAGAGACACTGACCCTACTCACTGTACCAGCAACACCAGAGTACCAGTGAAATGGTGACGGACAAAAAGCTCCAAAAATGTTGTCAATCAAAGCTTCTGAAGTTTTACTCACTTCCCTTATACCCTTCAACGCTCTATTTAATCACCAGAGGAAAGAACATATAAGAGAGCACTTCATAAACTTGGCGCGTTGATGGGCAGATTTGGTTGTTGATGGAGGCCCAGTTGTCTTATACCCAGTAATGACGACCCCTAAACCACCAACAAGAAAGAAACAAGAGTCTGAGATTCCCCCTTGCGCCACTTTTCACACCTGCATTACATATCACCTGTACACCTGGCTCTGCATGTGAAATACATGCTACATGGATTCCAAAACAGCCCCCACCATCGAAAAGTCCCACTCAATCTGAGGAACTGCTGAAGAAACAAGTCATCTTGACACAGGAAATGGCACAGTCGTTTGATGCAATGTTCTATTACATTCCATCGAGCGGAGTCAAACAAGACAACTTTTCCTGGTGCGCAACTACAAAACCAGCATCAAAATTCGTAGGCTAGTTGTTCCAACGACCAGAAGAAAGCTTACAGGACACATCGAGGTCCCTAAAAATGCACCCAACCGCAGCCTTGATTCAATGCCACAGGTTACCACTGCAGATTGTTAACCATGAAGATGCATTTAAGAGTGAGATTCGCGAGTTTAGGAAAAGGGAGAGGTTAGGGCTTACCTTCTTGCCCGCACGTGAAGGGGACCTCTTGGATGGCTTGACCTCTTCCTCTACGCAGGATGAAGATCGAGGGGGCTTGGGGATGGAGCCATTCTCTCGCTTGCTGGGAGTAGCAGGTGAGGAGGCTGCTGATGCCGTCTTCTCCCCGACAGCCATGTCCTCCGTGCAGTTGAGCCTGAGGCTTCGTAGGTATTCGTCTGTATCTCGGTCCACCACCAGCAGCCGAGTTTCGAGCTCCAATGCCTTGATCCTTTGGACCACCTATGGGGAAGCATACCTTACACCAGGCTGGCCTGAGAACTGTTGGCTCCCCCTTCGCATTTAGGGTTTCTCCCAAGATACCGACCCATCAGGCGTGTATTTTCTCATAATTCATTCTTCAGGTCCCTCTCCCCACTGGTGAGTTGTTTGCCTCATTTGCTTGGTATTTTTTTGAGATTCTGACCTGGTCGCGGCCTTCTCTACATTCCCATTTGTCAGTAAAGTGTGTCTGTTACAGTCTTGTAAAAAGCCCAATACACATAAAATTGACTCTGCTCGAGCTGCCGGATAGCTCACTCGGTTAAAGCATCGCACTGCGAAGCAGAAGTGACTATCACGATGCGGGGAGCCCCAGTCGTACCAACTGCCAACTGGCAGCTTTTTCAGAGGAGCGCACAATTGGCCATTGCCCCACAGGGATGCAAATTGGGAAGGGTCGGCCGGGAAGGGTAATATACAAATGGTAGCTTTGTTCATTGCTTCAGTGCCTCCTGTTTGCCAGACAGGACGCTCGTCAGCTCGTCTAAGCTTGTTCATGTTCAGGTATCCTCCGCCCTCATTCTGAACTTGCGAGGATTCAACCAATGAGTGTATGAAGCAGTGGCTGACAGACACGTGCTTCCAAGGAGAGCCGTGAACTGTCTTCACTCTCCTGAGTTGGCAGCACGAGGTCGCATATGAGCAAGCCTTGTACATAGTTCCCCAATTGGCCATTCCAGATTTGGGTGGGATTGGAGACGCCAAATTTTTTAAAATAAATAAATAAATAAATAATAAATTTAATTGACTCTGCTCAACTTGATGGAGATGGATAGAAAGACAGCAATTGGGGTGTGAGCTCAGCAACCAGGTCACCTTAGACCCTCCCATAAGAACAAATGTTTGTCTCAGAGATCTTCAAGGATGACAGATATTTGCAGCCACTTAACCTTACATTGACAAATTAATAAAGGAATAAGTCCCAACAAGCTGTGGGTTTCAGTGATTTTATAACGGCCGAGGGACATTCAAAGGCACAATGGTTACCCTACATATAGCCCATTAAATAAACACACAAGAAAAATAATCAACGATTTATTGGTATTAATGCAACAATAAAATTGAGAACTATTAGTTCTTCCACCAAGCAAGATTGAGTAGACAGAATGGTTGGCCAGCAACACAGATGCTCGGATTGCTTTTTCATCTAGCGCCATTATGTCACGTCAGGCTATTTGGGCTCGTTAATGTAGATATACTATGAAAGCAGGCTATTTTGAATGTCTCCTTTGGTCTCCCGAAGGCCTC
Organism: Gymnothorax reevesii; assembly: GCA_029721435.1. NCBI lineage: Eukaryota > Metazoa > Chordata > Actinopteri > Anguilliformes > Muraenidae > Gymnothorax > Gymnothorax reevesii. The sequence goes on along the minus strand of CM056584.1, from coordinate 1,290,504 downwards.
CTTAAATAATTTTATGTTTGTTTTGGTTTTCGAGTTTCCTTGTTCTCAACTCGCGCCGATTGGCCAAATCATTACAACCAGCAACGAGAGTTGGGAACAAAATTGACTTTTTCCTCCATACTTGCTGCTGTCCAGGAAAATATGTTGAATTGTGCATTAGTTCGCTGGCCAGCTTGTCAACTAGCTAGCGTTCACTACAATGGATGTGATTAACGTATACATAGCCCATAATATAAACACACAAGAAAAAAAATCTACAATTATCGCTAATACTGAAATAGCGAGCTAGTTAGCAACGTAGCTAGCAAGCTAAAATGATCTCGAACTCTGTAATGCAATAGCTAGCTAGGTAGATAGCCAGCTGGTTAGCGGGTTAAAAGGCTAAACTTAGCTAACACTGAAATAGCGAGCTAAAAGTCTTAAAACAAAGGTATCCTAACAAGTCATTTCAGCGCCGTGTAGTTGGTGATGCGCAGGGATATTTTGTGCTGCGGTCTGCCTCAGAATGCATTGGGTTAAAGCAATTTTATACCGGCATGGACCGCGGCTCAGCCAATCGCATTTAAGGATGGGAAGCACCTGTTTTATAATGAAATTGATAAGTTTGCCCACTTCACCTAATTTAGCTTACGCTGACAGCTTTTTTTTGGTGTAAACAAAAGCCAGAAAATATCTATAACTGTCCTGGACGAAGGCTGCAGCTCCTAGGGTGGTCAAACAAAAACGTCATTTTGAAATGCAGAAACAGAATCGGTCATGAGGCCCTACCATTTACAAGTCCACCACGGTACAAAACAACCAGGTGCGAACACCTAAAGCCGATGTCCAGCTGTAATTGAATGCTCGAAAATGACTCTGCTGGGAGTCTAGAACCTTCCTGCAGCTGGGGCGGATGTTCAGTGCCCTGGAGCGCAGTGAACCACAGGGTGACCCATAGCTGTCAGAGGTTCAACAAGTCTGGGAGCACTAAAGCATGGCTGGAAGGTGCTGCAAGGTAAACATTCCCATTCGTCTGCAGGGGCAGGGCTCCTTGATTTGTGGCTTTATCTTAGCACATTGTGGGGGATTTCCCCTTCTGCGTTGTGTATTTTAAGTATTGTAAGCAATAAGTAATAACATGCTCAGTCAAAGGCAGTTGATATTAGTTTATACGTGCACGGGAAGCCACACTAGTACAGACAAAAGTCCTAGGTGGAGACCTCCTAGAAACGGGGGTGACCCCAGATCTTATTCACAACAGGAGGGGAGGAGTTACAGTGAACAAAGAGTAAGGGCCAGCAGGTTACAGTAAGTAAATCCTTATATAAACAGCGACACCTACAGTTCAGGAGGTACACACTATGAAATAGGAATTTCCACCACAACATGCTAGCTGTGGGTTTTCCTGACCCTAGTTGAAGAGGGACCCCAATCAAATAGAGTGCAGTAGCTAGTCCAGCCATTTTTGTTTTTTTTTTAAACCTTTGACTATCTTTAGAGTCTCAACCGGCACTGGTTGGATTGATACGGCTATATGTAAGTGCCCAAGGTCGGTTTAAGATCTCTCTCGGAGTGTCTTGCCATCTCCATGGTATCTACGGAGGATGCTAATTGGGTGCAGGGAGTGTGTAATGTGAATCACTTCAAGACATATCAAACACCAGCACAAATGCATGGAGCATGCTTCTGATTTGACAGGCAGTTATGCTGCAGCGCATCTTTGCAGTCAACATTTTTGCTGTTCTAAGAAACCATAATATATCTCCCTTTTTTCTGGTCACCTGACTGGATAGTGTTTTCCCGCATCCAATGATTTAAAGGAAAATATTTGATAAACACAAACAGAATTCTGCCTAGATTTCCTCAGTTTAAATAGTTTCTGATTTTGAAAGGTCAAAAATTTGGTCATGTAGAGATTCAGACTAATTCGTAACGGGTTTTTATCATAAAAATTCAACCAATTATTTTTTATCTTCGATCTTTGCTGAGAAGATTAAACTTTCTTAATGCACAGAAAGTAAACATTTGTTTCAAATGCAATCCTCTAATGGCGTTATGACACCACGCTGAAGTGTGGGCGTGGATGCAAAAAAAGCAACAAAAAAAAAGACGTTTTATACGACTGTTTATTTGCGATACAGGAATTCATATTTTTTGCTTTCGCAAATAAATAACTTAATAAACAATTGAGTTGACATGCGGAATGTTTTGAAGCATGTGCAACGGTTCCTTTCAAGGTTTGAAATGTAATTTACTTAGAAATACAGACTTTTATTCACTTCGAAAAACAAACATTCAATTGCTGGTACGTAGGCCAGTGAACTTGACAGGCCACCACGCCGTAACCTACAGAATAACGGTACAATGCAGTGCGGTGCGCATAATTTTACTCACTTGATGGTGTGTTTCTTTTTCCACATTCTCGCCGTTCACCTCCACTACACGGTCCCCCGCGCGCAGCCCCGCCGCCTCAGCAGGGGAATCGGGCTCCACTTTGCGAATGAACTGTCCACTCTTCCCCTTCTCCCCGTGCAAATGAAACCCATATCCATTCTCTCCTTTAACCATGAAACAAAGCCGCGGCTTCAATTCGCTTTCCATTCTGTTATCCTCTTCAAGAAGTTTCGTTTTAAATCCCTTTGAATATTATCTGAAACACGTCATAGGCAACACTTTTCATCCGGAAAAAAACTTGTTCCTCCAAACTTTACAATGCAATGTACAGACGGTAAAATTACCGTATGATAGAATGAAACTATTCACAATACCGTTCAATAACCTACATCATGACAACAGCTTGTTTCCTTTGTAATCCAATACTGAGAGAGGGAAACAGAATCATCAGCACACTGACAGTTAGTGGATCTCTGCTGAATGTCTTCGTAAAAGTTAATGCGCCGACTTCACCAAGTTTTTTTCAGGTAACTGTACAGAACAACAGACAAGTGGTTCCCCAACTGCAGTCTGCCGAAGGAGAGGGCGACGGACTCTGTCTTCTCTCTCGTCCTCCATCCGTAACAACCGGTTGGGGAATTAGGATTCAATTACAGTACATGTAGGTTTCGTGCAAACAACGTCGACCACTTGCGCCCGCAGCCGTGGAACAGCACCGCCCACGATCGGGAAAGAGAATGGTCTGAATATCCCCCTTTAAAACTTGGATTCTGTCAAGGAACAGCGATTAATCATTGCGGCTGGTGGGGAAAAAATAAATAAATGTGTCGGAATGCGCGCAATTAGAGCCTCGGTCGCATTTCCTCAATAGCGTCCTGCAATACTGAAGTTGCCTCTGACAACAGTCTGAAACACCTGATGGCGCGTGCCCTAAGCATTCCAGTGGCGACAGCAGGTGCTCGACGCACCGGCCGGGACACCTTTGCAAACTAAGGTGGCGCTGAATGTGGGAGTTGGGACTGCGTGATGTATTTAATCCGCAATTCATTGATTCTTGTTCATAACGTAATCTTCACCCGTAAAAAGTAAGCTCATACTGTTTGAAAGGCGTCAGTGCCACGCGTGATTAAATTAGATACGACAGTCCAAAGCCTAGCGCAGTTCCACCTGGTTATGTACCTTAGGCCTATATCTCTTGGAGCAGAATACCTTGTTTACGAATAATTTAAGACTCGAAATAAGTCGGGAATTTCCCTCCGTTACAAATGGGTTATTTGCACTCCGCAAACAGTTGTCAACAATTGCGTTCATGGACATTAAGGTAGAGAGTAAAATTTTGCATGTGGCAAATGCTGCTTAATAACTGACTAAATGCCTTCAACGAAAACGTAGGCTCAGCATATAGAAACTGCACGACTTAGTTATTACATGTAACTCTTACGTTGTTATGCTGCCCCCAAGTGGACAGTTTTCGTACATTTTCTGAATTTATTGCTGTCAATTCCTGCTAAATTATGTGTGGTGGTAGCTTTTATCTCATACCGGCTTTTCGTATTTGGGGTCCGTTTTCCGAAGTGACGAAGTGGAGTTATTCATTGACAGTATAGGGCGAAAACGTGTAAAAAGAATAGTTTACGACGTGTACTGGAAGAAATTACCGCATGCTTTGTCTGCTGACATGTTATTATCAAGAAGAAAAACGTGATTTAGCTGTCATAGGGCACCCCTGCTTTGACTCTTCAGTTTACAGGGGTTGGTGGGACTTCTCAGGTCAGAGAAACACCTCCGAAAGATCATAACCAGTGCACAGCTAAGCCACACACTTGACTTATTCTCAGGACCTCCGATTTCCTGACACACCAGAGCCAAGACCAGGCAGCAGACTTGCTGTCTTCCACAGATTTCTGCTTGTTCCCAAGAGCTGCTGCCCAGGTTTTATGCTATTGAGATAGTGTCTCTACCTCGACCTAAATTAAGCTCTGCTAAAAACCATAGGAGTGTTTGTTGGGCAAATTTAAAAAAAAATTAGTACCTGTCATTTTATTAATAATGTGGCTAAACAACCCAAGTTAAAAATTGGATTAATTAATATTCGATCACTAACTTCTAAGGCAACTTTTGTAAATGAAATAATTACTGATCACAAAGCTGATATTCTATGTTTAACTGAAACTTGGCTGAAAACTGATGAATATGTTGCCTTAAATGAAGCCACCCCTCCTGGTTATAGTTCTATTCATGTTCCGCGTCTCACGGGTCGTGGAGGTGGGGTTGCTGCCATATACAATTCAAATCTCCTGCCTACCTTGAAATCTGGCTTCAAATTTAATTCTTTTGAAGTTATTGTTCTCAGTTTTGCACATCCAGACAAAAAAGCAGTCAGTTTTGTCCTTGCTATTATATACAGGCCACCAGGGCCATACAGTGGTTTCTTAACTGAGATTGCCACTTTCCTTTCAAATATGGTTGTAAATTCAGACAAAGTTGTAATTGTAGGGGATTTCAATATTCACATGGACAATGAAAGTGATCCTCTCAGATCAGCCTTCTTATCTATCATTGAATCTATTGGCTTCAATCAACATGTACATCAGTCCACGCATTCCCACAACCATACACTTGACCTAGTCCTAACTTATAGTGCTGAAATAACAAATGTAGCAGTCATGCCTGAAAATCCAGTTTTATCAGACCATTATTTAATTACCTTCGAACTTCTTCAAGGCTGTCATGTGTCACTGGATCCCGCATTCTACTACAGCCGAAAGCTTTCTTCCTGGACTGCAAATGCTTTTATTAATGAACTCCCAGGCTCATTTGTACACTGTGGAGATTTTCTTGGTGTTAGCCATAATGCATATACAAATGCAAGTAAAAACACAATTGATCAGCTGACAGACAATGTAAATAACATACTTTGCAGAACCCTGGATACTGTTGCACCTCTAAAGAAGAGGAAAGTGTGCAATAAGAAATTAGCACCATGGTACAATGACTATACTCGTTCTTTAAAACAGGTTTCACGCCAACTGGAGCGCAAATGGTGTTCAACTAAATTGCAGGTATTCTTCCATGCCTGGAAAGACAGTCTACTTGCCTATAAACGTGTCCTCTCCACTTCACGTTCCTCATATTTCTCTACATTGATAGATGAAAATAAAAACAACCCCAGGCACCTGTTTACCACTGTTGCCAAGCTAACCAAGAATCAAGCTGATCCCTGTGTTTCTGTACCATTTAACAGCAATGACTATGAATTTCTTCGATAATAAAGTTATAAAAATCAGGGACAAGATTCAGAGTTCCTTTGTCTCTCCTCATATAGGGTCTTCTTCTCCATCTACCCAGCTTATGGATTTAGAATTATCACAAGGACAAGTGTCCTACCTGAACTCTTTTACACCAATAGATGTCAGCGAATTTAATACCATTGTAAATTCGTCAAAATCTGTTACGCGTCTTCTGGACCCCATCCCAACGAAGCTTTTAAAGGAGCTACTACCAGTGATTGGAACCCCATTATTACACATTGTCAATGCTTCTTTAGCATCTGGACACATCCCACACACTCTTAAACGTGCAGTCATCAAACCCCTACTTAAGAAACCAAACTTAGATGTGAATAATGTGTCTAACTTCAGGCCTATCTCAAACCTCCCATTCCTCTCTAAAATACTAGAAAAGGCCGTTTCAAAGCAACTCTGTTCATTTTTACACTCCAATTGTATATTGGAAGTTTTTCAATCTGGTTTCAGACCCTGTCACAGTACTGAAACAGCCCTGGTCAAAGTACTCAATGACCTTCTCCTCGCTTCGGACAGTGGCTACATTTCTGTACTTGTGCTTCTTGATTTAAGTGCAGCATTTGACACTATCGATCACGATATCCTGTTGAATCGACTTGAAAATCTTGTAGGCCTCCGTGGACAGGCTCTTTCCTGGTTCAGATCATACTTATCGGATCGATATCAATTTGTGCATTTTAATAATGACTCCTCGTATCAATCAAGGGTTAGATATGGAGTACCACAAGGATCTGTGCTTGGACCTCTGCTTTTCTCAATATATATGCTTCCACTGGGACAAGTTATTCGCGCACATGGCATTAACTTTCACTGCTATGCAGATGACACACAACTATATCTGTCAGTCAAGCCTGATGAAGCTGCCCAGCTGTCAAAGATGGAAGCCTGTCTTGTAGACATAAAGAAATGGATGAGTCACAATTTTCTCTTGTCGAACCCTAGTAAGACAGAATTAATCGTAGTGGGTCCCAAATCCCAGAGATGCAAAATCTCAGATTACATGCTTAACATTGATGGAATTTCAATCGCTTCAAGTGCCATTATTAAAGATCTTGGTGTTACTCTTGACCCTGATCTCGCACTTGATACACATATAAAGAACATCTCAAGAGTTGCATTTTACCACTTGAGGAATATTTCCAAAATTCGGAAAATGCTGTCATTACATGATGCAGAAAAGCTTGTCCATGCCTTTGTTACTTCAAGATTAGATTACTGTAATGCTCTTTTGTCTGGTTTTGCAAAATCCTCTCTAAAGGGGCTCCAGCAAATTCAAAATGCAGCTGCTCGTATTCTCACTAGAACACGGAGACACGAGCATATCAGCCCAGTGTTAGCTTCACTTCACTGGTTACCAGTTAAATTCCAAATAGACTATAAGATACTACTTCTTACCTTTAAAGCCTTACATGGGCTTGGTCCATTGTACCTAAGTGATTTACTTTTACCCTACATTCCCTCCAGAACACTCCGTTCGCAGAGCGCAGGCCCCCTTGTTGTTCCAAAAATAGCTAAAATTACCATAGGCGGTAGAGCTTTTTTTCTATCGTGCTCCCCTCTTATGGAACGAATTGCCTGTTCATATTCAAGGTGCAGACACTATCAGTATATTTAAAGTTAGGCTCAAAACATATCTCTTTAGTCTGTCCTATAGTTGAGGGACAGGAGTGGGTGGCTGGCATAAGCTATAGAATATTTGGTGGACTGAGCAGTCAGTGCTGTCACTGGATCATTGCTGGTGGTGCCCTATTCTGCTGAGCTGGTCATGGTCTCGTGGTGACTGTCTCAACCTGCCCTCGTGGCTGTGTTGGCCCCTGCCCCTGTTTCTCATAACTATGCTGCCATAGTCTTATTCTGCTGGGGTTTCCTTATCGCACACAGGCACCTCTGTCTCTCCTGCTCTGTGTGCTCGCCATACAACTCCACCTCCCTAACAATATTTTTTTTTTTCTCCTCCTCCTGCTCTGGGCACTTGCCCTGAGCTCCAGATCAAGCTTCACCGAACACCCCCTGGCCCGGAGCTCCAGCCTAAGACCAGCTGTTACCATCTTGTTTCAGCTACAGGACCAAGAGGGTCTTCCTGCCTCATGATGACCTCCATTGCTAATTGTTTTACATTAGCCAAGACATCTGTTGGACAGTTTTAAATATACAAATTATTTTAGCACTGATTAGATGGATTTCAATGGAACTCTTGTCATTATCTTGTTATCAACTAGCTAGCCCGCGGAGGATGGGCTTCCCCACTATAGCCGGGTTCCTCCTGAGATTTCTTCCCACTGGGGAGTTTTTTCTCACCACTGTTTGAGGATTTTTTCTCCCTACTGGGAGTTTTTTTTGCCTCGCTGTAGTGGGAATAGGGAATAGGTACTGGGAATAGGTTGGGCACTGCCCTTCAGTAACCCATCTCTGACTGTAAAGCGTCTTTGTGACAGTGTATCTGTAAAAAGCGCTATCCAAAATAAAATTGAATTGAATTGAATTGAATATGTAGGGGAGCTCCGGTGCGAAAGTAACTCTGGACGAAAGTAATACGGCAATTTACTCACAGCCATTCACACTTCGATGCGTCATACTAGGGTAGCACGTGCAGCTCGCGCCCCTCTGCAGACCCGCGAAAAATCTTGAGGCGTCGAGGCTTCCTCGCGGCAGAGGCCGGGAAGACTGTTTTCCTCAGCGGTCAGTAAATTCAGACAAATAGTAAACTTTTTTGATTGAAAGATTGTCTTTATCACTCCATGTGTCTCATTTATGATGAATTGATAGGTGATTTAGTTCCGTAACGTGGTGAACTTTGAAATGTCACACTTTTTCCACTTTTGAAGAAATCCTCAAAATGTCAGGAGTCACTGTCGGGACTGAAGTAGCAACGTTTACGTTCATCCATGTCTGCCATGTTTTCTGTCGCCGACAGAAAATGCCAAGAATTGGGGTCAGAACTACCCAGAGAGGAACGGTTGACCCGGAGGTTTACGCAAGGGCCTTAAGAGGCGATAGTATAAGGAGGGCAGCAGCGGTGCATGGTGTTTGTCATGTCGCCCTGTTCAGGTACTGCAAGACGAGGCAGAGGCAGGAGGGCAGCAGATCAGGGCCCCGGGGTACAGGGCTCACAACAAAGTCTTCCCGGAAGAACAGGAGAAGAGACTGCAGGCATATATAAAGAGAGCAGCTGATTTTGGCCTGAGTCCTAAAGAGGTGGGAGTAACACTGCAGACAGAGCAACACAACTACCAGCATATTGCAAGTACCTCTGCTCCGGATCTGCCCCTACTCTGTGCCGGATCAGCTGGAGCCGGGGCAGATCCGGAGTGGAGATGCTTGCTATCTGGGAATTAACCTCCTTTTTTATGCTGTTTTAGGTGCGAAGGTTTACATATGAGCTGGCCAAAAATATTGGCCTCAACTCCATGTTCATGGAAGAAAAACCAGATGGCAGGGAAGGATTGGCTCACCACCTTCCTCGAGCGCAACAAAACCTTGTCCATCCGTTGACCTCAAGCCACCAGCATGTCTCGTTCCACCAGCTTCAACAAGACCAACGTGACCACGTTTTTTTAACAACTAAAGACTGTCCTCACCCGCTATAATTTTGAGGCAAATGACATCTGGCACATGGATGAAACAGGTAAAAATTTATATTTAGATAAATTTAAAAGCAACAGTGATTTGCAACAGCAATAATTCATTTCATTTATTATTTCAGGTACTACAACGGTTCGAGTGCCAGACAAAATCATTGCCACCAAGGGGCAGTGCCAGGTCGGTGCTGTGACCTCTAGGGAAAGAGGGACATTGGTGACCGTTGCCTTTGCTGCCAACGCACAAGGCAACTTTGTTCCCCCTTACTTTATCTTCCCAAGGAAGAAGTTCCAGGACCACTTCATCCGGAACGGTCCCCCTGGCTGCCCTGGGTCTGCCAGTGGATCGGGGTGGATGGAGGAGACAGATTTCTTCGCCTTTTCACAGCATTTTGTAAGGCACACCCACGTGACCCCGGAGTCAAAGTTGCTGCTACTCTTAGACAATCATGCATCACACCTCTCTGTGGCAGCTTTCGACTTTTGCAGGTCACATGGCATTGTACTCCTGTCTTTTCCACCCCACTGCTCCCACCGTCTTCAGCCGCTGGACCGAAGCGTTTTTGGCCCTCTGAAGCACTACATTAACAGTGCAGCAGACAATTGGATGCGAATGAACCCTGGAAGAACTTTGACCATCTACAGCATCCCAAGTCTTGTGGCTAAAGCTCTGCCTCAAGCTGCGACATAAAGCAGCATTTCATCTGGGTTCGAGTGTACCGGTATCTGGCCCTTGAATCCAGATATTTTCAGTGAGGCAGACTTTGCTCCAGCTTTTGCGACCGACAGTCCTGCACCAGCACCAGCACCAGCTCCATCCCCAGCGTCAGCGCCAGCTCCATCACCAGTGCCAGCGCCAGCTACATCACCAGTGCTCCCTTCATCACCATCACCAGCGCCTGCTCCCTTAAGAAACCACCCAGATAGCAAGCACCTCCGCTCCGGCTCTGAGCCGGATCAGCTGGAGTCGGCACAGAGCCGGGGCAGATGTGGAGCAGAGGTGCTTCTTATCTGGGCACCAACCTAGCCAGAGCCCATTTGAGCTGCATCCACATGAGTCAGCCAGTCCTGTAAATGGTGAGAGTTTGTGTCTGTGTGTGTCTTTAAATGTGCATGTTGAGCCTTGCCAAGCATTATTTTAGTATTATATTTCCAGGTATGCTAGTGGTTCCAGGAATAGTCAAATCTCTAATCTGTTCAGAAGCAACAATAGTGGTGCCACTAATGGTGATAAGTACCTCAGCACTAACCATACCCAACTTAAATATTCATGGAAAAGAGACCAAGCCACTAATTATAAAATTATCTTTGATGATGGTAATATTAATGATCCTCATTTCCAGCTAGACAATTTGAATGTTGACTTAATGACTCAAAGTAAAATTGATAATCTTACTAATAAACTTGTAAATATTTTTCTTGACCCTGCTAAATCTGTTGGGATGTGTAAAATCTTAAATTCTTGTTCTAACACTAATTTTTCTAAATGTAAAAGTAGATTGAATAAACCATGGTTTGATCATGAATGTAAATCTGAGCGAGCTCGATACCAACATGCTAAAAGAAGACTGAAGGGAGTCGGTGCTCCTGTGAGTCGCTCTGAGGTCAAATCACTTGCCAATAAATATAAGAAATTTATAAAATCTAAACGGCACCAATACTCAGAACAATTTAGGAAACCTAAAGAATACTGGAATATCCTTAATGAATCCACTAATACTGAAAGTAACGATGCTGTTAACGCATCTCTTTCAAAATTTTTTGAGCACTTTAAAAAGCTAAACTCGAGTGAGAACTGCTCAGAGTCGAACAACTTTGATCCAAGAAATATCACTCATTCTGTAAATGAAGTTATTAACGAATTCTTCACTGTCGAGAAAGTCTCCTCAGCCATGAAGAAACTCAAGAACAACAAATCACCAGGAATTGATAGCATTTTAAATGAATACCTAAAAAACTGCCCTGACTGTGTAGTATTATTAATTGTTAAGTTATTTAATGTAGTTTTACATACTGGTATTGTTCCTAAGAACTGGTGTACTGGCATTATAAAACCAATCTTTAAAAATAAAGGATCCAATGTAGACCCTGATAACAACAGAGGGATTACCCTCCTGAGTTGCTTGGGTAAACTTTTCACTAGTATCATGAACACCAGGCTGACATTGTTTATTGAAGGATGCGGCATTTTAGGGGATGAACAAGCAGGTTTTCGGGAAGGTTTAAGTACGCTGGACCACATATTTGTTCTCCATTCCTTAATTGAAATTTACCTCAGCAGACACAATAAGCTTTACTGTGCCTTTATAGATTATAAAAAGGCTTTTGACCTAGTGCATCGACCTTCACTGTGGTCTAAGCTTATAGCATCTGGTATCAATGGAAAGGTCATCACAGTTGTTTATAACATGTATGCACAGGCTAAGTCTTGTTTTAAGATGGGTAAAAAACTGTCAATTGTCTTCCCTTGTGAAGTCGGGGTGAGGCAAGGGGAAAACCTCTCCCCCTACTGTTTAGTATTTATTTAAATGATTTTGAGCGGTTTATTAGTAATAAATACAGTGGTCTGAGTAGAATTGCTGAGGATGTAAGACAAGTTTTTAGTAATGAAGATGTAGAGGTGTTTTTAAAATTGTACACCTTATTATATGCTGACGACACTGCTGTTCTTGCCGAGTCACCATCTGAATTACAGAGTGCTTTGAATGCTGTTTTTGACTATTGTAAACTATGGCATCTATGTGTTAATCCAAGTAAATCCAAAGTTGTTATCTTTCCAAGAGGCAAGGTTAGATCTTTTCCTGACTTTGTTTTCAGGGATGTTAAAATTGACGTTGTTTATGACTATACTTACTTAGGAATACAATTTAATTACAATGGTTTGTATAATAAAGCTATAAGTAAGCAGATTGACCAGGCAAGAAAGGCACTGTTTAGTCTAAAGACAAAAGCCATTAAACTGGATCTGCCTATTGATATCCAATGTCATTTGTTCGATCAAATGATTACTCCAATCCTGTTGTATGGCTGCAAAGTTTGTGGTTTTTCAAATATTTCTCACATAGAAATCTTTTATGGGAAATTTTTGAAAAATCTACTGAGGGTTAACCACCGTTCAGCCAACTGTATTGTGTATGGTGAACTTGGTAAAGTAGAACTTAAACATACTGTTCATATGCGAATGTTGAATTTTTGGCTCCATATTGTAACTACACCTAATAGTCTTTCAAATACTATATATTGCCTCATGAGGTCTTTATCTGATTTAAACATTGTTAATTCAAAATGGATCTTTTATATTAAGACCCTATTAGATGACATTGGATATTCAGTAATGTGGAATGATACCAGTATTAATACTTACTCAAAGTGCAATGTAAGCAAATGTTTTGATCGTAGATTGAAAGATATTGCCATTCAAAACTGGCACAGTGAAGTATTAAACAATCGACTATGCACCTTCTATAAAACTGTTAAAATGAACTTTAATTTGGAGAACTATATTGTAAAATTGAGTAACCCATACAGAACGACTTTAGCTAGATTTCGATGCGGAAACCATCACTTGCCTATTGCTAAATTCCGTTACCGCCCTACTGATTCACCCAATGTCACACAGTGTCCTCTATGCAAAGAAAATATTCTCTGTGATGAATTTCATTATGTTCTTGTTTGTACCTCACTTAGCCAAGAGAGGTTAACATTAATTAAGAAATTCTATTGGACCTGCCCAAGCAAAGAAAAATTCAGTCTACTTTTTAATGTAAAAAGCTCTACCCAACTGTATAACCTCGCCAAGTTTATCAAGATTATTATGTTGAACTTTCCTTAATTGCATGGCAAATTTGGCAATCAGTTTTTTCAAATATGTGTACCTTAGGGTTAATTTGTCTTCTGTGTTCTGTTAAACAGCTAATAGCGTTTTTTCTTTTTTTTTCCTCTCTTTTTCATTGTACAATTATTTTTATCAAGTCTCATTGCTTTATTTGTTTAATGTAAGTTTTAATGGCTCTCATACCCCAGGTGGGGTCGTAGAGGTAAATAAATAATAATAAGGAACATCTAGTGGCACGCCAATACAGTGGTTCAGCCCAGAAAAGGTTCGCCCATATCAAAAGACTGGCTTGAAGAAAGGAAATAAAAGGAGCGGCGGAAAGAGGTGAGCGGAGAGTCATTTTTAACTCGTCTTGATTCTGACTATAATCTCATTGAATGTTGCAAGTCAACAGCAAAACTGACGACATCCTGGTGAAAGCTGCTTTGGAGGAGGAGAGTTGGCAGAGGGGCCAGAGAAAACAGTCCTCTTCAAAACGCCCAAAGAAAACGAGGTTTAGTGGACACACTGCAACCACAGTTTCTTAGGGCAATGATGATGAGTGTCTTGTTTGTGGGGAGACATTAGCCTCATCTTTGGCTGGAGAAATGTGGTTGTGGTGCATCTTTTGTCTGCTGTGGTCGCATGAGGCATGTACTGAGGGTGCAGCTCATTATATCAGTCACAACTGTGATAATAAGTAATTTCATTACTTTTATAAATAGACCAATTGCACATTAAACATGTTCACATTTACTTTTGAAGCATTTGAAGCCAATTAAAATGTTTAAAACAAATGACTGGGTGTTTTTACTTCTGTTTTAATGACATGAATATAAAAAAATTCCAGTAAATTTGATTACGTTACTTTTGCCCTGCCCATGCATTACTTTCATCCTGACTGGATGGGTCGAAAGTAGCAATTCCGTTCGACGTCAAACTATGCCGAATTCAATATATATTGTGATGATTTAGCACCTGATATTGACAGAGCACACACGAAAGTAGTTAATCGCTCCAATTTTTTTTTTCAGTCTGTAATGTTATCTTTTAAAATGACGTTCATGTGAAAAATGTTACTTTCGTACCAGCTCGCCCCTGTACTGTATATTTTTTTGTTTCTTGTTTTGATTGCCTTTTGCACTATGTTATCGTTTTGGATATAATTTTGGTGTCTAACAAATTGCAAGATTGCGATAGCTGCAGACATGGGAAATCCTGGGGTCAGAAAGTAGACATCCTGCCATGTTTTTCCAATATCCTGAATCCGTTGGTGACTTGATCTCTACCTGCTGGCTGAAAAATTATGCAAAATTACAAATTCAGGGCACTGGAACGATGCTGTAGAGGAAATATACTTTCTGAACCTGGATTCCCCATCTCTGATAAGCAGTTTGATTTTATAAATCGAAGGGTTATCACTGTAGATGGTCGGAAAGTAGGTGTGATGATTGTTGTAACACATTACTTTCGACAGATTGACTCTATGTGGGGGAAAAAAGTAGAACTGGCTCTCTTAAGAGAGGAGAAGTTGAGCAAACTGCCTGCACCAGATTTTATTATTATTATTATTACACTGCCCGGCCAAAAAAAAAGTCACCATTTGGAAATTGATGAACTAATTCTATAATTGGATCATTATTGCTGTTATTAAACTTCAATAAGTAAAGCAGTTGTATCTTGTTTTCTTCTTCAAAATGAAGGGGTTTACTCAATAGTGACAGGGTGTGGTGCACTCCAATAGTGATCCACTCCACAAACAATGTTGGTTACTCCAATAGCAGTCCAAGTTTTGTTTCACTAACACAAATCCAGGTTTCAATTGGGCACTCAATTAGTGATCCATTTCAAATCAAACTCAAAAAGGGCATTCTTCACAAATGTTCATTGTTCAAGTTTCAAGTAATTCAGTTCAATATGGCACTTCAATAGGGATCCACTTTCAAGTTCAAACAAAAAACAACTTCAAAATCTTCAATGTCCAAGTGTCAATCCACTTCAATGATTTGCTTTATAAGCAAACTCAAAAGTTTAAGTACAACTTAAATGTCCATGTTTTAATTCAATAAAACACTCCAATAGTGATCCTCTTCAAAACACGAACTTAAAAAAGGTCTTCATTCAAAAGTCTTCAATCTCCAATCCAACTCAAAAGCTTCAAAGTTAGCAATTAGCAACAGTCCATGTGCTTTCCAAACAAGTCCATTGATAGCCAAGCTCTTTACCTTGTAGCGGCCAATTTTAAATTTCAAACAGACTTTTGTGGTTTCTTTGACAAGCTTCTAATGAATAAATGCGTACCTTTTCAGAAGAACGGTAGAAGGATGGATGGATGGATGGCAGGCAGAAACGCAGGCAAGATTAGCAGGGTGGGTTAGCATACAGGCAAACACTAGCTTCCAAGGCAAGGTGAATAATCCAGTAGAAAATATATGCAGCCAAGACTGCAACTAAAACATGTTCTAAACTTAAAGGATATCATTCCAAATTGACTTTAAATGTCTTCCAACGTTTAACTAGACTTAGTTTGTGTAGCTTCTAAAGCGTGTAAAGCTTATAAAGAGCTATGTGACCACCAGGTCTTTCAAACAATTCTAAACTGGCTATACAGCTCTGAGTCTTAAGGTCAAAGGTAACTGGTGGCCATCTTAGCTCCATCGTACCATGTCAAAATAAGATCAACCAAAAGTCCAAAAAATATCAAAACAAAATGTCAAGTGCTCTTGTAGCACAATGCCGTGGTGAAATTTTAAATCAAATATCAAAAAATGGCTCTTACACGTACAGTATGAAAATGACCAAATATTAGCACTCTCATCACATCGCTAGCATTAGCAATTTAGCATTTGCATGTTAGAATTAGCATGTAAGCATGAGCACTGAAACATGTACATTACTCAATTTGCTTATTATACAGGAAGGGTTAAGATGAAATGCCATCTGATCTCACACTCCCATCATAGAGGACACGTACAGTATGAAAACAACCAGATATAAGCACTCACATTGGATCGCTAGCATTAGCATGTTATCATTAGCATTCAAACATTAACGTCCTTCAATTTTCATTTTACACAAGAAGGATTAAGCTGAAATGCCATCTGATCTTATATTAACATCATGGAGGACACATACAGCATGAAAATGACCAGTGTTATGGCCCCAATTTGTTATTACATTTATAACACAACAGCAACAGCAAGGGATGACAAACACAGTTTTAACAACTAAAACACATTTAATTTTTAACAAAGACAAAGACTAATAACAACCTACAACTAAAGACCAAGATTGATAAATAAGAAAAAACAGAAATAATTACAGTCCCTTTTTGGTGGGGTGGCTTGGTGATGTCCTGGATGAAGAAAATGCTCAAACACAGGCAAAGAAATCCACAAAAGAAACGTCACAGGTCTTGAACAGAATGGCAGGTCTGGTCATCGTCTTGCAATTTCTCCACTACTTTGCTGTCTCAATTCTTTTCCTTATATACTCTTTTGCAGACCCCACCCACATTTAGACCTCTTTTTTTTAATTTTCTGAGACTTGCCCCAGACATGTCCAGGACATGTCTAAACATGACTCCAGTCTGAGCTTAACAAAAAAAGGTAAATACTGCCATCTAGTGGCCTATATTCACATTACACCTCCATTCCAAAAGGGAAAAATTGACTCATAAAGGCAAAATTTTTCTTTTCAATACAAAATGGTTAAGTGAACACTTGTCTATATATACATATCATACAATATTCAAACACATGATATACACATTCAAACACGGGATAAGCAATCAGCAATTACATTGTCTGTACCCTTCACATGCTTAATTTCCAAGTCAAACTCCTGTAAAATCAAACTCCAATTCAACAATCTCCGATTCTTGTTTTTCATCTTACTCAAAAACATTAACGGATTGTGGTGAGTGTACACAATCATTGGCTTTTGTCCTGTACAAACATAAACCTCAAAGTGTTGTAAAGAAAGGACCAGAGCCAACAGTTCCTTCTCTATTGTGGAATAGTTCCTTTGGTGGCGATTGAACTTCCTGGAGAAGTATGCCACGGGATGCTCAATGTCATCAGAGTCACTTCTCTGTAGGAGCACAGATCCACAAGCTTGGTCGCTAGCATCGACCGCGATGGAGAACGGTTTGTAGAAGTCAGGAGATTTGAGCACGGGGAAGTGACACAGCAGAGACTTCAGGCGATCGAAGGCTCTCTGGCATGCATCATCCCAGGTGAACTTTACGCCTTTCTTCAGTTGGTTAGTTAGACTGAGAGCAATCTCAGCAAAGTTCTTGCAGAACTTGCGGTAGTACCCGATCATTCCAAGGAAGCGGCGCAAAGCTTTTTTGTTGTCAGGAACTGGAAAGTCCATGATGGCTTGGACTTTAGCATTTATGGGTGCCACCTTACCCTGGCCTATGACGTAGCCAAGATAGGTGACAGTAGCACAACCAAAGTCACTCTTGATCAGGTTAACAGTCAGGTTAGCCTGGGTCAGGCGCTGGAACAACGTCTCTACATCTTTTAGATGTTCTTCCCAGGAGTCACTCCATGTGATCAGGTCATCGATGTATGCACCCGTGTGTGGCAATCCGGCGATTAGACTGTAGACTGTAGACTGTATCATCCTTTGGAACGTGGCTGGGGCATTTTTCATGCCAAAGGGTAGGACTTCATACTGGTACAATCCAGATGGTGTGGCAAAAGCAGAGATGCTCTTGGCCCTCTCAGTTAAAGCCACACCAATAACCCTTCAATAAATCAATCTTGGTCAGAAACTTTGCTTGCCCTACACAATCAATACAATCATCAATCCTAGGTATTGGAAACACATCAGTTCTAGTTACAGCATTGACTTTGCGATAATCTGTACAGAATCTAGTACTTCCATCAGGTTTTGGAACTAGCACACAGGGTGAACTCCAATCGGAGTTGGAGGGTCTGATAATATCATGTTTTAACATGTACTCAACCTCTTTCTCAGCAATCTTTCTCTTTTCAGGATTCATCCGGTATGGATGCTGTTTTATTGGTTTGGCATCACCAACATCTACATCATGAGAGGCTATAGTAACTCTCTTTGGAACATCAGGAAACAAATCCTCATATTTCTTGATCAACCTTTCAAACTGATCTCTCTGTGAGGGTTCTAAGTGCTGGAGTTTTATATCAAGATTTTGCAACACTTCACTGTTTGACAATTTACATGAAAGAACTTCAGCTTTAATTCTTGGTTCATCATCTTGAAACTCCCCCTCATCTTCACACGCTTCGACCATTGGAGAATCTGAAGTGACAGCTGCAACCCTAGCATTTCTGTCATGATAAGGCTTTAGCATGTTAATATGACACAATTGTTTTGGTTTTCTCCTATCTGGAGTCTTCACAATGTAATTGAGATCATTGAGTTTTGTCAGAATTTCATAAGGACCATGAAATCTAGCCTGCAATGGATTGGACTGCAAGGGAAACAACACAAGGACCTTGTCTCCTGGTTTAAACTCACGGCTTCTAGCCTTATGATCATACCAAGTTTTCATTTTTCCCTGACTTGATTTCAAGTTCTCTTTGGCAAGGTCACAAGCTGCACGCAATCTTTCCTTGAACTTGCTAACATAGTCTAACAGACTGATTTGCGGCTCTTCCTCTTGCCATTGTTCACTCAATAATAGCAAAGGTCCTCTCACTTCATGACCAAACACTAGCTCAAATGGACTGAATCCAGTAGACTCCTGCACTGCTTCTCTAGCTGCAAACAACAGCAAATGAACCCCTTCATCCCAGTCTTTCTCATGGTCATAACAATAAGTCCTCATCATTGTCTTGAGAGTGGAATGAAACCGCTCTAAGGCACCCTGACTTTCTGGATGATAGGCACTAGAAAGAATCTGTTTTGCACCTAGTTCATACACAACCTGCTGAAACAATCCTGAAGTGAAATTGCTACCTTGGTCTGACTGAATTTCCCTGGGAAGACCAAACAACGTGAAGAACTTTATCAAAGCCTTCGAGATTGCAGTTGCCTTGATGTTACGTAGAGGTATGGCTTCGGGGAATCTGGTAGATGCACACATGATTGTCAACAAGTACTGATTTCCAGATCTAGTCTTGGGTAATGGACCAACGCAGTCAACAATGACCCTAGAGAATGGCTCCCCAAATGCTGGGATAGGCTGCAATGGAGCTACAGGTGGGTCTAACTGGTGTTTTCCAACTACCTGACAAGTGTGACAGGTTTTGCAAAAGTTGGAAACGTCTTTCCGAAGCCCAGGCCAGAAGAAGTGTTTCATGATCTTATCAACAGTCTTGTTAACACCAAGATGACCTCCTAAAGGTAAACTATGAGCCATTGTTAAGATCTCATTCCTATAGACCTTCGGAACAACAATTTGCCTGACCACTGCCCAATCTGCATTGGCAGGGATATCAGGAGGGCGCCACTTCCGCATCAACACACCATCCTTGAGATAATACCCAACTGGAACTGCATCTATTTCTTTTTCAGGAAGGGCTCTCCTCTTTAGTACACCAATTTCAGGATCATTAGTTTGCTCCTCAATCAACCGCTTTCTGGACAGAGACAAGTCTCCAGACACATCAGAATCACCAGACCCATCCGGCTGGCTGAATAGAGAACTGATAAAAGTATCTGATAAGTCCTCAAACGGAGAAACCATAGTAGGCCAATCAGAGTCATGAGGCGAACCACCTGAGTCCTGACTATTCGATGTACTGGACGGCACCACAACATCTTCTTTAGCCTTCTTGGCCATAGCACGAGTCACTGCGCAAGAAGGATACAGGGATGGGTCCTCATCCCCATCTTCAGTGCTCGGCTGTGAAGTAAGATGTACAGGGGGAACTACTTTGCCCTCAGCCAGGTCATTGCCTAGCAACAGAGAAACACCCTTTATAGGTAGACTTGACATAAGTCCCACCTTTACCTGTCCTGTAACTAAATCTGACTTCAAGAATATAGAGCGCAGGGGTACAGATACAGTCCTCCCTTCAATACCTTGTACAAGTATGAAATCCCCTGAAGCGGTCTCATCACGTAACTCCAAGGAGTCCATCAACAAAAGTGACTGAGAAGCTCCGGTATCCCTTAGGATATATATGGGGACAGGAGTAGTATGCTCATTCAGAGCCACAAATCCCTCTGACACAAATGGAAGAAATTCCTCCCTCACAAAGTCAGCTGTATTAGGCTTTTTAGCCCCACAAGAAGCAGGCAATTTAGCAGATTGGTTATCTACTACAGGGGTTTCTAACCTTGTTTTCACAAAGGAATTTGGTTTGGTATCCTTTTCTTTTTCTTTCTTAGCTTTAAGGAACCGACAGTTAGTTGTAACATGACCAGATTTCTTGCAATAACTGCAAACTAGACCACTTTTGTCACTGTCAGCTTTCACACTTTGATCAGACCTGTTACTGGATTTCTGTGCACCATCACCAGATTTGTCTTTGTCTTTGGGTGAGGAATCTTGGGTATCACCGTAACCCTTTTTCTGAAATTGGGACCATTTATTGTTACTGCTAGACTGAAATTTGGACTTATGAGTGAGAACATATTCATCTGCAAATTTGGCAGCTGATTGCAAGTTCAGTGCTTGCTTCTCATTAAGGTAGGTCTTAACATCATCCTTAACACAGTTCTTGAATTCTTCAACTCACACCATCTCTTTTAGTGAGTTGAAATCATCCTTGACCTCCATAGAAGTACACCAGCGCTCAAAGCAAACCTGCTTTTCATTAGCAAATTCAACATAAGTCTGATTTTCAGATTTCTTCAGACCTCTGAATTTCTGTCGGTAAGCCTCTGGAACCAACTCATAAGCTCTCAAAATAACCTTTTTGACAACCTCATAATCAGAGGAATCATCTGCAGACAAAGCCGAATAGGCTTGTTGAGCTTTACCCTTGAGGACAGTTTGCAACATCAGAGGCCAGTGTTCCTTTGGCCACTGGCAACTCTTTGCTACCTTTTCAAAACACTGGAAATAGTTGTCAACATCCTTTTCTGAAAATGGAGGCACCAGTTTTACCTCCTGGCTAGCCCGAAATTTATTTTCAGTTGCTATTTTAATTTTTAGTTGCTCCATTTGGAGTCTTTCTTCTCTATCGAATTTCTCTAATTCAAAATCTCTCTGTCTCTGTCTCTCTCTTTCTGCTCTTTCCTCTTTCTCTCTCTCAAATTCTATTTGTTTTTCTTCTCTTGCTAATTTTTCTAACTCAAACTGCCTTTGTTTTTCTTTTTCTTCCCTCTCAAATTCTCTTTGTTTCTCTTTTTCCTCCCTTTCTTTTTCTCTTTCCTCCCTTTCAATCTCTAGCATTTTTAATTTAAGTTCCATTTCTATATTTGGATTTTCCACTGGAAACTGTTCCAGATCTCCTGGTGCAAACACATTTTCATCTATGTAATATTCAACTATCTCTCTAGCCAGTCTTGCTTTTCGCATGGCTGGTTTTACCTCTGTCAGCTCCAACTGTCTGCAAATTTCTAGCAGTTCTGTCTTTTTAAAAGACTTCAAAACCCCTACGGTTGGTGATGCCAAGAAATCATCCATTGCTGTTGTCAATATATATCTAGGAAAATTCACAAAAACAATTTCACAATTTGGAATGTTAGATTTTCAATAAATTACTCACACAATGGTCTATCCCAGACCTTGAGCCCCCAATTTGTTATGGCCCCAATTTGTTATTACATTTATAACACAACAGCAACAGCAAGGGATGACAAACACAGTTTTAACAACTAAAACACATTTAATTTTTAACAAAGACAAAGACTAATAACAACCTACAACTAAAGACCAAGATTGATAAATAAGAAAAAACAGAAATAATTACAGTCCCTTTTTGGTGGGGTGGCTTGGTGATGTCCTGGATGAAGAAAATGCTCAAACACAGGCAAAGAAATCCACAAAAGAAACGTCACAGGTCTTGAACAGAATGGCAGGTCTGGTCATCTTCTTGCAATTTCTCCTACTACTTTACTGTCTCAATTCTTTTCCTTATATACTCTTTTGCAGACCCCACCCACATTTAGACCTCTTTTTTTTAATTTTCTGAGACTTGCCCCAGACATGTCCAGGACATGTCTAAACATGACTCCAGTCTGAGCTTAACAAAAAAAGGTAAATACTACCATCTAGTGGCCTATATTCACATTACACCAGATATTAGCACTCTCATTAGATCGCTAGCATTAGCATGTTAGCAATAGCATTCAAACATTTATATCACTCCATTTCCATTTTACACAAAAAGGGTTCAGCTGAAACGCCATCTGATTTCATATTAACATAGAGGACACGTACAGTATGAAAATGACCAGATATTAGCACTCTAATGAGATCACTAGCATTAGCATTTTTAGCATCAGCATGTTAGCATTAGCATTGAACCATTAACATTACTCAATTTGCTTATTATACAAGAAGGGTTAAGCTGGGATGCCATCTGATCTCATACTAACATCATAGAGGACACATACAGTTTGAAAATGACCAGATATTAGCACTCGCATTAGATTACTAGCATTAGCATTTTAGCATCAGCTTGTTAGCATAAGCATTGAAACATTAACATTACTCAATTTGCTTAATATACAAGAAGGGTTAAGGTGAAATGCCATCTGATCTCATATTAACATCATACAGGACACGTACAGTATGAAAATGACCAGATATTAGCACTCACATTAGATTGCTAGCATTAGCATGTTAGCATTAGCATTCAAACATTAACGTCACTCAATTTCCATTTTACACAAGCAGGGTTAAGCTGAAATGCCATCTGATCCCATACTCCCATCATAGAGGACACGAACAGTATGAAAATGACCAGATTTTAGCACTCACATTAGATCACTAGCATTAGCTTGTTAGCAATAGCATTTAAACATTAACATTACTCAATTTGCTTTTTATACCAGAAAGGTTAAGCTGAAATGCCATCTGATCTCATACTAACATTATAGTGGACACGTACAGTATGTAAATGACCAGATATTAGCACTCGCAGTAGATGGCTTGCATTAGCATTTTAGCATCAGCATGTTAGCATTAGCATTGAAACATTAACCTCACCCAATTTACTTTTTATATAAGGAGGGTTAAGCTGAAATGCCATCTGATCTCATTCTCCCATCATACAGGACACGAAGCGTGTGAAAACAACCAGATTTTAGCACTCACATTTAATCACTAGCATTAGCATGTTAGCATTAGCATTTTTACAGCAACATGACTCAATTCGCTTATTATACAAGAAAGGTTAAGCTGAATGCCATCTGATCTCCTATAAACATCATAGAGGACATGTACAGTATGAAAATGACCAGATTATAGCACTCGCAGTGGATGGCTTGCATTAGCATTTTAGCATCGGCATGTTAGCATTAGCATTGAAACATTAACATTACTCAATTTGCTTATTATACAAGAAGGGTTAAGGTGAAATGCCATCTGATCGCATATTAACATCATAGAGGACGCGTACAGTATGAAAATGACCAGGTATTAGCACTCACATTAGATTGCTAGCATTTGCATGTTAGCATTAGCATTCAAACATTAACGTCACTCAATTTCCATTTTACACAAGCAGGGTTAAGCTGAAATGCCATCTGATCCCATACTCCCATCATAGAGGACACGTACAGTATGTAAATGACCAGATATTAGCTCTCCGGTAGATGGCTTGCATTAGCATTTTAGCATCAGCATGTTATTAATAGCATTGAAACATTAACATTACTCAATTTGCTTATTATACAAGGGTTAAGGTGAAATGCCATCTGATCTCCTATTAACATCATAAAGGACACGTACAATTTGAAAATGACCAGATATTAGCAATCTCATTAGATTGCTAGCATTATCAATTTAGCATTTGCATGTCAGAATTAGCAAGTTAGCATTAGCATTCAAACATTAACCTCACCCAATTTACTTTTTATATAAGGAGGGTTAAGCTGAAATGCCATCTGATCTCATACTCTCATCATAAAGGACACATAGCGTATGAAAACAACCAGATTTTAGCATTCACATTAGATCACTAGCATTAGCATGTTAGCATTTTAACATTAACATTACTCAATTTGCTTATTATACAAGAAGGGTTAAGCTGAAATGCCATCTGATCTCCTATTAACATCATAGAGGACACGTACAGTATGAAAATGAGTAGATATTTGCACTCTCAATAGATTGCTAGCATTAGCAAGTTAGCATTAGCATTCAAACATTAACCAAAGGAAACGCAGGAAATTGATATGATGAGGCGCAACTTTTACCTGGTGGTCCATCTTCTCTACATCTGCAATAAGGGCGATTTGTCCAAGACGGAAGCGTGCTAAGACACCAATCAAGGTGTTTGTAAGGTTTGGACCTTGGAAAAGCTCAGCATTGAGTGAGGTACCCTGGTAGCCTGCAGAGCAGTCAAATACTACACGCAGGTTTCCCTTCTTTGGGTGGAATACGCGATGATGAGGTATGTACCAGACCATTCCATCTCGCTGTGTCAACTGATTCTGGGGTACAAGCTCAGCATGTCCACTGGTTAGGACATTTTCCATGAAGGTCCTGTATTCCTTATGGAAATCATAATTCTTCTGGAATTTTCTTTTCAATGACAAGATCCTTTGCTCTGCTAGGTGGCGGTTGTTTGGCATTGTGAGGTTGTCCTTCCTGAACGGCAATGGCAACTCATAGTGTCCATCAATCACCTTGGCTGAACTGTCCATGATTTGCATGAATCTGCGGTCTTCCACTGACATTTGTTTGTTTTCGTCATACTGCTTCTCTGGGAAGTCATGGTGATGCTGCTGAATCATTAGCTCACCAAGTGTTTCAACTGAAATGCGGTGTCCCTGAACATGCCTTTGACCTTTCTTGTCGGTGTATGCATTTTCACCATGAAGTCCATTCACCACCCAGCCAAGCAGTGACTTCGTAGCGAAGGGTCCATTGTCCTTGCTATTGATGATTCTCCAAGGTTCTATTAACTTTGGTGCATTTATACCGATAAGGAGGTCAATGGTTGCATTAATTTTTCGTATACAAAAATCCTGGAGGTATGGCCATTTTCTCAGGTCTTCCTGCTTGGGGATATGCTCCTTGTTGACAGGGATTTCCTCCTTAGTGTATGTTAGTGGTAGGTCTATGAAAGTCTTTGTATCCAGTGCAGCAACTTCCAGACCCCTGATGACTAGGCTGTTCACGGTTTTCTTTTGCCCCATTGTGTGCAGAAGAATTTGTTGGTTTTTGCCCACTGCATTCAGCCTTTGCCGAAGACGTTCTGTGCAAAATGTTGCAGAGCTCCCGGAGTCGAGGAATGCATATGTCTGCACTGTATGGTTTGAGTTTTTCAATTTCACTTGAACAGGAACGATTAAAAGACTGCACTGCCCGTCACTACTTGCATGAGAAGTCTTTTCCTTAAGCGAAACCAGACTACTATTCACAGTCTTTCCATCTGTCTTTGGCATGTGCAAGATGGTGGGGTGGGGTTTAGAGCACACTGAACATGCATCCCTTTTTGGGCAGTTTCGACTCATATGCCCCTTAGTCAAACATCCAAAACAAATGCCTTTGGTCTTGAGGAGTTCCACTCTTGAGTTATGAGACCTCTTTTCCAGTTCTGGACATGACGCCGTCTCATGTTGACCATCACAGACAGGGCAGAGCTTGGTTGGGCCGGAGCCTTGCGTGGCATTTCCTGCAGTAGATTGCCCTGCAATGTTGTCATCTACCACTGCTATAGTTGTGGCAAAGCTGGCCCCTTTACTCTTCAGTTTGATCCCAGAGATGGGCTTACTGCTACTGGTGGTTGTCTTTGACGTCTTGGGTACTGACGCACCTTGAAGGTTACCAAAGACAGGGTCTTGTAGAATCCTGGCCTGCCTTTCCAGGAATTGAACAAGGTCTCCAAATGTAGCCTTCGCGCCAGTCCTTTCCCTTATGTCAAAAGAATGTGTCCTCCATTTTTCACGGAGCTTGTATGACACTTTGGCAACAAGAAGTCTCAGGTTTGAAGGAAGATTGAGTTCATCCATGTACCTGAGTGTGCGCATCAGATTGAAGCAGCTGCGAAGGAACAGGGCATAACTCTGCAGAGCTTCACCATTGTCTTGTGGGATGTTCATCCAGTTCAATGCTTTATCTATATAGGCAGACGTAAGTTTGAACTCATCCCCAAAGTGGACTTTCAGCAGCCTCTTTGCTTCCCTATAACCACTGTAAGGATCCATATGAAGGCAACTTCTAACCAACTCCTGTGGCTGGCCAGAGGTAAACTGCTCAAGGTAATAAAGCCTGTCTTTACTATTCGTAGTGTTGCCTTCAATGCGGTGTTAAAAGGCTTGCATGAATAGTCTGTAGTTCAGAGGCTCTCTATCAAATACAGTGATATCCCTTCTTGGGAGAGAATTCATCTTCTGCTGTTGTACAATGAGAGCAGCTATGTCAGCTGTGTTATTGTTAGGGTTGGCAATGGTGTTTTGGGAACAACAGAAATCTTTGCATACTCTATAGGAGACATTTCTGGCTGTAGTTCTTCATTTACTTGCTGACTTTCCAGGTAGTCATTCATGCCATCTCCTGGTGTCTTCAAAAGCTCAGGTGAGGTAAGTGCAATTTGTTCAGCATCAGCACTCTGCAAAACTTGTATCTTTGCATTTGCCGCTGCCAACTCAGCTTCAACATCCAATATTTCAATGCCATTTTCAAGTTCCATTTTCTGTTTCATCAAAGCATGTTTTTTCTCTAGTGCTGCATGTTTTTTCTCAAGGGCTGCCTTTTCAGCTTCTGCTTTTACTCTGGCAGAAGAGATTGATGATACTCTAGAGACATTACTGCCAAAACGTGCTTTTCTGGATGACACATTGGATACACTGTCCATGGGAGTAACTACAGGCAGAGGTTCACCTTGAGCGTCCTTCCATGCGTCAACTTCTTTCAAGAAGGCCTCAAATCCTTTCATTTTAGGTGTGTGCCAATCATTATCAGTTCCCTTTTCTTCCTCACCAATCAGCTCCTGAACAGACTGATGACTCTTTCCAAACTCATCAAGTGCAGCATGCAATTGATGAAGACCTGTGTTTACATTTTCAACATTTCCACTTTTCATTATTTCTTGCATTTCATTCATTCTGCGTGTACACACACCAAGTTTTGCTCTGCGTAATGAGCAAACTGTTTTCAGTTGTTCAGCAGCCATTTGTAAATTAAACAGAATTGACAAATGTAATGAATGTAAAAACTCTTTAAACTTCAAAAAGTAAAGCAGTTGTATCTTGTTTTCTTCTTCAAAATGAAGGGGTTTACTCAATAGTGAAAGGGTGTGGTGCACTCCAATAGTGATCCACTCCACAAACAATGTTGGTTACTCCAATAGCAATCCAAGTTTTGTTTCACTAACACAAATCCAGGTTTCAATTGGGCACTCAATTAGTGATCCATTTCAAATCAAACTCAAAAAGGGCATTCTTCACAAATGTTCATTGTTCAAGTTTCAAGTAATTCAGTTCAATATGGCACTTCAATAGGGATCCACTTTCAAGTTCAAACAAAAAACAACTTCAAAATCTTCAATGTCCAAGTGTCAATCCACTTCAATGATCTGCTTTATAAGCAAACTCAAAAGTTTAAATACAACTTAAATGTCCATGTTTTAATTCAATAAAACACTCCAATAGTGATCCTCTTCAAAACACAAACTTAAAAAAGGTCTTCATTCAAAAGTCTTCAATCTCCAATCCAACTCAAAAGCTTCAGTTAGCAATTAGCAACAGTCCATGTGCTTTCCAAACAAGTCCATTGATAGCCAAGCTCTTTACCTTGTAGCGGCCAATTTTAAATTTCAAACAGACTTTTGTGGTTTCTTTGACAAGCTTCTAATGAATAAATGCGTACCTTTTCAGAAGAACGGTAGAAGGATGGATGGCAGGCAGAAACGCAGGCAAGATTAGCAGGGTGGGTTAGCATACAGGCAAACACTAGCTTCCAAGGCAAGGTGAATAATCCAGTAGAAAATATATGCAGCCAAGACTGCAACTAAAACATGTTCTAAACTTAAAGGATATAATTCCAAATTGACTTTAAATGTCTTCCAAAGTTTAACTAGACTTAGTTTGTGTAGCTTCTAAAGCGTGTAAAGCTTGTAAAGAGCTATGTGACCACCAGGTCTTTCAAACAATTCTAAACTGGCTATACAGCTCTGAGTCTTAAGGTCAAAGGTAACTGGTGGCCATCTTAGCTCCATCGTACCATGTCAAAATAAGAGTCCAAAATAAGATCAACCAAAAGTCCACTAAATATCAAAACAAAATGTCAAGTGCTCTTGTAGCACAATGCCGTGGTGAAATTTTAAATCAAATATCAAAAAACGGCTCTTACACGTACAGTATGAAAATGACCAAATATTAGCACTCTCATCACATCGCTAGCATTAGCAATTTAGCATTCGCATGTTAGAATTAGCATGTAAGCATGAGCACTGAAACATTTACATTATTCAATTTGCTTATTATACAGGAAGGGTAAAGATGAAATGCCATCTGATCTCACACTCCCATCATAGAGGACACGTACAGTATGAAAACAACCAGATATAAGCACTCACATTAGATCGCTAGCATTAGCATGTTAGCATTAGCATTCAAACATTAACGTCCCTCAATTTTCATTTTACACAAGAAGGATGAAGCTGAAATGCCATCTGATCTTATATTAACATCATAGAGGGCACATACAGTATGAAAATGACCAGATATTAGCACTCTCATTAGATCGCTAGCATTAGCATGTTAGCAATAGCATTCAAACATTTATATCACTCCATTTCCATTTTACACAAAAAGGGTTCAGCTGAAATGCCATCTGATTTCATATTAACATAATAGAGGACACGTACAGTATGAAAATGACCAGATATTAGCACTCTAATGAGATCGCTAGCATTAGCATTTTAGCATCAGCATGTTAGCATTAGCAATGAACCATTAACATTACTCAATTTGCTTATTATACAAGAAGGGTTAAGCTGGGATGCCATCTGATCTCATACTAACATCATAGAGGACACATACAGTTGGAAAATGACCAGATATTAGCACTCGCATTAGATTACTAGCATTAGCATTTTAGCATCAGCTTGTTAGCATAAGCATGTTAGCATTAGCATTCAAACATAAACATTACTCAATTTGCTTATTATTCTAGAAGGGTTAAGCTGAAATGCCATCTGATCTCATACTCCCATCATAGAGGACACGTACAGTATGAAAACGACCAGATATTTGCACTCGCATTAGATCGCTAGCATTAGCATTTTGACATCAGCATGTTAGAATAAGCATGTTAGCATTAGCATTCAAACATTAAGTTTACTCAATTAGCTTATTATCCAAGAAGGGTTAAGCTGACATGCCATCTGAACTCACAAACCCATCATACAGGACATGTACAGCATGAAAACGACTAGATATTAGCTCTCACATTAAATTGCTAGCATTAGCATGAAAGCATTAGCATTCAAACATTAACGTCACTAAATTTCCATTTTACACAAGGGTGAAGCTGAAATGCCATCTGATCTCCTATTAACATCATAGAGGATACGTACAGTATGAAAATGACCAGATATTAGCACTCGCAGTAGATGGCTTGCATTAGCATTTTAGCATCATCATGTTAACATTAGCATTGAAACATTAACATTACTCAATTTGCTTATTATACAAGTAGGGTTAAGGTGAAATGCCATCTGATCTGATACTCCCATCATAGAGGACACGTAGAGTATGAAAACCACCAGATTTTAGCACTCACATTAGATCACTAGCATTAGCATGTTAGCACTAGCATTCAAACATTACCGTCACTCAATTTCCATTATACACAAGAAGGGTTAAGCTGAAATGCCACCTGATCCCATACTCCCATCATAGAGGACACGTACAGCATGAAAATAACCCGGTATTAGCACTCACATTAGATTGCTAGCATTAGCATGTTTGCATTAGCATTTAAACATTAATGTCACTCAATTTTTATTTTACACAAGAAGGGTTAAGCTGAAATGCCATCTGATCTCCTATTAACATCATAGAGGATATGTACAGTATGAAAATGACCAGATATTAGTTCTCGCAGTAGATGGCTTGCAGTAGCATTTTAGCATAAACATGTTAGCAATAGCATTGAAACATTAACATTACTCAATTTGCTTATTATACAAGGAGGGTTTAGCTAAAATGCCATCTGATCTAGTACTCCCAGAATAGAGGACACGTGGAGTATGAAAACGACAAGATTTTAGGACTCACATTAGATCACTAGCATCAGCATGGTAGCACTAGCATTTAAACATTAACATTACTCAATTTTCTTATTATACAAGAAGGGTTTAGCTGAAATGCCATCTGATCTCATATTAATATCATAAAGGACACGGACAGTTTGAAAATGACCTGATATTAGCAAATTTTTCAGATCGCTAGCATTAGCAATTTAGCATTTGCATGTCAGAATTGGCAAGTAAGCTTTAGCATTCAAACATTTACTTCACTCAATTTAGTTTTTATACAAGGAGGGTTAAGCTGAAATGCCATCTGATCTCATACTCCCATCATAAAGGACACGTAGCGTATGAAAACAACCAGATTTTAGCACTCACATTAGATCACTAGCATTAGCATGTTAGCATTAGCATTTAACCATTAACATTACACAATTTGCTAATTGTACAAGAGGGGTTAAGCTGAAATGCCATCTGATCTCATATTAACATCATAGAGGACACGTACAGTAAGAAAATGACCAGATATTAGCACTCACATTAGATGGCTTGCATTAGCATTCAAACATTAACGGCACTCAATTTCCATTTTACATAAGATGGGTTAAGCTGAAATGCCATCTGATGCCATACTCCCATCATAGAGGACACGTACAGTATAAAAATGACCAGATATTAGCACTCACATTAGATTGCTTGCATTAGCATGTTAGCATTAGCATTTAAACATTATTGTCACTCCATTCCCATTTAACACAAGAAGGGCTAAGCTGAAATGCCATCTGATCTCATATTAACATCAAAGAGGACACGTAAAGTATGAAAATGAGTAGATATAAGCACTCTCAATAGATTGCTAGAATTAGCAAGTTAGCATTAGAATTCAAAAATTAACCTCACCCAATGTGACTTTTATACAAGGAGGATTAAGCTGAAATGCCTTCTGATCTGATACTCCCATCATAGAGGACACGTAGAGTATGAAAACGACCAGATTTTACCACTCACATTAGATCACTAGCATTTACATGTTAGCACTAGCAATTAAACATTAACATTACTCAATTTGCTGATTATACAAGAAGGGTTAAGCTGAAATGCCATCTGATCTCATTTCAACATCATAGAGGACACCTACGGTATGAAAATGACCGGATATTAGCACTTGCATTAGATGGCTAGCATTAGCATTTTAGCTTCAGCATGTTAGCATTAGCATTGAAACATTACCATTACTCAATTTGCTTATTATATAAGGGTTAAGGTGAAATGCCATATGATCTCATATTAACATCATAGAGGACACCTACAGTATGAAAATGACCAGATATTAGCACTCACATTAGATGGCTAGCATTAACTTTTTCGCATCAGCATGTTAGCACTAGCATTTAAACATTAATATTACTCAATTTGCTTATTATACAAGAAGGGTTAAGCTGAAATGCCATCTGATCTCATATTAACAT
Organism: Gymnothorax reevesii; assembly: GCA_029721435.1. Classification (NCBI taxonomy): domain Eukaryota; kingdom Metazoa; phylum Chordata; class Actinopteri; order Anguilliformes; family Muraenidae; genus Gymnothorax; species Gymnothorax reevesii. The sequence continues at coordinate 1,258,650 of CM056584.1, read as the reverse complement.
CATAGAGGACACATACAGTATGAAAACGACCAGTTATTACCACTCGCACTAGATTGCTAGCATTAGCATTTTAGCATCAGCATGTTAGAATAAGCAAGTTAGCAGTAACATTCAAACATTAACATTACTCAATTTTCTTATTTTACAAGAAAGTTTAAGCTGAAATGTCATCTGATCTCATATTAACATCATTGAGGACACGTACAGTTTGTAAATGACCAGATATTAGCACTCGCAGTAGATGGCTTGTATTAGCATTGAAGCATCAGCAGGTTAGCATTAGCATTGAAACATTAACACTACTCAATTTGCTTATGATACAAGAAGGGTTTAGCTGAAATGCCATCTGATCTCATATTAACATCATAAAGGACACGTACAGTTTGAAAATGTCATGATATTAGCTCTTTTTTAGATCGCTAGCATTAGCAATTTAGCATTTGCACGTTAGCATTAGCAAGTAAGCTTTAGCATTCAAACATTAACCTCACCTAATTTAATTTTTATATAAGGAGGATTAAGCTGAAATGCCTTCTGATCTGATACTCCCATCATAGAGGACACGTAGAGTATGAAAACGACCAGATTTCAGCACTCACATTAGATCACTAGCATTTGCATGTTAGCACTAGCAATTAAACATTAACATTACTCAATTCGCTTATTATACAAGAAGGGTTAAGCTGAAATGCCATCTTATTTCATATCAACATCATAGAGGACACCTACAGTATGAAAATGACCAGATATTAGCACTTGCATTAGATGGCTAGCATTAGCATTTTAGCATCAGCATGTTAGCATTAGCATTGAAACATTACCATTACTCAATTTGCTTATTATATAAGAGTTAAGCTGAAATGCCATCTGATCTAATACTACCATCATAGAGGACACGTAGCGTATGAAAACAACCAAATTTAAGCACTCACAATAGATCACTAGCATTAGCATGTTAGCATTAGCATTTTAACAAAAACATTACTCAATTTGCTTATTATACAGGAAGGGTTAAGCTGCAATGCCATCTGATCTCCTATTAACATCATAGAGGACACGTACAGTATGAAACATGACCAGATATTAGCACTCACATTAGATGGCTAGCATACGCATGTTAGCATTAGCATTCAAACATTAACGTTACTCAATTTCCAATTTACACAAGAAGGGTTAAGCTGAAATGCCATCTGATCCCATTTTCCCATTATAGAGGACACGTACAGTATGAAAATTACCAGATATTAGCACTCACATTAGATGGCTAGCATAAGCATGTTAGCATGAGCATTCAAACATTAACGTTACTCAATTTCCATTTTACACAAGAAGGGTTAAGCTGAAATGCCATCTGATCTCATATTAACATCAAAGAGGACACGTACAGTATGAAAATGAGTAGATATTAGCACTCACATTAGATGGCTAGCATTAGCATGTTAGCATTAGCATTCAAACATTAACCTTACCCAATTTGACAATGATACAAGGAGGGTTAAGCTGAAATGCCATCTGATCTCATACTCCCATCATTGAGGACACGTACAGTATGAAAATGACCAGATATTAGCACTCACATTAGATTGCTAGCATTAGCATCTAAGCATTAGCATTCAAACGTTACCGTCACTCAATTTCCATTTTACACAAGAAGGGTTAAGCTGAATTGCCATCTGATCTCATATTAACATTATTGAGGACACGTACAGTTTGAAAATGACCAGATTTTAGCACTCTTATTAAATCGCTAACATTATCAATTTAACATACGCATGTTAGAATTAGTAAGTTAGTATCAGCATTGAAACATTAACCTCACACAATTTGCTTTTTATATAAGGAGGATTAAGCTGAAATGCCATCTGATCTTATACTCCCATCATAAAGGACACGTAGCGTATGAAAACAACCAGATTTTAGCACTCACAATAAATCACTGGCATTAGCATGTTAGCATTAGCATTTTAACATTAACATTACTCAATTTGCTTATTATACAAGAATTGTTAAGCTGAAATGCCATCTGATCTCATATTAACATCATAGAGGACACGTACAGTATGAAAATTACCAGATATTAGCACTCACATTAGATCGCTAGCATTAGCATGTTAGCAATAGCATTCAAACATAAATGTCACTCAATTTCCATTTTATACAAGAAGGGTTAAGCTGAAATGCCATCTGATCTCATATTAACATCAAAGAGGACACGTACAGTATGAAAATGAGTGGATGTTAGCACTCTCAATAGATCGCTAGCATTAGCATGTTAGCAATGGCATTCAAACATTTATGTCACTCAATTTCCATTTTACACAAGAAGGGTTAAGCTGAAATGCCATCTGATCTCATATTAACATCATAGAGGACACGTACAGTATGAAAATGACCAGATATTAGCCCTTTGCTTCAGATCACTAGCATTAGCATTCAAACATTAACGTCACTCAATTTCCATTTTACACAAAAAGGGTGAAGCTGAAATGCCATCTGATCCCATACTCCCATCATTGAGGACACGTACAGTATGTAAATGACCAGATATTAGCACTTGCATTAGATCACTATCATTAGAATGTTAGCATTAGCATTCAAACATTAATTTCACTCAATTTCCATTTTACACAAGAAGGGTTAAGCTGAAATGCCATCTGATGTCATATTAACATCAAAGTGGACACGTACAGTATGAAAATGAGTAGATATTAGCACTCTCAATGGATCGCTAGAATTAGCATTCAAACACTAACCTCACCCAATTTGACTATTATACAAGGAGGGTTAAGCTGAAATGCCATCTGATCTGATACTCCCATTCATAGAGGACACGTAGAGTATGTAAATGACCAGATATTAGCACTTGCATTAGATCACTATCATTAGCATGTTAGCATTAGCATTCAAACATTAAAGTCACTCAATTTCCATTTTACACAACAAAGGTTAAGCTGAAATGCCATCTGATCTCATGTTAACATCAAAGAGAACACGTACAGTATGAAAATTAGTAGATACTAGCACTCTCAATAGATTGCTAGCATTAGCAAGTTTGCATTAGCATTCAAACATTAACCTCAACTAATTTACTTTTTATATAAGGAGGGTTAAGCTGAAATGCCATCTGATCTCATACTCCCATCATAGAGGACACGTAGCGTATGAAAACAACCAGATTTTAGCATTAGCATGTTAGCATTAGCATTTTAACATTAACATTACTCAATTTGCTTATTATACAAGAAGGGTTAAGCTGAAATGCCATCTGATCTCCCATTAACATCATAAAGGACACGAACAGTTTGAAAATGACCTGATATTAGCACTTTTTTTAGATTGCTAGCATTAGCAATTTAGCAGTTGCATGTAAGAATAAGCAAGTTAGCTTTCGCATTCAAACATTTACTTCACTCAATTTACTTTTTATACAAGGAGGGTTAAGCTGAAATGCCATCTGATCTCATACTCCCATCATAGAGGACACGAAGCGTATGAAAACAACCAGATTTTAGCACTCAAATTAGATCACTAGCATTAGCATGTTAGCATTAGCATTTATCTATTAACATTTCTCAATTTGCTAATTATACAAGAAGGGTGAAGCTGAAATGCCATCTGATCTCATATTAACATCATAGAGGACAGGTACAGTATGAAAATGACCAGATATTAGCACTCACATTAGATCGCTAGCATTAGCATTCAAACATTAATGTCACTCAATTTCCATTTTACACAAGAAGGGTTAAGCTGAAATGCCATCTGATCCCATTTTCCCATCATAGAGGACACGTACAGTATGAAAATGACCAGATATTAGCACTTGAATTAGATTGCTTGCATTAGCATGTTAGCATTAACATTTAAACATTTATGTCACTCAATTTCCAGTTTACACAAGAGGGTTTAAGCTGAAATGCCATCGATCTCATATTAACAAAGAGGACACGTACAGTATGAAAATGAGTAGATATTAGCACTCTCAATAGATTGCTAGAATTAGCAATTTAGCATTAGCATTCAAACATTAACCTTACCCAATTGGATTATTATACAAGGAGGGTTAAGCTGAAATGCCATCTGATCTGATACTCCCATCATAGAGGACACGTAGAGTATGAAAACGACCAGACTTTTGCACTCACATTAGATCACTAGCATTTGCCTGTTAGCACTAGCATTTAAACATTAACATTACTCAATTTGATTATTATATTAGAAGGGTTAAGGTGAAATGCCATCTGATCTCATATTAACATCATAGAGTACACCTACAGTATGAAAATGTTCAGATATTAGCACTCACATTAGATGGCTATCATTAACATTTTAGCATCAGCATGTTAGCACTACCATTTAAACATTAACATTGCTCAATTTGCTTATTATACAAGAAGGGTTTAGCTGAAATGCCATCTGATCTCATATTAACATTGTAAAGGACACGTACAGTTTGAAAATGACCTGATATTAGCACTCTTTTTACATCGTTAGCATTAGCAATTTAGCAAGTTAGCTTTAGCATTCAGACATTAACCTCACCCAATTTACTTTTTATACAATGAGGGTTAAGCTGGAATGCCATCTGATATCATACTCCCATCATAGAGGACAGGTAGCGTATGAAAACAACCAGATTTTAGCACTCACATTAGATCACTAGCATTAGCATGTTATCATTAGCATTCAAACATTAACGTCACTCAATTTCCATTTTACACAAGAAGCGTTAAGCTGAAATGCCATCTGATCCCATACTCCTATCATACAGGACACGTACAGTATGAAAATGACCAGGTATTAGCACTCACATTAGATCGCTAGCATTAGCATGTTAGCATTAGCATTCAAACATTAACGTCACTCAATTTCCATTTTACACAAGAAGGGTTAAGCTGAAATGCCATCTGATCTCATATTAACATCAAAGAAGACACGTACAGTATGAAAATGAGTAGATATTAGCACTCTCATTAGATCACTAACATTAGCAATTTAGCATTCAAACATTTAATTCACTCATTTTCCATTTTACACAAGGGTTAAGCTGAAATGCCATCTGATCCCATACTCCCATCATAGACTACTCTTACAGTATGAAAATGACCAGATTTTAACACTCATATTAGATCACTAACATTACCATGTTAGCATTAGCATTTAAACATTATCATTACTCAATTTGCTAATTATACAAGAAGGGTTAAGCTGAAATGCCATCTGATCTCATTAACATCATATAGGACACGTACAGTACGAAAATGACCAGATATTAGCACTCACCTTAGATCGCTAGCATTAGCATGTTAGCATTAGCATTCAAACATTAACGTCACTCAATTTCCATTTTACACAAGAAGGGTTAAGCTGAAATGCCATCTGATGTCATATTCACATCAAAGAGGACACGTACAGTATGAAAATGAGTAGATATTAGCACTCTTAATGGATCGCTAGAATTAGCATTCAAACACTAACCTCACCCAATTTGACTATTATACAAGGAGGGTTAAGCTGAAATGCCATCTGATCTGATACTCCCATTCATAGAGGACACGTAGAGTATGAAAACGACCAGATTTTACCACTCACATTAGATCACTAGCATTTGCATGTTAGCAATAGCATTTAAACATTAACATTACTCAATTTGCTTATTATACAAGAAGGGTTAAGCTGAAATGCCATCTCATTTCATATCAACATCATAGAGGACACCTACAGTATGAAAATGACCAGATATTAGCACTTGCATAAGATGGCTAGCATTAGCATTTTAGCATCAGCATGTTAGCATTAGCATTGAAACATTAACATTACTCAATTTGCTTATTCTATAAGAAGGGTTAAAGTGAAATGCCATCTGATCTCATATTACCATCATAGAGGACACATACAGTATGAAAATGATCAGATATAAACACTTGCCTTAGATCACTAGCATTAGCTTGTTAGCATTAGCATTCAAACATTAAAGTCACTCAATTTCCATTTTACACAACAAGGGTTAAGCTGAAATGCCATCTGATCTCATGTTAACATCAAAGAGAACACGTACAGTATGAAAATTAGTAGATACTAGCACTCTCAATAGATTGCTAGCATTAGCAAGTTAGCATTAGCATTCAAACATTAACCTCAACTAATTTACTTTTTATATAAGGAGGGTTAAGCTGAAATGCCATCTGATCTCATACTCCCATCATAGAGGACACGTAGCGTATAAAAACAACCAGATTTTAGCATTAGCATGTTAGCATTAGCATTTTAACATTAACATTACTCAATTTGCTTATTATACAAGAAGGGTTAAGCTGAAATGCCATCTGATCTCCCATTAACATCATAAAGGACACGAACAGTTTGAAAATGACCTGATATTAGCACTTTTTTTTAGATTGCTAGCATTAGCAATTTAGCAGTTGCATGTAAGAATACGCAAGTTAGCTTTCGCATTCAAACATTTACTTCACTCAATTTACTTTTTATACAAGGAGGGTTAAGCTGAAATGCCATCTGATCTCATACTCCCATCATAAAGGACACGTAGCGTATGAAAACAACCAGATTTTAGCACTCGAATTAGATCACTAGCATTAGCATGTTAGCATTAGCATTTATACATTAACATTTCTCAATTTGCTAATTATACAAGAAGGGTGAAGCTGAAATGCCATCTGATCTCATATTAACATCATAGAGGACAGGTACAGTATGAGAATGACCAGATATTACCACTCACATTAGTTCGCTAGCATTAGCATTCAAACATTAATGTCACTCAATTTCCATTTTACACAAGAAGGGTTAAGCTGAAATGCCATCTGATCCCATTTTCCCATCATAGAGGACACGTACAGTATGAAAATGACCAGATATTAGCACTTGAATTAGATTGCTTGCATTAGCATGTTAGCATTAACATTTAAACATTTATGTCACTCAATTTCCAGTTTACACAAGAGGGTTTAAGCTGAAATGCCATCGATCTCATATTAACAAAGAGGACACGTACAGTATGAAAATGAGTAGATATTAGCACTCTCAATAGATTGCTAGAATTAGCAATTTAGCATTAGCATTCAAACATTAACCTCACCCAATTGGACTATTATACAAGGAGGGTTAAGCTGAAATGCCATCTGATCTGATACTCCCATCATAGAGGACACGTAGAGTATGAAAACGACCAGACTTTTGCACTCACATTAGATCACTAGCATTTGCCTGTTAGCACTAGCATTTAAACATTAACATTACTCAATTTGATTATTATATTAGAAGGGTTAAGGTGAAATGCCATCTGATCTCATATTAACATCATAGAGGACACCTACAGTATGAAAATGACCAGATATTAGCACTCACATTAGATGGCTATCATTAACATTTTAGCATCAGCATGTTAGCACTACCATTTAAACATTAACATTGCTCAATTTGCTTATTATACAAGAAGGGTTTAGCTGAAATGCCATCTGATCTCATATTAACATTGTAAAGGACACGTACAGTTTGAAAATGACCTGATATTAGCACTCTTTTTACATCGTTAGCATTAGCAATTTAGCAAGTTAGCTTTAGCATTCAAACATTAACCTCACCCAATTTACTTTTTATACAATGAGGGTTAAGCTGGAATGCCATCTGATCTCATACTCCCATCATAGAGGACAGGTAGCGTATGAAAACAACCAGATTTTAGCACTCACATTAGATCACTAGCATTAGCATGTTATCATTAGCATTCAAATATTAACGTCACTCAATTTCCATTTTACACAAGAGGCGTTAAGCTGAAATGCCATCTGATCCCATACTCCCATCATACAGGACACGTACAGTATGAAAATGACCAGGTATTAGCACTCACATTAGATCGCTAGCATTAGCATGTTAGCATTAGCATTCAAACATTAACGTCACTCAATTTCCATTTTACACAAGAAGGGTTAAGCTGAAATGCCATCTGATCTCATATTAACATCAAAGAAGACACGTACAGTATGAAAATGAGTAGATATTAGCACTCTCATTAGATCACTAACATTTGCAATTTAGCATTCAAACATTTAATTCACTCATTTTCCATTTTACACAAGGGTTAAGCTGAAATGCCATCTGATCCCATACTCCCATCATAGACTACTCGTACAGTATGAAAATGACCAGATTTTAGCACTCATATTAGATCACTAGCATTACCATGTTAGCATTAGCATTTAAACATTATCATAACTCAATTTGCTAATTATACAAGAAGGGTTAAGCTGAAATGCCATCTGATCTCATTAACATCATATAGGACACGTACAGTACGAAAATGACCAGATATTAGCACTCACATTAGATCGCTAGCATTAGCATGTTAGCATTAGCATTCAAACATTAACGTCACTCAATTTCCATTTTACACAAGAAGGGTTAAGCTGAAATGCCATCTGATGTCATATTAACATCAAAGAGGACACGTACAGTATGAAAATGAGTAGATATTAGCACTCTCAATGGATCGCTAGAATTAGCATTCAAACACTAACCTCACCCAATTTGACTATTATACAAGGAGGGTTAAGCTGAAATGCCATCTGATCTGATACTCCCATTCATAGAGGACACGTAGAGTATGAAAACGACCAGATTTTACCACTCACATTAGATCACTAGCATTTGCATGTTAGCACTAGCATTTAAACATTAACATTACTCAATTTGCTTATTATACAAGAAGGGTTAAGCTGAAATGCCATCTGATTTCATATCAACATCATAGAGGACACCTACGGTATGAAAATGACCAGATATTAGCACTTGCATAAGATGGCTAGCATTAGCATTTTAGCATCAGCATGTTAGCATTAGCATTGAAACATTAACATTACTCAATTTGCTTATAGAATAAGAAGGGTTAAAGTGAAATGCCATCTGATCTCATATTACCATCATAGAGGACACATACAGTATGAAAATGATCAGATATAAACACCTGCCTTAGATCACTAGCATTAGCTTGTTAGCATTAGCATTCAAACATTAAAGTCACTCAATTTCCATTTTACACAACAAGGGTTAAGCTGAAATGCCATCTGATCTCATGTTAACATCAAAGAGAACACGTACAGTATGAAAATTAGTAGATACTAGCACTCTCAATAGATTGCTAGCATTAGCAAGTTTGCATTAGCATTCAAACATTAACCTCAACTAATTTACTTTTTATATAAGGAGGGTTAAGCTGAAATGCCATCTGATCTCATACTCCCATCATAGAGGACACGTAGCGTATGAAAACAACCAGATTTTAGCATTAGCATGTTAGCATTAGCATTTTAACATTAACATTACTCAATTTGCTTATTATACAAGAAGGGTTAAGCTGAAATGCCATCTGATCTCCCATTAACATCATAAAGGACACGAACAGTTTGAAAATGAGCTGATATTAGCACTTTTTTTTAGATTGCTAGCATTAGCAATTTAGCAGTTGCATGTAAGAATAAGCAAGTTAGCTTTCGCATTCAAACATTTACTTCACTCAATTTACTTTTTATACAAGGAGGGTGAAGCTGAAATGCCATCTGATCTCATACTCCCATCAAAGAGGACACGAAGCGTATGAAAACAACCAGATTTTAGCACTCAAATTAGATCACTAGCATTAGCATGTTAGCATTAGCATTTATCCATTAACATTTCTCAATTTGCTAATTATACAAGAAGGGTGAAGCTGAAATGCCATCTGATCTCATATTAACATCATAGAGGACAGGTACAGTATGAAAATGACCAGATATTAGCACTTGCCTTAAATCACTAGCATTAGCTTGTTAGCATTAGCATTCAAACATTAAAGTCACTCAATTTCCATTTTACACAACAAGGGTTAAGCTAAAATGCCATCTGATCTCATGTTAACATCAAAGAGAACACGTACAGTATGAAAATTAGTAGATACTAGCACTCTCAATAGATTGCTAGCATTAGCAAGTTTGCATTAGCATTCAAACATTAACCTCAACCAATTTACTTTTTATATAAGGAGGGTTAAGCTGAAATGCCATCTGATCTCATACTCCCATCATAGAGGACACGTAGCGTATGAAAACAACCAGATTTTAGCATTAGCATGTTAGCATTAGCATATTAACATTAACATTACTCAATTTGTTTATTATACAAGAAGGGTTAAGCTGAAATGCCATCTGATCTCGCATTAACATCATAAAGGACACGAACAGTTTGAAAATGACCTGATATTAGCACTTTTTTTTAGATTGCTAGCATTAGCAATTTAGCAGTTGCATGTAAGAATAAGCAAGTTAGCTTTCGCATTCAAACATTTACTTCACTCAATTTACTTTTTATACAAGGAGGGTTAAGCTGAAATGCCATCTGATCTCATACTCCCATCATAGAGGACACGAAGCGTATGAAAACAACCAGATTTTAGCACTCAAATTAGATCACTAGCATTAGCATGTTAGCATTAGCATTTATCCATTAACATTTCTCAATTTGCTAATTATACCAGAAGGGTGAAGCTGAAATGCCATCTGATCTCATATTAACATCATAGAGGACAGGTACAGTATGAAAATGACCAGATATTAGCACTCACATTAGATCGCTAGCATTAGCATTCAAACATTAATGTCACTCAATTTCCATTTTACACAAGAAGGGTTAAGCTGAAATGCCATCTGATCCCATTTTCCCATCATAGAGGACACGTACAGTATGAAAATGACCAGATATTAGCACTTGAATTAGATTGCTTGCATTAGCATGTTAGCATTAACATTTAAACATTTATGTCACTCAATTTCCAGTTTACACAAGAGGGTTTAAGCTGAAATGCCATCGATCTCATATTAACAAAGAGGACACGTACAGTATGAAAATGAGTAGATATTAGCACTCTCAATAGATTGCTAGAATTAGCAATTTAGCATTAGCATTCAAACATTAACCTTACCCAATTGGATTATTATACAAGGAGGGTTAAGCTGAAATGCCATCTGATCTGATACTCCCATCATAGAGGACACGTAGAGTATGAAAACGACCAGACTTTTGCACTCACATTAGATCACTAGCATTTGCCTGTTAGCACTAGCATTTAAACATTAACATTACTCAATTTGATTATTATATTAGAAGGGTTAAGGTGAAATGCCATCTGATCTCATATTAACATCATAGAGTACACCTACAGTATGAAAATGTTCAGATATTAGCACTCACATTAGATGGCTATCATTAACATTTTAGCATCAGCATGTTAGCACTACCATTTAAACATTAACATTGCTCAATTTGCTTATTATACAAGAAGGGTTTAGCTGAAATGCCATCTGATCTCATATTAACATTGTAAAGGACACGTACAGTTTGAAAATGACCTGATATTAGCACTCTTTTTACATCGTTAGCATTAGCAATTTAGCAAGTTAGCTTTAGCATTCAAACATTAACCTCACCCAATTTACTTTTTATACAATGAGGGTTAAGCTGGAATGCCATCTGATCTCATACTCCCATCATAGAGGACAGGTAGCGTATGAAAACAACCAGATTTTAGCACTCACATTAGATCACTAGCATTCGCATGTTATCATTAGCATTCAAACATTAACGTCACTCAATTTCCATTTCACACAAGAAGCGTTAAGCTGAAATGCCATCTGATCCCATACTCCTATCATACAGGACACGTACAGTATGAAAATGACCAGGTATTAGCACTCACATTAGATCGCTAGCATTAGCATGTTAGCATTAGCATTCAAACATTAACGTCACTCAATTTCCATTTTACACAAGAAGGGTTAAGCTGAAATGCCATCTGATCTCATATTAACATCAAAGAAGACACGTACAGTATGAAAATGAGTAGATATTAGCACTCTCATTAGATCACTAACATTAGCAATTTAGCATTCAAACATTTAATTCACTCATTTTCCATTTTACACAAGGGTTAAGCTGAAATGCCATCTGATCCCATACTCCCATCATAGACTACTCGTACAGTATGAAAATGACCAGATTTTAACACTCATATTAGATCACTAACATTACCATGTTAGCATTAGCATTTAAACATTATCATTACTCAATTTGCTAATTATACAAGAAGGGTTAAGCTGAAATGCCATCTGATCTCATTAACATCATATAGGACACGTACAGTACGAAAATGACCAGATATTAGCACTCACATTAGATCGCTAGCATTAGCATGTTAGCATTAGCATTCAAACATTAACGTCACTCAATTTCCATTTTACACAAGAAGGGTTAAGCTGAAATGCCATCTGATCTCATATTAACATCAAAGAAGACACGTACAGTATGAAAATGAGTAGATATTAGCACTCTCATTAGATCACTAACATTAGCAATTTAGCATTCAAACATTTAATTCACTCATTTTCCATTTTACACAAGGGTTAAGCTGAAATGCCATCTGATCCCATACTCCCATCATAGACTACTCGTACAGTATGAAAATGACCAGATTTTAGCACTCATATTAGATCACTAGCATTACCATGTTAGCATTAGCATTTAAACATTATCATTACTCAATTTGCTAATTATACAAGAAGGGTTAAGCTGAAATGCCATCTGATCTCATTAACATCATATAGGACACGTACAGTACGAAAATGACCAGATATTAGCACTCACATTAGATCGCTAGCATTAGCATGTTAGCATTAGCATTGAAACATTAACGTCACTCAATTTCCATTTTACACAAGAAGGGTTAAGCTGAAATGCCATCTGATGTCATATTCACATCAAAGAGGACACGTACAGTATGAAAATGAGTAGATATTAGCACTCTTAATGGATCGCTAGAATTAGCATTCAAACACTAACCTCACCCAATTTGACTATTATACAAGGAGGGTTAAGCTGAAATGCCATCTGATCTGATACTCCCATTCATAGAGGACACGTAGAGTATGAAAACGACCAGATTTTACCACTCACATTAGATCACTAGCATTTGCATGTTAGCAATAGCATTTAAACATTAACATTACTCAATTTGCTTATTACACAAGAAGGGTTAAGCTGAAATGCCATCTCATTTCATATCAACATCATAGAGGACACCTACAGTATGAAAATGACCAGATATTAGCACTTGCATAAGATGGCTAGCATTAGCATTTTAGCATCAGCATGTTAGCATTAGCATTGAAACATTAACATTACTCAATTTGCTTATTCTATAAGAAGTGTTAAAGTGAAATGCCACCTGATCTCATATTACCATCATAGAGGACACATACAGTATGAAAATGATCAGATATAAACACTTGCCTTAGATCACTAGCATTAGCTTGTTAGCATTAGCATTCAAACATTAAAGTCACTCAATTTCCATTTTACACAACAAGGGTTAAGCTGAAATGCCATCTGATCTCATGTTAACATCAAAGAGAACACGTACAGTATGAAAATTAGTAGATACTAGCACTCTCAATAGATTGCTAGCATTAGCAAGTTAGCATTAGCATTCAAACATTAACCTCAACTAATTTACTTTTTATATAAGGAGGGTTAAGCTGAAATGCCATCTGATCTCATACTCCCATCATAGAGGACACGTAGCGTATAAAAACAACCAAATTTTAGCATTAGCATGTTAACATTAGCATTTTAACATTAACATTACTGAATTTGCTTATTATACAAGAAGGGTTAAGCTGAAATGCCATCTGATCTCCCATTAACATCATAAAGGACACGAACAGTTTGAAAATGACCTGATATTAGCACTTTTTTTTAGATTGCTAGCATTAGCAATTTAGCAGTTGCATGTAAGAATACGCAAGTTAGCTTTCGCATTCAAACATTTACTTGACTCAATTTACTTTTTATACAAGGAGGGTTAAGCTGAAATGCCATCTGATCTCATACTCCCATCATAAAGGACACGTAGCGTATGAAAACAACCAGATTTTAGCACTCGAATTAGATCACTAGCATTAGCATGTTAGCATTAGCATTTATACATTAACATTTCTCAATTTGCTAATTATACAAGAAGGGTGAAGCTGAAATGCCATCTGATCTAATATTAACATCATAGAGGACAGGTACAGTATGAAAATGACCAGATATTAGCACTCACATTAGATCGCTAGCATTAGCATTCAAACATTAATGTCACTCAATTTCCATTTTACACAAGAAGGGTTAAGCTGAAATGCCATCTGATCCCATTTTCCCATCATAGAGGACACGTACAGTATGAAAATGACCAGATATTAGCACTTGAATTAGATTGCTTGCATTAGCATGTTAGCATTAACATTTAAACATTTATGTCACTCAATTTCCAGTTTACACAAGAGGGTTTAAGCTGAAATGCCATCGATCTCATATTAACAAAGAGGACACGTACAGTATGAAAATGAGTAGATATTAGCACTCTCAATAGATTGCTAGAATTAGCAATTTAGCATTAGCATTCAAACATTAACCTCACCCAATTGGACTATTATACAAGGAGGGTTAAGCTGAAATGCCATCTGATCTGATACTCCCATCATAGAGGACACGTAGAGTATGAAAACGACCAGACTTTTGCACTCACATTAGATCACTAGCATTTGCCTGTTAGCACTAGCATTTAAACATTAACATTACTCAATTTGATTATTATATTAGAAGGGTTAAGGTGAAATGCCATCTGATCTCATATTAACATCATAGAGGACACCTACAGTATGAAAATGACCAGATATTAGCACTCACATTAGATGGCTATCATTAACATTTTAGCATCAGCATGTTAGCACTACCATTTAAACATTAACATTGCTCAATTTGCTTATTATACAAGAAGGGTTTAGCTGAAATGCCATCTGATCTCATATTAACATTGTAAAGGACACGTACAGTTTGAAAATGACCTGATATTAGCACTCTTTTTACATCGTTAGCATTAGCAATTTAGCAAGTTAGCTTTAGCATTCAAACATTAACCTCACCCAATTTACTTTTTATACAATGAGGGTTAAGCTGGAATGCCATCTGATCTCATACTCCCATCATAGAGGACAGGTAGCGTATGAAAACAACCAGATTTTAGCACTCACATTAGATCACTAGCATTAGCATGTTATCATGAGCATTCAAACATTAACGTCACTCAATTTCCATTTTACACAAGAGGCGTTAAGCTGAAATGCCATCTGATCCCATACTCCCATCATACAGGACACGTACAGTATGAAAATGACCAGGTATTAGCACTCACATTAGATCGCTAGCATTAGCATGTTAGCATTAGCATTCAAACATTAACGTCACTCAATTTCCATTTTACACAAGAAGGGTTAAGCTGAAATGCCATCTGATCTCATATTAACATCAAAGAAGACACGTACAGTATGAAAATGAGTAGATATTAGCACTCTCATTAGATCACTAACATTTGCAATTTAGCATTCAAACATTTAATTCACTCATTTTCCATTTTACACAAGGGTTAAGCTGAAATGCCATCTGATCCCATACTCCCATCATAGACTACTCGTACAGTATGAAAATGACCAGATTTTAGCACTCATATTAGATCACTAGCATTACCATGTTAGCATTAGCATTTAAACATTATCATAACTCAATTTGCTAATTATACAAGAAGGGTTATGCTGAAATGCCATCTGATCTCATTAACATCATATAGGACACGTACAGTACGAAAATGACCAGATATTAGCACTCACATTAGATCGCTAGCATTAGCATGTTAGCATTAGCATTCAAACATTAACGTCACTCAATTTCCATTTTACACAAGAAGGGTTAAGCTGAAATGCCATCTGATGTCATATTAACATCAAAGAGGACACGTACAGTATGAAAATGAGTAGATATTAGCACTCTCAATGGATCGCTAGAATTAGCATTCAAACACTAACCTCACCCAATTTGACTATTATACAAGGAGGGTTAAGCTGATATGCCATCTGATCTGATACTCCCATTCATAGAGGACACGTAGAGTATGAAAACGACCAGATTTTACCACTCACATTAGATCACTAGCATTTGCATGTTAGCACTAGCATTTAAACATTAACATTACTCAATTTGCTTATTATACAAGAAGGGTTAAGCTGAAATGCCATCTGATTTCATATCAACATCATAGAGGACACCTACAGTATGAAAATGACCAGATATTAGCACTTGCATAAGATGGCTAGCATTAGCATTTTAGCATCAGCATGTTAGCATTAGCATTGAAACATTAACATTACTCAATTTGCTTATAGAATAAGAAGGGTTAAAGTGAAATGCCATCTGATCTCATATTACCATCATAGAGGACACATACAGTATGAAAATGATCAGATATAAACACTTGCCTTAGATCACTAGCATTAGCTTGTTAGCATTAGCATTCAAACATTAAAGTCACTCAATTTCCATTTTACACAACAAGGGTTAAGCTGAAATGCCATCTGATCTCATGTTAACATCAAAGAGAACACGTACAGTATGAAAATTAGTAGATACTAGCACTCTCAATAGATTGCTAGCATTAGCAAGTTAGCATTAGCATTCAAACATTAACCTCAACTAATTTACTTTTTATATAAGGAGGGTTAAGCTGAAATGCCATCTGATCTCATACTCCCATCATAGAGGACACGTAGCGTATGAAAACAACCAGATTTTAGCATTAGCATGTTAGCATTAGCATTTTAACATTAACATTACTCAATTTGCTTATTATACAAGAAGGGTTAAGCTGAAATGCCATCTGATCTCCCATTAACATCATAAAGGACACGAACAGTTTGAAAATGACCTGATATTAGCACTTTTTTTTAGATTGCTAGCATTAGCAATTTAGCAGTTGCATGTAAGAATAAGCAAGTTAGCTTTCGCATTCAAACATTTACTTCACTCAATTTACTTTTTATACAAGGAGGGTGAAGCTGAAATGCCATCTGATCTCATACTCCCATCAAAGAGGACACGAAGCGTATGAAAACAACCAGATTTTAGCACTCAAATTAGATCACTAGCATTAGCATGTTAGCATTAGCATTTATCCATTAACATTTCTCAATTTGCTAATTATACAAGAAGGGTGAAGCTGAAATGCCATCTGATCTCATATTAACATCATAGAGGACAGGTACAGTATGAAAATGACCAGATATTAGCACTTGCCTTAGATCACTAGCATTAGCTTGTTAGCATTAGCATTCAAACATTAAAGTCACTCAATTTGCATTTTACACAACAAGGGTTAAGCTGAAATGCCATCTGATCTCATGTTAACATCAAAGAGAACACGTACAGTATGAAAATTAGTAGATACTAGCACTCTCAATAGATTGCTAGCATTAGCAAGTTAGCATTAGCATTCAAACATTAACCTCAACTAATTTACTTTTTATATAACGAGGGTTAAGCTGAAATGCCATCTGATATCATACTCCCATCATAGAGGACACGTAGCGTATGAAAACAACCAGATTTTAGCATTAGCATGTTAGCATTAGCATATTAACATTAACATTACTCAATTTGTTCATTATACAAGAAGGGTTAAGCTGAAATGCCATCTGATCTCGCATTAACATCATAAAGGACACGAACAGTTTGAAAATGACCTGATATTAGCACTTTTTTTTAGATTGCTAGCATTAGCAATTTAGCAGTTGCATGTAAGAATAAGCAAGTTAGCTTTCGCATTCAAACATTTACTTCACTCAATTTACTTTTTATACAAGGAGGGTTAAGCTGAAATGCCATCTGATCTCATACTCCCATCATAGAGGACACGAAGCGTATGAAAACAACCAGATTTTAGCACTCAAATTAGATCACTAGCATTAGCATGTTAGCATTAGCATTTATCCATTAACATTTCTCAATTTGCTAATTATACCAGAAGGGTGAAGCTGAAATGCCATCTGATCTCATATTAACATCATAGAGGACAGGTACAGTATGAAAATGACCAGATATTAGCACTCACATTAGATCGCTAGCATTAGCATTCAAACATAAATGTCACTCAATTTCCATTTTACACAAGAAGGGTTAAGCTGAAATGCCATCTGATCCCATTTTCCCATCATAGAGGACACGTACAGTATGAAAATGACCAGATATTAGCACTTGAATTAGATTGCTTGCATTAGCATGTTAGCATTAACATTTAAACATTTATGTCACTCAATTTCCAGTTTACACAAGAGGGTTTAAGCTGAAATGCCATCGATCTCATATTAACAAAGAGGACACGTACAGTATGAAAATGAGTAGATATTAGCACTCTCAATAGATTGCTAGAATTAGCAATTTAGCATTAGCATTCAAACATTAACCTTACCCAATTGGACTATTATACAAGGAGGGTTAAGCTGAAATGCCATCTGATCTGATACTCCCATCATAGAGGACACGTAGAGTATGAAAACGACCAGACTTTTGCACTCACATTAGATCACTAGCATTTGCCTGTTAGCACTAGCATTTAAACATTAACATTACTCAATTTGATTATTATATTAGGAGGGTTAAGGTGAAATGCCATCTGATCTCATATTAACATCATAGAGTACACCTACAGTATGAAAATGTTCAGATATTAGCACTAACATTAGATGGCTATCATTAACATTTTAGCATCAGCATGTTAGCACTACCATTTAAACATTAACATTGCTCAATTTGCTTATTATACAAGAAGGGTTTAACTGAAATGCCATCTGATCTCATATTAACATTGAAAAGGACACGTACAGTTTGAAAATGACCTGATATTAGCACTCTTTTTACATCGTTAGCATTAGCAATTTAGCAAGTTAGCTTTAGCATTCAAACCTTAACCTCACCCAATTTACTTTTTATACAATGAGGGTTAAGCTGGAATGCCATCTGATCTCATACTCCCATCATAGAGGACAGGTAGCGTATGAAAACAACCAGATTTTAGCACTCACATTAGATCACTAGCATTAGCATGTTATCATTAGCATTCAAACATTAACGTCACTCAATTTCCATTTTACACAAGAAGCGTTAAGCTGAAATGCCATCTGATCCCATACTCCTATCATACAGGACACGTACAGTATGAAAATGACCAGGTATTAGCACTCACATTAGATCGCTAGCATTAGCATGTTAGCATTAGCATTCAAACATTAACGTCACTCAATTTCCATTTTACACAAGAAGGGTTAAGCTGAAATGCCATCTGATCTCATATTAACATCAAAGAAGACACGTACAGTATGAAAATGAGTAGATATTAGCACTCTCATTAGATCACTAACATTAGCAATTTAGCATTCAAACATTTAATTCACTCATTTTCCATTTTACACAAGGATTAAGCTGAAATGCCATCTGATCCCATACTCCCATCATAGACTACTCGTACAGTATGAAAATGACCAGATTTTAACACTCATATTAGATCACTAGCATTACCATGTTAGCATTAGCATTTAAACATTATCATTACTCAATTTGCTAATTATACAAGAAGGGTTAAGCTGAAATGCCATCTGATCTCATTAACATCATATAGGACACGTACAGTACGAAAATGACCAGATATTAGCACTCACATTAGATCGCTAGCATTAGCATGTTAGCATTAGCATTCAAACATTAACGTCACTCAATTTCCATTTTACACAAGAAGGGTTAAGCTGAAATGCCATCTGATCTCATATTAACATCAAAGAAGACACGTACAGTATGAAAATGAGTAGATATTAGCACTCTCATTAGATCACTAACATTAGCAATTTAGCATTCAAACATTTAATTCACTCATTTTCCATTTTACACAAGGGTGAAGCTGAAATGCCATCTGATCCCATACTCCCATCATAGACTACTCGTACAGTATGAAAATGACCAGATTTTAGCACTCATATTAGATCACTAGCATTACCATGTTAGCATTAGCATTTAAACATTATCATTACTCAATTTGCTAATTATACAAGAAGGGTTAAGCTGAAATGCCATCTGATCTCATTAACATCATATAGGACACGTACAGTACGAAAATGACCAGATATTAGCACTCACATTAGATCGCTAGCATTAGCATGTTAGCATTAGCATTCAAACATTAACGTCACTCAATTTCCATTTTACACAAGAAGGGTAAAGCTGAAATGCCATCTGATCTCATACTCCCATCATAGAGGACACGTAGCGTATGAAAACAACCAGATTTTAGCATTAACATGTTAGCATTAGCATTTTAACATTAACATTACTCAATTTGCTTATTATACAAGAAGGGTGAAGCTGAAATGCCATCTGATCTCCCATTAACATCATAAAGGACACGAACAGATTGAAAATGACCTGATATTAGCACTTTTTTTTAGATTGCTAGCATTAGCAATTTGGCAGTTGCATGTAAGAATAAGCAAGTTAGCTTTCGCATTCAAACATTTACTTCACTCAATTTACTTTTTAAACAAGGAGGGTTAAGCTGAAATGCCATCTGATCTCATACTCCCATCATAGAGGACACCTAGGGTATGAAAACAACCAGATTTTAGCACTCAAATTTGATCACTAGCATTAGCATGTTAGCATTAGCATTTATCCATTAACATTACTCAATTTGCTAATTATACAAGAAGGGTGAAGCTGAAATGCCATCTGATCTCATATTAACATCATAGAGGACAGGTACAGTATGAAAATGACCAGATATTAGCACTCACATTAGATCGCTAGCATTAGCATTCAAACATTAATGTCACTCAATTTCCATTTTACACAAGAAGGGTTAAGCTGAAATGCCATCTGATCCCATTTTCCCATCATAGAGGACACGTACAGTATGAAAATGAACAGATATTAGCACTTGAATTAGATTACTTGCATTAGCATGTTAGCATTAACATTTAAACATTTATGTCACTCAATTTCCAGTTTACACAAGAAGGTTTAAGCTGAAATGCCATCTGATCTCATATTAACAAAGAGGACACGTACAGTATGAAAATGAGTAGATATTAGCACTCTCAATAGATTGCTAGAATTAGCAAGTTAGCATTAGCATTCAAACATTAACCTCACCCAATTGGACTATTATACAAGGAGGGTTAAGCTGAAATGCCATCTGATCTGATACTCCCATCATAGAGGACACGTAGAGTATGAAAACGACCAGACTTTTGCACTCACATTAGATCACTAGCATTTGCCTGTTAGCACTAGCATTTAAACATTAACATTACTCAATTTGATTATTATATTAGAAGGGTTAAGGTGAAATGCCATCTGATCTCATATTAACATCATAGAGGACACCTACAGTATGAAAATGACCAGATATTAGCACCCACATTAGATGGCTGGCATTAACATTTCAGCATCAGCATGTTAGCACTAGCATTTAAACATTTACATTGCTCAATTTGCTTATTATACAAGAAGGGTTTAGCTGAAATGCCATCTGATCTCATATTAACATTGTAAAGGACACGTACAGTTTGAAAATGAGTAGATATTAGCACTCTTTTTACATCGTTAGCATTAGCAATTTAGCAAGTTAGCTTTAGCATTCAAACATTAACCTCACCCAATTTACTTTTTATACAATGAGGGTTAAGCTGGAATGCCATCTGATCTCATACTCCCATCATAGAGGACAGGTAGCGTATGAAAACAACCAGATTTTTGCACTCAAATTAGATCACTAGCATTAGCATGTTAGCATTAGCATTTATCCATTAACATTACTCAATTTGCTAATTATACAAGAAGGGTGAAGCTGAAATGCCATCTGATCTCATATTAACATCATAGAGGACAGGTACAGTATGAAAATGACCAGATATTAGCACTCACATTAGATCGCTAGCATTAGCATTCAAACATTAATGTCACTCAATTTCCATTTTACACAAGAAGGGTTAAGCTGAAATGCCATCTGATCCCATTTTCCCATCATAGAGGACACGTACAGTATGAAAATGACCAGATATTAGCACTTGAATTAGATTGCTTGCATTAGCATGTTAGCATTAACATTTAAACATTTATGTCGCTCAATTTCCAGTTTACACAAGAGGGTTTAAGCTGAAATGCCATTGATCTCATATAAACAAAGAGGACACGTACAGTATGAAAATGAGTAGAAATTAGCACTCTCAATAGATTGCTAGAATTAGCAATTTAGCATTAGCATTCAAACATTAACCTCACCCAATTGGACTATTATACAAGGAGGGTTAAGCTGAAATGCCATCTGATCTGATACTCCCATCATAGAGGACACGAAGTGTATGAAAACGATCAGACTTTTGCACTCATATTAGATCACTAGCATTTGCCTGTTAGCACTAGCATTTAAACATTAACATTACTCAATTTGATTATATTAGAAGGGTTAAGGTGAAATGCCATCTGATCTCATATTAACACCATAGAGGACACCTACAGTATGAAAATGACCAGATATTAGCACTCACATTAGATGGCTATCATTAACATTTTAGCATCAGCATGTTAGCACTACCATTTAAACATTAACATTGCTCAATTTGCTTATTATACAAGAAGGGTTTAGCTGAAATGCCATCTGATCTCATATTAACATTGTAACGGACACTTACAGTTTGAAAATGACCTGATATTAGCACTCTTTTTACATCGCTAGCATTAGCAATTTAGCAAGTTAGCTTTAGCATTCAAACATTAACCTCACCCAATTTACTTTTTATACAATGAGGGTTAAGCTGGAATGCCATCTGATCTCATACTCCCATCATAGAGGACAGGTAGCTTATGAAAACAACCAGATTTTAGCACTCACATTAGATCACTAGCATTAGCATGTTATCATTAGCATTCAAACATTAACGTCACTCAATTTCCATTTTACACAAGAAGCGTTAAGCTGAAATGCCATCTGATCCCATACTCCCATCATACAGGACACGTACAGTATGAAAATGACCAGATATTAGCACTCACATTAGATCGCTAGCATTAGCATGTTAGCATTAGCATTCAAACATTAACGTCACTCAATTTCCATTTTACACAAGAAGGGTTAAGCTGAAATGCCATCTGATCTCATATTAACATCAAAGAAGACACGTACAGTATGAAAATGAGTAGATATTAGCACTCTCATTAGATCACTAACATTAGCAATTTAGCATTCAAACATTTAATTCACTCATTTTCCATTTTACACAAGGGTTAAGCTGAAATGCCATCTGATCCCATACTCCCATCATAGACGACTCGTACAGTATGAAAATGACCAGATTTTAGCACTCATATTAGATCACTAGCATTACCATTTTAGAATTAGCATTTAAACATTATCATTACTCAATTTGCTAATTATACAAGAAGGGTTAAGCTGAAATGCCATCTGATCTCATTAACATCATATAGGACACGTACAGTACGAAAATGACCAGATATTAGCACTGACATTAGATCGCTAGCATTAGCATGTTAGCATTAGCATTCAAACATTAACGTCACTCAATTTCCATTTTACACAAGAAGGGTAAAGCTGAAATGCCATCTGATCTCATATTAACAAAGAGGACACGTACAGTATGAAAATGAGTAGATATTAGCACTCACATTAGATGGCTACCATTAGCATGTTAGCATTAGCATTCAAACATTAACCTCACCCAATTTGACTATTATACAAGGAGGGTTAAGCTGAAATGCCATCTGATCTCAAACTCGCATCATTGAGGTCACGTACAGTCTGAAAATGACCAGATATTAGCACTCTTATTAAATCGCTAACATTAGTAATTGAACATTTGCATGTTAGAATTAACATGTTAGTATAAGCATTGATACATTAACCTCACCCAATTTGCTTTTTATATAAGGAGGATTAAGCTGAAATGCCATCTGATCTAATACACCCATCATAAAGGACACGTAGCGTATGAAATCAACCAGATTTTAGCACTCACAATAGATCACTAGCATTAGCATGTTAGCATTAGCATTTTAACATTAACATTACTCAATTTGCTTATTATACAAGAAGGGTTAGGGTTAGGGTTAGGGTCTCAATATACTCACGTACTCCCCAACAAGCTCCCGCAGGAGCATTGCCGGTTTGAAGTGAAGTACGCGGGAATGCACTGGCCGACGCACGTTAGTACAAGTTACCACGCAGTTGTCCGGTCCTAGAGAAGGGGGGTAGATAGAGCAAGAGGGAGAGAAGCTAAGAGTTTCGGAAAAGTCGATAACTCTTAGTACACCGAAAGTGGTGTTGTGTGGCCCTTGGCTCCCTCTAGGGGAGCCAGGGTGTGTTGCTAGCTATATTAAGAAATGGGGCTAATAAGGTTTTAGGATGAATTTCAGGACACATCGTCAGTAGTGTACCTTAGGGTCATAGGGTGTTTCGGCCATTACCACTAGACACCCTCACCCAAGGACGGCCCCACTGAGGTGATCAATCTCGGGGTGTGTCCCATAGCCAAATGGAGTTTAAGGTTTTTAAGGTTTATTTCTTTTTAAATGGCTAGAAAGTAAGTTCTAATAAGGTTCTTTTAAAGTGACGCATGGAGGTCTATCGGTGAGTTTAAGGTATTTTTGAGGTGAGTAACTGTTAGAGTTTTTCAAAGGGTTTTTCAACCGTTGATACTTTTTACGCCGTACGAGAGAGAGGGGGAGAGTCTCTTAAATGGTTTTTTAATATTTGGGGGTGAAAGTTCCGTTAATGGGGTTTAAGTATTTGTTAGTTTTTTCTAAGCGCGAGGTAAAGTATTTTTAAGTTAGGCCTCATAATGTTCGCGGGCGTCTCATATCCAATCTTGACGCTCGCGTACATATGAGCAGATTAAATGCCAAGGGTGCGCTGAGGAGATATCTCATGATGTTCGCAAGAGCCTCATATCCAATCTTGGCAATTGCTCACATATGAGAAAGTTTGCTTTTTTTTGGGGGGAAAAAGTTTTGTGAGTAAGGAATTTACTCATAATGTTCGCAAAGGCCTCATATCCAATCTTGGCGATTGCGTACATATGAGAGTTTACTCTATCTTTTGGGTGGAGTTTTGTGAATAAGGAATTTACTCATAATGTTCGCAAAGGCCTCATATCCAATCTTGGCGATTGCGTACATATGAGAGTTTACTCTATCCTTTTTGGGTAGAGTTGTTTTAGATATGGAATTTTCTCATGATGCTCGCAAGGACCTCATATCCAATCTTGGACCTTGCGGGCATATGAGAGTTTGCTCAGCTTATAGTTGAATATAATGAGTATTTTTAGGGGAAATGGAGATGTATAGATCCATTAGTGTTGTTTTTAATCCTTGGTTTTGAATTTTTTGATAAGAATTGTGCAAAGTTGTTGCTTTGGTTCAGTCTGGGTCAGGGTCAGGGTTAGGGTCAGGGTCAGGGTCAGGGTCAGGGTTAGGGTTAGGGTTAGGGTCAGGGTCAGGGTCAGGGTCAGGGTCAGGGTCAGGGTCAGGGTCAGGGTCAGGGTTAGGGTCAGGGTCAGGGTCAGGGTCAGGGTCAGGGTCAGGGTTAGGGTCAGGGTTTGGGTTAGGGTTAGGGTTAGGGTTAGGGTTAGGGTTGTTAGGGTTAGGGTTAGGGTTAGGGTTAGGGTTAGGGTTAGGGTCAGGGTTAGGGTCAGGGTTAGGGTCAGGGTTAGGGTCAGGGTTAGGGTCAGGGTTAGG
This sequence comes from Gymnothorax reevesii, assembly GCA_029721435.1. Lineage (NCBI taxonomy): Eukaryota > Metazoa > Chordata > Actinopteri > Anguilliformes > Muraenidae > Gymnothorax > Gymnothorax reevesii. The sequence continues at coordinate 1,232,937 of CM056584.1, read as the reverse complement.
GTCAGGGTTTGGGTAAGCGTTAGGGTTAGCGTTAGGGTGAGCGCTAGGGTCAGGGTTAGGGTTAGGGTTAGCGTCAGGGTCAGGGTTAGGGTTAGCGTTAGGGTCAGGGTTAGGGTGAGCGTTAGCGTTAGGGTCAGGGTTAGGGTGTGCGTTAGGGTTAGCGTCAGGGTTAGGGTTAGGGTTAGGGTTAGGGTTAGGGTTAGGGTTAGGGTTAGGGTTAGGGTTAGGGTTAGGGTTAGGGTTAGGGTTAGGGTTAGGGTTAGGGTTAGGGTTAGGGTTAGGGTTAGGGTTAGGGTTAGGGTTAGGGTTAGGGTTAGGGTTAGGGTTAGGGTTAGGGTTAGGGTTAGGGTTAGGGTTAGGGTTAGGGTTAGGGTTAGGGTTAGGGTTAGGGTTAGGGTTAGGGTTAGGGTTAGGGTTAGGGTTAGGGTTAGGGTTAGGGTTAGGGTTAGGGTTAGGGTTAGGGTTAGGGTTAGGGTTAGGGTTAGGGTTAGGGTTAGGGTTAGGGTTAGGGTTAGGGTTAGGGTTAGGGTTAGGGTTAGGGTTAGGGTTAGGGTTAGGGTTAGGGTTAGGGTTAGGGTTAGGGTTAGGGTTAGGGTTAGGGTTAGGGTTAGGGTTAGGGTTAGGGTTAGGGTTAGGGTTAGGGTTAGGGTTAGGGTTAGGGTTAGGGTTAGGGTTAGGGTTAGGGTTAGGGTTAGGGTTAGGGTTAGGGTTAGGGTTAGGGTTAGGGTTAGGGTTAGGGTTAGGGTTAGGGTTAGGGTTAGGGTTAGGGTTAGGGTTAGGGTTAGGGTTAGGGTTAGGGTTAGGGTTAGGGTTAGGGTTAGGGTTAGGGTTAGGGTTAGGGTTAGGGTTAGGGTTAGGGTTAGGGTTAGGGTTAGGGTTAGGGTTAGGGTTAGGGTTAGGGTTAGGGTTAGGGTTAGGGTTAGGGTTAGGGTTAGGGTTAGGGTTAGGGTTAGGGTTAGGGTTAGGGTTAGGGTTAGGGTTAGGGTTAGGGTTAGGGTTAGGGTTAGGGTTAGGGTTAGGGTTAGGGTTAGGGTTAGGGTTAGGGTTAGGGTTAGGGTTAGGGTTAGGGTTAGGGTTAGGGTTAGGGTTAGGGTTAGGGTTAGGGTTAGGGTTAGGGTTAGGGTTAGGGTTAGGGTTAGGGTTAGGGTTAGGGTTAGGGTTAGGGTTAGGGTTAGGGTTAGGGTTAGGGTTAGGGTTAGGGTTAGGGTTAGGGTTAGGGTTAGGGTTAGGGTTAGGGTTAGGGTTAGGGTTAGGGTTAGGGTTAGGGTTAGGGTTAGGGTTAGGGTTAGGGTTAGGGTTAGGGTTAGGGTTAGGGTTAGGGTTAGGGTTAGGGTTAGGGTTAGGGTTAGGGTTAGGGTTAGGGTTAGGGTTAGGGTTAGGGTTAGGGTTAGGGTTAGGGTTAGGGTTAGGGTTAGGGTTAGGGTTAGGGTTAGGGTTAGGGTTAGGGTTAGGGTTAGGGTTAGGGTTAGGGTTAGGGTTAGGGTTAGGGTTAGGGTTAGGGTTAGGGTTAGGGTTAGGGTTAGGGTTAGGGTTAGGGTTAGGGTTAGGGTTAGGGTTAGGGTTAGGGTTAGGGTTAGGGTTAGGGTTAGGGTTAGGGTTAGGGTTAGGGTTAGGGTTAGGGTTAGGGTTAGGGTTAGGGTTAGGGTTAGGGTTAGGGTTAGGGTTAGGGTTAGGGTTAGGGTTAGGGTTAGGGTTA
>CM056584.1:1179058-1216141 GCA_029721435.1 Gymnothorax reevesii | reverse complement strand
AATTAAGTGATGTTAATGTTTGAATGCTAATGCTAACATGCTAATGCTAGCAATCTAATGTGATTGCTAATATCTGGTCATTTTCATACTGTACGTGTCCTCTATGATGTTAATATGAGGTCAGATGGCATTTCAGCTTAACCCATCTTGTGTAAAATGGAAATTCAGTGATGTTAATGTTTGAATGCTAATGCTAACATGCTAATGCTAGCGATCTAATGTGATTGCTAATATCTGGTTGTTTTCATACTGTATGTGTCTTCTATGATGGGAGTATGAGATCAGATGGCATTTCAGCTTAACCCTTCTTGTGTAAAATGGAAATTCAGTGATGTTAATGTTTGAATGTTAATGCTAACATGCTAATGCTAGCGATCTAATGTGATTGCTAATATATTGTCGTATTCATACTGTACTTGTCCTCTATGATGTTAATATGAGATCAGATGGCATTTCAGCTTAACCCTTCTTGTGTAAAATGGAAATTTACTGATGTTAATGTTTGAATGCTAATGCTAACATGCTAATGCTAGCTATCTAATGTGATTGCTAATATTTGGTCGTTTTCATACTCTACTTGTCCTCTATGATGTTAATATGAGGTCAGATGGCATTTCAGCTTAACCCATCTTGTGTAAAATGGAAATTCAGCGATGTTAATTTTTGAATGCTAATGCTAACATGTTAATGCTAGCGATCTAATGTGATTGCTAATATTTTGTCGTATTCATACTGTACTTGTCCTCTATGATGTTAATATGAGATCAGATGGCATTTCAGCTTAACCCATCTTGTGTAAAACAGAAATTCAGTGATGTTAATGTTTGAATGCTTTTGCTAACATGCTTATGCTAGCGATCTAATGTGATTGCTAATATTTGGTCGTTTTCATACTGTACTTGTCCTCTATGATGTTAATATGAGGTCAGATGGCATTTCAGCTTAACCCATCTTGTGTAAAACAGAAATTCAGTGATGTTAATGTTTGAATGCTAATGCTAACATGCTAATGCGAGCGATCTAATGTGATTGCTAATATTTGGTCGTTTTCATACTGTACTTGTCCTCTATGATGTTCATATGAGATCAGATGGCATTTCAGCTTAACCCTTCTTGTGTAAAACAGAAATTCAGTGATGTTTATGTTTGAATGCTAATGCTAACATGCTAATGCTAGCGATCTAATGTGATTGCTAATATCTGGTCGTTTTCATACTGTACGTGTCCTCTATGATGTTAATATGAGGTCAGATGGCATTTCAGCTTAACCCATCGTGTGTAAAATGGAAATCCAGTGATTTTAATGTTTGAATGCTAATGCTAACATGCTAATGCTAGCAATCTAGTGTAATTGCTAATATCTGTCGTTTTCATACTGTACTTGTCCTCTATGATGTTCATATGGGATCAGATGGCATGTCAGCTTAACCCTTCTTGTGTAAAAGGGAAATTCAGTGATGTTAATGTTTGAATGCTAATGCTAACATGCTAATGCTAGCAATCTAGTGTGATTGCTAATATCTGGTCGTTTTCATACTGTACTTGTCCTCTATGATGTTCACGAGATCAGATGGCATTTCAGCTTAACCCTTCTTGTGTAAAACGGAAATTCAGTGATGTTAATTTTTGAATGCTAATGCTAACATGCTAATGCTAGTGATCTAATGTGATTGCTAATATCTATTCGTTTTCATACTGTACTTGTCCTCTATGATGTTAATATGAGGTCAGATGGCATTTCATCTTATCCCATCTTGTGTAAAATGGGAATTCAGTGATGTTAATGTTTGAATGCTAATGCTAACATGCTAATGCTAGCAATCTAATGTGATTGCTAATATCTGGCCATTTTCATACTGTACGTGTCCTCTATGATGTTAATATGAGGTCAGATGGCATTTCAGCTTAACCCATCTTGTGTAAAATGGAAATTCAGTGATGTTAATGTTTGAATGCTAATGCTAACATGCTAATGCTAGCGATCTAATGTGATTGCTAATATCTTGTTGTTTTCATACTGTATGTGTCTTCTATGATGGGAGTATGAGATCAGATGGCATTTCAGCTTAACCCTTCTTGTGTAAAATGGAAATTCAGTGATGTTAATGTTTGAATGTTAATGCCAACATGCTAATGCTAGCGATCTAATGTGATTGCTAATATTTTGTCGTATTCATACTGTACTTGTCCTCTATGATGTTAATATGAGATCAGATGGCATTTCAGCTTAACCCTTCTTGTGTAAAATGGAAATTTACTGATGTTAATGTTTGAATGCTAATGCTAACATGCTAATGCTAGCTATCTAATGTGATTGCTAATATTTGGTCGTTTTCATACTGTACTTGTCCTCTATGATGTTAATATGAGGTCAGATGGCATTTCAGCTTAACCCATCTTGTGTAAAATGGAAATTCAGCGATGTTAATTTTTGAATGCTAATGCTAACATGTTAATGCTAGCGATCTAATGTGATTGCTAATATTTTGTCGTATTCATACTGTACTTGTCCTCTATGATGTTAATATGAGATCAGATGGCATTTCAGCTTAACCCATCTTGTGTAAAACAGAAATTCAGTGATGTTAATGTTTGAATGCTATTGCTAACATGCTTATGCTAGCGATCTAATGTGATTGCTAATATTTGGTCGTTTTCATACTGTACTTGTCCTCTATGATGTTAATATGAGGTCAGATGGCATTTCAGCTTAACCCATCTTGTGTAAAACAGAAATTCAGTGATGTTAATGTTTGAATGCTAATGCTAACATGCTAATGCTAGCGATCTAATGTGATTGCTAATATTTGGTCGTTTTCATACTGTACTTATCCTCTATGATGTTCATATGAGATCAGATGGCATTTCAGCTTAACCCTTCTTGTGTAAAACAGAAATTCAGTGATGTTTATGTTTGAATGCTAATGCTAACATGCTAATGCTAGCGATCTAATGTGATTGCTAATATCTGGTCGTTTTCATACTGTACGTGTCCTCTATGATGTTAATATGAGGTCAGATGGCATTTCAGCTTAACCCATCTTGTGTAAAATGGAAATTCAGTGATGTGAATGTTTGAATGCTAATGCTAACATGCTAATGCTAGCGATCTAATGTGATTGCTAATATCTGGTCGTTTTCATACTGTACGTGTCCTCTATGATGTTAATATGAGGTCAGATGGCATTTCAGCTTAACCCATCTTGTGTAAAATGGAAATTCAGTGATGTGAATTTTAGAATGCTAATGCTAACATGTTAATGCTAGCTATCTGATGTGATTGCTAATATTTTGTCGTATTCATGCTGTACGTGTCTTCTATGATTTTCATATGAGATCAGATGGCATTTCAGCTTAACCCTTCTTGTGTGAAATGGAAATTAAGTGATGTTAATGTTTGAATGCTAATGCTAACATGCTAATGCTAGCAATCTAATGTGATTGCTATCTGGTCATTTTCATACTGTACGTGTCTTCTATGATTTTCATATGAGATCAGATGGCATTTCAGCTTAACCCTTCGTGTGTAAAATGGAAATTTAGTGATTTTAATGTTTGAATGCTAATGCTAACATGCTAATGCTAGCGATCTCATGTGATAGCTAATATCTGGTCATTTTCATACTGTACGTCTCTTCTATGATGTTAATATGAGGTCAGATGGCATTTCAGCTTCACCCATCGTGTGTAAAATAAAAATTCAGTGATTTTAATGTTTGAATGCTAATGCTAACATGCTAATGCTAGCAATCTAGTGTGATTGCTAATATCTGGTCGTTTTCATACTGTACTTGTCCTCTATGATGTTCACATGAGATCAGATGGCATTTCAGCTTAACCCTTCTTGTGTAAAACGGAAATTCAGTGATGTTAATGTTTGAATGCTAATGCTAACATGCTAATGCTAGCGATCTAATGTGATTGCTAATATCTGGTCGTTTTCATACTGTACGTGTCCTCTATGATGGGAGTATGAGATCAGATGGCATTTCAGCTTAACCCTTCTTGTGTAAAATGGAAATTCAGTGATGTTAATGTTTGAATGCTAATGCTAACATGCTAATGCTAGCTATCTAATGTGATTGCTAATATTTGGTCGTTTCATACTGTACTTGTCCTCTATGATGTTAATATGAGTTCAGATGGCATTTTAGCTTAACCCATCTTGTGTAAAATGGAAATTCAGCGATGTTAATTTTTGAATGCTAATGCTAACATGTTAATGCTAGCGATCTAATGTGATTGCTAATATTTTGTCGTATTCATACTGTACTTGTCCTCTATGATGTTAATATGAGATCAGATGGCATTTCAGCTTAACCCTTCTTGTGTGAAATGGAAATTAAGTGATGTTAATGTTTGAATGCTAATGCTAACATGCTAATGCTAGCAATAATAATAATAATAATAATGCATTTTATTTATAAAGCACTTTACATTTAAAACAAAATCTCAAAGTGCACAATCAATAATAAATAATTAAAGTAAAAACAAGCAATAAAAAGAGAACAAGAATTCAAATTAATAAGCATTTCTAAACAGAAAGGTTTTGTGATTTTTTTTAAAAACTTCCACTGTCTGTGGAGCCCTGAGATGGTCCGGGAGGGCATTCCACAGACGGGGAGCAACAGCTTCAAAGGCCCTGTCGCCCATGGTCTTGAGCCGAGTCCTGGGTGGGCACAGACGGTGCAGTTGGCCTGACCGGGTTCTGTCTGAGGTATGTGGGGTGAGGAGTTCTGTGAGGTAAGTGGGGGCCACACCGTGCAGACAGTGATGGGTGTGCAGGAGGATTTTGTATTCAATGCGGAGGTGGATGGGGAGCCAGTGCAGAGAGTGGAGGATGGGGCTCATGTGCTCATGTTTACGCACCCCCATCAGGACCCGGGCAGCGCTGTTTTGAACGTATTGGAGCCTTTGAAGGCTCTTGCCAGGGATCCCGATGAGGAGTGCATTGCAGTAGTCCAACCTGGAGGAGACAAAGGCATGGATGAGCTTTTCTGCAGCGGGACGGGAGAGAGATGGGCGGAGTTTGGCGATATTTCGGGGGTGAAAGAAGGAGGTTTTGCAGGTGTAGGTGATGTGACTGTCAAAGGTAAGATGGGGATCAAACCTGACACCCAGGTTAATTACAGATGAAGAGAGGGAAAAGTTGTGACCAAGAAAGGAGACGGAGCAAATGGGGGAGGAACGGAGCTGATGGGGGTGCCAATTTGAATGGCTTCGGTTTTTGAGCTGTTTAGTTGTAAAAAGTTTTCACTCATCCATGCCTTTATCTCCTCCAGGCAGGAGACCAGTTGAGTGACAGAGGAGGAGGGAGTGGGGCTGGGATTGATTTTGAGGTATAGTTGTGTGTCGTCAGCATAGCAATGGAATTGTATTTCATGTCTACTGACGACACGACCGAGGGGAAGCATATAGATGGTGAATAGGGTTGGACCGAGCACGGAGCCCTGGGGGACCCCACAGGTGACAGTGTGGGGGCGAGATTTAGCATCACCCAGGGCTACGAACTCGGTCCTTCCTGTGAGGTACGAATGAAACCAGTGAAGAGCAGTGCCAGAGATACCAGTGTAATGTTGCAGGCGTTGAAGGAGGATGTGGTGGTCTACGGTGTCAAATGCAGCAGAGAGGTCCAGAAGAATAAGGAGGGATGTAGCGCCGGAGTCAGAGGTCATCAGAAGGTCGTTGGTGACTCTGATGAGTGCTGTCTCAGTGCTGTGGGAGGGGCGTAAACCGGATTGAAATTTCTCATACAGGCTGTTAGATTTGAGGTGGTTGTGGAGTTGGATAGAAACAATTCTTTCAAGGATTTTGGAGATGAAGGGGAGGTTGGAAATGGGTCGGTAATGAGACAGAGGTTCAGGGTCAAGAGTAGGCTTTTTGAGGAGGGGCTTGATGATAGCTGTCTTAAGTGTGGTTGGTACATTGCCAGTTTCGAGCGAGAGATTAATGATTTTTGTAATGAGATGACTGATGGAAGGGCAGTAAGCTTTGAGCAGAGGGGAGGGGAATGGATCAAGGGAGCAAGAAGAGGGTTTGGACTTACGGATTATCTGCTCGACCTCCTGCTGCACTGTGGGGGAGAACTGTGATAAGTGTGGTGTGGTGTGTGAAACGTCGTTAAATGTGTCTGAACTGTTGGAGTGTGAGAGAGATGAGCGGATATTGTTAACCTTGGAGGTGAAGAAATCAATGAATTTATTGCACTGTGTGACTGTTTGGTTGTGGTATGATGAAGTATGTGGTTTGAGAAGTTGTTTAATGGTAGTGAAGAGTTGTTTTGAGTTACCTGGGTTATTGTCAATGATGCTGGAGTAGTGTGCTGACCTGGCTGTGGAGAGTGCTTTGGCATATGACCTTTGATGTTCCCGGTAGGCCAACTTATGCACCGTCAGCCCAGATTTAACATAGGCCCGCTCCAGGACTCGGCCAGTCCTTTTCATCACCCGCAACTCATCCGTAAACCAGGGGGCAGAGCGAGTGAAAGTGACAGTCCGGGTTTTCTGTGGTGCATGAAGGTCCAGAATGGAGTGGAGGTTGTAATTGTAGAAATCTGTGAGGTCACTGATTGAGGAGTTAGGGGGAGGAGAAAGGGCCTGAAGATGCTGACTGAGGGAGGTGGAATCAATGTTCTTAAAGTTTCTGAAGGAAATATGATGTTGTGACTTAAAGAGGGGGGAGGGGAGGGAGACTTTGAAAGTTACTGCATGGTGGTCAGAGATGCCAATATCCTGGACCAGAGGTCCAATAATGGGGATTGAGTCGGTGATGACTAGGTCCAGAGTGTGGCCCTTGGTGTGTGTTGGACCACTGACGAGCTGCTGCAGGTTTAAGCAGTCCAAGACCTGTTTAAAATCAGTAGCCAACCGACAACAGATGGAGTCCATATGGATGTTGAAATCCCCCAGTACCAAAATGTTTGTGTGTGATGTGCATCGTGAGATAAGGAAATCATGAATTTCAGAAAGGAATGAAGGATGTGGTTTTGGGGGGCGATAGATGAGTGCTATGGTTGCTGAGGTTATGTGTTTGCATTTAAAGACCAGGTGCTCAAAAGAGCTGACAGAAGGAACGGACAGTAGGGTTGTCTTAATGTTAAGACGGTGAAAAATAGCAAGGCCACCACCCCGGCCGGTAGTACGGGCCTTACTGAGGTAATTATACCCAGGGGGGCAGGCCTCATTAAGGGATGAATAGACGTCCGGCTGTTGCCAAGTCTCTGTTAAACAGAGAATGTCAATACCTTTGTCCAGAATGTGATAATTAATTAGTCCGGCTTTATTGGACAGCGATTGTACGTTTAATAATTCCAGTTTAACGTAATTTTTTGAGTCCAGTTTATTTAGAGGGCGAAGAGCACTGCGATCCACTCCAGACTTTACATTTCGCCGGCTATAGGGTCTCCTGTTTATTGGGTTGGTGGTGGATGTGTTCTGATGACGCCATCGTTGAGCGACGGGGCGCTCTGCCGACCAGAGTGAAGTGACGGAGTGGTGGTGGTCCCTGTGTTTGGACAGAACAAACCGGCGACCAGATCCTCTGTGGACGTAGCGGGGTCGGGGCAGCAATTCGCGATGACTCGATGGAGCAACGGTGTGGTGGAAACTCCGAGGTGGCGAAAAGATGGTGGTGAGCATGCTGCCTGGAGGCCCGGTGTTAGCCGTTAGCCAAGATCCCGGTGAGCGATGGTAGTCAACAGCCGCACAAACCAGGATGGTCCAGAGCTTTCGTGGGGACAGATTCAGCCGCACAAACCAGGGTGGTCCAGAGCTTTCTTGGGCACAGATTCAGAGCCAGAGTTGGGTATGTACAACCTTAAAATTCTGGTAGAGTTTGCCGGGTTTGCGAGACTTTTGCAGGGAAAACGGTGGAGAAGCGGCGAACAGTCAACGCCAGCGTCCTCTCCCCGGTCCTTAGCATTACATTACCAGCATTAGCATGTTAGCATTAGTGCGGTAGTGCCCGATTGTGTGTCCAGTGTCCAGTGACCCCAAAAAAAAAAAAAAAAAAAAAAAGACCCGCTTTGCATCACATACCTATATGGCATTTGGGCTGAGTGTCCGTGATGAGTCGGGAGGAGAATGCGTCGGATATACGGGGAATCCGCTTGACATCCGCTTCTGACTCCTGTAGATCAAACAGAGCATACATTCATCTGGGCTCCGTACAGGGAGCAATCTAATGTGATTGCTAATATCTGGTCATTTTCATACTGTACGTGTCTTCTATGATGTTATTATGAGGTCAGATGGCATTTCAGCTTAACCCATCGTGTGTAAAATGGAAATTCAGTGATGTTAATGTTTGAATGCTAATGCTAACATGCTAATGCTAGCAATCTAATGTGATTGCTAATATCTGGTCATTTTCATACTGTACGTGTCTTCTATGATTTTCATATGAGATCAGATGGCATTTCAGCTTAACCCTTCTTGTGTAAAATGGAAATTTAGTGATGTTAATGTTTGAATGCTAATGCTAACATGCTAATGCTAGCGATCTCATGTGATTGCTAATATCTGGTCATTTTCATACTGTACGTTTCTTCTATGATGTTATTATGAGGTCAGATGGCATTTCAGCTTAACCCATCGTGTGTAAAATGGAAATTCAGTGATGTTATTGTTTGAATGCTAATGCTAACATGCTAATGCTAGCAATCTAGTGTGATTGCTAATATCTGGTCGTTTTCATACTGTACTTGTCCTCTATGATGTTCACATGAGATCAGATGGCATTTCAGCTTAACCCTTCTTGTGTAAAATGGGAATTCAGTGATGTAAATGTTTGAATGCTAATGCTAACATGCTAATGCTAGCAATCTAATGTAATTGCTAATATCTGGTCATTTTCATACTGTACGTGTCCTCTATGATGTTAATATGAGGTCAGATGGCATTTCATCTTATCCCATCTTGTATAAAATGGGAATTCAGTGATGTTAATGTTTGAATGCTCATGCTAACATGCTAATGCTAGCGATCTAATGTGATTGCTAATATCTGGTTGTTTTCATACTGTATGTGTCCTCTATGATGGGAGTATGAGATCAGATGGCATTTCAGCTTAACCCTTCTTGTGTAAAATGGAATTTCAGTGATGTTAATGTTTGAATGTTAATGCTAACATGCTAATGCTAGCGATCTAATGTGATTGCTAATATTTTGTCGTATTCATACTGTACTTGTCCTCTATGATGTTAATATGAGATCAGATGGCATTTCAGCTTAACCCTTCTTGTGTAAAATGGAAATTTAGTGATGTTAATGTTTGAATGCTAATGCTAACATGCTAATGCTAGCTATCTAATGTGATTGCTACTATTTGGTCGTTTTCATACTGTACTTGTCCTCTATGATGTTAATATGAGGTCAGATGGCATTTCAGCTTAACCCATCTTGTGTAAAATGGAAATTCAGCGATGTTAATTTTTGAATGCTAATGCTAACATGTTAATGCTAGCGATCTAATGTGATTGCTAATATTTTGTCGTATTCATACTGTACTTGTCCTCTATGATGTTAATATGAGATCAGATGGCATTTCAGCTTCACCCATCTTGTGTAAAACAGAAATTCAGTGATGTTAATGTTTGAATGCTAATGCTAACATGCTAATGCTAGCGATCTAATGTGATTGCTAATATTTGGTCGTTTTCATACTGTACTTGTCCTCTATGATGTTCATATGAGATCAGATGCCATTTCAGCTTAACCCTTCTTGTGTAAAACAGAAATTCAGTGATGTTTATGTTTGAATGCTAATGCTAACATGCTAATGCTAGCGATCTAATGTGATTGCTAATATCTGGTCGTTTTCATTCTGTACGTGTCCTCTATGATGTTAATATGAGGTCAGATGGCATTTCAGCTTAACCCATCTTGTGTAAAGTGGAAATTCAGTGATGTGAATGTTTGAATGCTAATGCTAACATGCTAATGCTAGCGATCTCATGTGATTGCTAATATCTGGTCATTTTCACTCTGTACGTCTCTTCTATGATGTTATTATGAGGTCAGATGGCATTTCAGCTTAACCCATCGTGTGTAAAATGGAAATTCAGTGATGTTAATGTTTGAATGCTAATGCTAACATGCTAATGCTATCAATCTAATGTGATTGCTAATATCTGGTCATTTTCATACTGTACGTGTCTTCTATGATTTTCATATGAGATCAGATGGCATTTCAGCTTAACCCTTCTTGTGTAAAATGGAAATTTAGTGATGTTAATGTTTGAATGCTAATGCTAACATGCTAATGCTAGCGATCTCATATGATTGCTAATATCTGGTCATTTTAATACTGTACGTCTCTTCTATGATGTTATTATGAGGTCAGATGGAATTTCAGCTTAACCCATCGTGTGTAAAATGGAAATTCAGTGATGTTATTGTTTGAATGCTAATGCTAACATGCTAATGCTAGCAATCTAGTGTGATTGCTAATATCTGGTCGTTTTCATACTGTACTTGTCCTCTATGATGTTCACATGAGATCAGACGGCATTTCAGCTTAACCCTTCTTGTGTAAAATGGGAATTCAGTGATGTTAATGTTTGAATGCTAATGCTAACATGCTAATGCTAGCAATCTAATGTGATTGCTAATATCTGGTCATTTTCATACTGTACGTGTCCTCTATGATGTTAATATGAGGTCAGATGGCATTTCATCTTATCCCATCTTGTGTAAAATGGGAATTCAGTGATGTTAATGTTTGAATGCTAATGCTAACATGTTAATGCTAGCGATCTAATGTGATTGCTAATATTTTTTCGCATTCATACTGTACTTGTCCTCTATGATGTTAATATGAGATCAGATGGCATTTCAGCTTAACCCTTCTTGTGTAAAATGGAAATTTAGTGATGTTAATTTTTGAATGCTAATGCTAACATGCTAATGCTAGCTATCTAATGTGATTGCTACTATTTGGTCGTTTTCATACTGTACTTGTCCTCTATGATGTTAATATGAGGTCAGATGGCATTTCAGCTTAACCCTTCTTGTGTAAAATGGAATTTCAGTAATGTTAATGTTTGAATGTTAATGCTAACATGCTAATGCTAGCGATCTAATGTGATTGCTAATATTTTTTCGCATTCATACTGTACTTGTCCTCTATGATGTTAATATGAGATCAGATGGCATTTCAGCTTAACCCTTCTTGTGTAAAATGGAAATTTAGTGATGTTAATTTTTGAATGCTAATGCTAACATGCTAATGCTAGCTATCTAATGTGATTGCTACTATTTGGTCGTTTTCATACTGTACTTGTCCTCTATGATGTTAATATGAGGTCAGATGGCATTTCAGCTTAACCCATCTTGTGTAAAATGGAAATTCAGCGATGTTAATTTTTGAATGCTAATGCTAACATGTTAATGCTAGCGATCTAATGTGATTGCTAATATTTTGTCGTATTCATACTGTACTTGTCCTCTATGATGTTAATATGAGATCAGATGGCATTTCAGCTTCACCCATCTTGTGTAAAACAGAAATTCAGTGATGTTAATGTTTGAATGCTAATGCTAACATGCTAATGCTAGCGATCTAATGTGATTGCTAATATTTGGTCGTTTTCATACTGTACTTGTCCTCTATGATGTTCATATGAGATCAGATGGCATTTCAGCTTAACCCTTCTGGTGTAAAACAGAAATTCAGTGATGTTTATGTTTGAATGCTAATGCTAACATGCTAATGCTAGCGATCTAATGTGATTGCTAATATCTGGTCGTTTTCATACTGTACGTGTCCTCTATGATGTTAATATGAGGTCAGATGGCATTTCAGCTAAACCCATCTTGTGTAAAATGGAAATTCAGTGATGTGAATGTTTGAATGCTAATGCTAACATGCTAATGCTAGCGATCTAATGTGATTGCTAATATCTGGTCGTTTTCCTACTGTACGTGTCCTCTATGATGTTAATATGAGGTCAGATGGCATTTCAGCTTAACCCATCTTGTGTAAAATGGAAATTCAGTGATGTGAATTTTTGAATGCTAATGCTAACATGTTAATGCTAGCGATCTGATGTGATTGCTAATATTTTGTCGTATTCATACTGTACTTGTCCTCTATGATGTTCATATGAGATCAGATGGCATTTCAGCTTAACCCTTCTTGTGTGAAATGGAAATTAAGTGATGTTAATGTTTGAATGCTAATGCTAACATGCTAATGCTAGCAATCTAATGTGATTGCTAATATCTGGTCATTTTCATACTGTACGTGTCTTCTATGATTTTCATATGAGATCAGATGGCATTTCAGCTTAACCCTTCCTGTGTAAAATGGAAATTTAGTGATGTTAATGTTTGAATGCTAATGCTAACATGCTAATGCTAGCGATCTCATGTGATAGCTAATATCTGGTCATTTTCATACTGTACTTGTCCTCTATGATGTTCATATGAGATCAGATGGCATTTCAGCTTCACACATCGTGTGAAAAATAAAAATTCAGTGATGTTAATGTTTGAATGCTAATGCTAACATGCTAATGCTAGCAATCTAATGTGATTGCTAATTTCTGGTCATTTTCATACTGTACGTGTCTTCAATGATTTTCATATGAGATCAGATGGCATTTCAGCTTAACCCTTCGTGTGTAAAATGGAAATTTAGTGATGTTAATGTTTGAATGCTAATGCTAACATGCTAATGCTAGCGATCTCATGTGATAGCTAATATCTGGTCATTTTCATACTGTACGTCTCTTCTATGATGTTAATATGAGGTCAGATGGAATTTCAGCTTCACCCATCGTGTGTAAAATAAAAATTCAGTGATGTTAATGTTTGAATGCTAATGCTAACATGCTAATGCTAGCGATCTAATGTGATTGCTAATATCTGGTCGATTTCATACTGTACTTGTCCTCTATGATGTTAATATGAGGTCAGATGGCATTTCATCTTATTCCATCTTGTGTAAAATGGGAATTCAGTGATGTTAATGTTTGAATGCTAATGCTAACATGCTAATGCTAGCAATCTAATGTGATTGCTAATATCTGGTCATTTTCATACTGTACGTGTCCTCTATGATGTTTATATGAGGTCAGATGGCATTTCAGCTTAACCCATCTTGTGTAAAATGGAAATTCAGTGATGTTAATGTTTGAATGCTAATGCTAACATGCTAATGCTAGCGATCTAATGTGATTGCTAATATCTGGTCGATTTCATACTGTACGTGTCCTCTATGATGGGAGTATGAGATCAGATGGCATTTCAGCTTAACCCTTCTTGTGTAAAATGGAAATTCAGTGATGTTAATGTTTGAATGCTAATGCTAACATGCTAATGCTAGCTATCTAATGTGATTGCTAATATTTGGTCGTTTCATACTGTACTTGTCCTCTATGATGTTAATATGAGTTCAGATGGCATTTCAGCTTAACCCATCTTGTGTAAAATGGAAATTAAGTGATGTTAATGTTTGAATGCTAATGCTAACATGCTAATGCTAGCTATCTAATGTGATTGCTAATATTTGGTCGTTTCATACTGTACTTGTCCTCTATGATGTTAATATGAGATCAGATGGCATTTCAGCTTAACCCTTCTTGTGTAAAATGGAAATTTAGTGATGTTAATGTTTGAATGCTAATGCTAACATGCTAATGCTAGCGATCTCATGTGATAGCTAATATCTGGTCATTTTCATACTGTACGTCTCTTCTATGATGTTAATATGAGGTCAGATGGCATTTCAGCTTCACCCATCGCGTGTAAAATAAAAATCCAGTGATTTTAATGTTTGAATGCTAATGCTTACATGCTAATGCTAGCAATCTAGTGTGATTGCTAATATCTGGTCGTTTTCATACTGTACTTGTCCTCTATGATGTTGATATGAGGTCAGATGGCATTTCATCTTATTCCATCTTGTGTAAAATGGGAATTCAGTGATGTTAATGTTTGAATGCTAATGCTAACATGCTAATGCTAGCGATCTAATGTGATTGCTAATATCTGGTCATTTTCATACTGTACGTGTCCTCTATGATGTTTATATGAGGTCAGATGGCATTTCAGCTTAACCCATCTTGTGTAAAATGGAAATTCAGTGATGTTAATGCTTGAATGCTAATGCTAACATGCTAATGCTAGCGATCTAATGTGATTGCTAATATCTGGTCGTTTTCATACTGTACGTGTCCTTTATGATGGGAGTATGAGATCAGAAGGCATTTCAGCTTAACCCTTCTTGTGTAAAATGGAAATTCAGTGATGTTAATGTTTGAATGCTAATGCTAACATGCTAATGCTAGCTATCTAATGTGATTGCTAATATTTGGTCGTTTCATACTGTACTTGTCCTCTATGATGTTAATATGAGTTCAGATGGCATTTCAGCTTAACCCATCTTGTGTAAAATGGAAATTAAGTGATGTTAATGTTTGAATGCTAATGCTAACATGCTAATGCTAGCTATCTAATGTGATTGCTAATATTTGGTCGTTTCATACTGTACTTGTCCTCTATGATGTTAATATGAGATCAGATGGCATTTCAGCTTAACCCTTCTTGTGTAAAATGGAAATTTAGTGATGTTAATGTTTGAATGCTAATGCTAACATGCTAATGCTAGCGATCTCATGTGATTGCTAATATCTGGTCATTTCCATACTGTACGTCTCTTCTATGATGTTATTATGAGGTCAGATGGCATTTCAGCTTAACCCATCGTGTGTAAAATGGAAATTCAGTGATGTTAATGTTTGAATGCTAATGCTAACATGCTAATGCTAGCAATCTAGTGTGATTGCTAATATCTGGTCGTTTTCATACTGTACTTGTCCTCTATGATGTTCACATGAGATCAGATGGCATTTCAGCTTAACCCTTCTTGTGTAAAATGGGAATTCAGTGATGTTAATGTTTGAATGCTAATGCTAACATGCTAATGCTAGCAATTTAATGTGATTGCTTATATCTGGTCATTTTCATACTGTACGTGTCCTCTATGATGTTAATATGAGGTCAGATGGCATTTCATCTTATCCCATCTTGTGTAAAATGGGAATTCAGTGATGTTAATGTTTGAATGCTAATGCTAACATGCTAATGCTAGTGATCTAATGTGATTGCTAATATCTGGTTGTTTTCATACTGTATGTGTCCTCTATGATGGGAGTATGAGATCAGATGGCATTTCAGCTTAACCCTTCTTGTGTAAAATGGAATTTCAGTGATGTTAATGTTTGAATGTTAATGCTAACATGCTAATGCTAGCGATCTAATGTGATTGCTAATATTTTGTCGTATTCATACTGTACTTGTCCTCTATGATCTTAATATGAGATCAGATGGCATTTCAGCTTAACCCTTCTTGTGTAAAATGGAAATTTAGTGATGTTAATGTTTGAATGCTAATGCTAACATGCTAATGCTAGCTATCTAATGTGATTGCTACTATTTGGTCGTTTTCATACTGTACTTGTCCTCTATGATGTTAATATGAGGTCAGATGGCATTTCAGCTTAACCCATCTTGTGTAAAATGGAAATTCAGCGATGTTAATTTTTGAATGCTAATGCTAACATGTTAATGCTAGCGATCTAATGTGATTGCTAATATTTTGTCGTATTCATACTGTACTTGTCCTCTATGATGTTAATATGAGATCAGATGGCATTTCAGCTTCACCCATCTTGTGTAAAACAGAAATTCAGTGATGTTAATGTTTGAATGCTAATGCTAACATGCTAATGCTAGCGATCTAATGTGATTGCTAATATTTGGTCGTTTTCATACTGTACTTGTCCTCTATGATGTTCATATGAGATCAGATGGCATTTCAGCTTAACCCATCTTGTGTAAAATGGAAATTCAGTGATGTGAATGTTTGAATGCTAATGCTAACATGCTAATGCTAGCGATCTAATGTGATTGCTAATATTTGGTCGTTTTCATACTGTACTTGTCCTCTATGATGGGAGTATGAGATCAGATGGCATTTCAGCTTAACCCTTCTTGTGTAAAATGGAAATTCAGTGATGTTAATGTTTGAATGCTAATGCTAACATGCTAATGCTAGCTATCTAATGTGATTGCTAATATTTGGTCGTTTCATACTGTACTTGTCCTCTATGATGTTAATATGAGTTCAGATGGCATTTCAGCTTAACCCATCTTGTGTAAAATGGAAATTCAGCGATGTTAATTTTTGAATGCTAATGCTAACATGCTAATGCTAGCGATCTAATGTGATTGCTAATATTTTGTCGTATTCATACTGTACTTGTCCTCTATGATGTTAATATGAGATCAGATGGCATTTCAGCTTAACCCATCTTGTGTGAAATGGAAATTAAGTGATGTTAATGTTTGAATGCTAATGCTAACATGCTAATGGTAGCGATTTAATGTGATAGCTCATATCTGGTCGTTTTCATACTGTACTTGTCCTCTATGATGTTAACATGTGATCAGATGGCGTTTCAGCCTAACCCTTCTTGTGTAAAACGGAAATTCAGTGATGTTAATGTTTGAATGCTAATGCTAACATGCTAGTGCTAGCGATCTAATGTGATTGCTAATATCTGGTCATTTTTATACTGTACGTCTCTTCATTGATGTTATTATGAGGTCAGATGGCATTTCAGCTTAACCCGTCTTGTGTAAAAAGGAAATTAAGTGATGTTAATGTTTGAATGCTAATGCTAACATGCTAATGCTAGCGATCTAATGTGATTGCTAATATCTGGTCGTTTTCATACTGTACGTGTCCTCTATGATGGGAGTATGAGATCAGATGGCATTTCAGCTTAACCCTTCTTGTGTAAAATGGAAATTCAGTGATGTTAATGTTTGAATGCTAATGCTAACATGCTAATGCTAGCGATCTAATGTGATTGCTAATATTTTGTCGTATTCATACTGTACTTGTCCTCTATGATGTTAATATGAGATCAGATGGCATTTCAGCTTAACCCTTCTTGTGTAAAATGGAAATTCAGTGATGTTAATGTTTGAATGCTAATGCTAACATGCTAATGCTAGTTATCTAATGTGATTGCTAATATTTGGTCGTTTCATACTGTACTTGTCCTCTATGATGTTAATATGAGTTCAGATGGCATTTCAGCTTAACCCATCTTGTGTAAAATGGAAATTCAGCGATGTTAATTTTTGAATGCTAATGCTAACATGCTAATGCTAGCGATCTAATGTGATTGCTAATATTTTGTCGTATTCATACTGTACTTGTCCTCTATGATGTTAATATGAGATCAGATGGCATTTCAGCTTAACCCATCTTGTGTGAAATGGAAATTAAGTGATGTTAATGTTTGAATGCTAATGCTAACATGCTAATGCTAGCAATCTAATGTGATTGCTAATATCTGGTCATTTTCATACTGTACGTGTCTTCTATGATTTTCATCTGAGATCAGATGGCATTTCAGCTTAACCCTTCTTGTGTAAAATGGAAATTTAGTGATGTTAATGTTTGAATGCTAATGCTAACATGCTAATGCTAGCGATCTCATGTGATTGCTAATATCTGGTCATTTTCATACTGTACGTCTCTTCTATGATGTTATTATGAGGTCAGATGGCATTTCATCTTAACCCATCTTGTGTAAAATGGAAATTCAGTGATGTTAATGTTTGAATGCTAATGCTAACATGCTCATGCTAGCAATCTAGTGTGATTGCTAATATCTGGTCGTTTTCATACTGTACTTGTCCTCTATGATGTTCACATGAGATCAGATGGCATTTCAGCTTAACCCTTCTTGTGTAAAACGGAAATTCAGTGATGTTAATGTTTGAATGCTAATGCTAACATGCTAATGCTAGCGATCTAATGTGATTGCTAATATCTATTCGTTTTCATACTGTACTTGTCCTCTATCATATTAATATGAGGTCAGATGGCATTTCATCTTATCCCATCTTGTGTAAAATGGGAATTCAGTGATGTTAATGTTTGAATGCTAATGCTAACATGCTAATGCTAGCAATCTAATGTGATTGCTAATATCTGGTCATTTTCATACTGTACGTGTCCTCTATGATGTTAATATGAGGTCAGATGGCATTTCATCTTATCCCATCTTGTGTAAAATGGGAATTCAGTGATGTTAATGTTTGAATGCTAATGCTAACATGCTAATGCTAGCGATCTAATGTGATTGCTAATATCTGGTTGTTTTCATACTGTATGTGTCCTCTATGATGGGAGTATGAGATCAGATGGCATTTCAGCTTAACCCTTCTTGTGTAAAATGGAAATTCAGTGATGTTAATGTTTGAATGTTAATGCTAACATGCTAATGCTAGCGATCTCATGTGATTGCTAATATTTTGTCGTATTCATACTGTACTTGTCCTCTATGATGTTAATATGAGATCAGATGGCATTTCAGCTTAACCCTTCTTGTGTAAAATGGAAATTTAGTGATGTTAATGTTTGAATGCTAATGCTAACATGCTAATGCTAGCTATCTAATGTGATTGCTACTATTTGGTCGTTTTCATACTGTACTTGTCCTCTATGATGTTAATATGAGGTCAGATGGCATTTCAGCTTAACCCATCTTGTGTAACATGGAAATTCAGCGATGTTAATTTTTGAATGCTAATTCTAACATGTTAATGCTAGCGATCTAATGTGATTGCTAATATTTTGTCGTATTCATACTGTACTTGTCCTCTATGATGTTAATATGAGATCAGATGGCATTTCAGCTTTACCCTTCTTGTGTGAAATGGAAATTAAGTGATGTTAATGTTTGAATGCTAATGCTAACATGCTAATGCTAGCAATCTAATGTGATTGCTACTATCTGGTCATTTTCATACTGTACGTGTCTTCTATGATTTTCATATGAGATCAGATGGCATTTCAGCTTAACCCTTCGTGTGTAAAATGGAAATTTAGTGATGTTAATGTTTAAATGCTAATGCTAACATGCTAATGCTAGCAATCTAATGTGATTGCTAATATCTGGTCATTTTCATACTGTACGTGTCTTCTATGATTTTCATATGAGATCAGATGGCATTTCAGCTTAACCCTTCGTGTGTAAAATGGAAATTTAGTGATGTTAATGTTTGAATGCTAATGCTAACATGCTAATGCTAGCGATCTCATGTGATAGCTAATATCTGGTCATTTTCATACTGTATGTCTCTTCTATGATGTTAATATGAGGTCAGATGGAATTTCAGCTTCACCCATCGTGTGAAAAATAAAAATTCAGTGATGTTAATGTTTGAATGCTAATGCTAACATGCTTATGCTAGCGATCTAATGTGATTGCTAATATCTGGTCGATTTCATACTGTACTTGTCCTCTATGATGTTAATATGAGGTCAGATGGCATTTCATCTTATCCCATCTTGTGTAAAATGGGAATTCAGTGATGTTAATGTTTGAATGCTAATGCTAACATGCTAATGCTAGCAATCTAATGTGATTGCTAATATCTGGTCATTTTCATACTGTACGTGTCCTCTATGATGTTAATATGAGGTCAGATGGCATTTCAGCTTAACCCATCTTGTGTAAAATGGAAATTCAGTGATGTTAATGTTTGAATGCTAATGCTAACATGCTAATGCTAGCGATCTAATGTGATTGCTAATATCTGGTCATTTTCATACTGTATGTCTCTTCTATGATGTTATAATGAGGTCAGATGGCATTTCAGCTTAACCCATCTTGTGTAAAATGGAAATTCAGCGATGTTAATTTTTGAATGATAATGCTAACATGTTACTGCTAGCGATCTAATGTGATTGTTAATATATTGTCGTATTCATACTGTACTTGTCCTCTATGATGTTCATATGGGATCAGATGGCATGTCAGCTTAACCCTTCTTGTGTAAAAGGGAAATTCAGTGATGTTAATGTTTGAATGCTAATGCTAACATGCTAATGCTAGCAATCTAGTGTGATTGCTAATATTTTGTCGTATTCATACTGTACTTGTCCTCTATGATGTTCACATGAGATCAGATGGCATTTCAGCTTAACCCTTCTTGTGTAAAACGGAAATTCAGTGATGTTAATGTTTGAATGCTAATGCTAACATGCTAATGCTAGCGATCTAATGTGATTGCTAATATCTATTCGTTTTCATACTGTACTTGTCCTCTATGATGTTAATATGAGTTCAGATGGCATTTCATCTTATCCCATCTTGTGTAAAATGGGAATTCAGTGATGTTAATGTTTGAATGCTAATGCTAACATGCTTATGCTAGCAATCTAATGTGATTGCTAATATCTGGTCATTTTCATACTGTACGTGTCCTCTATGATGTTAATATGAGGTCAGATGGCATTTCAGCTTAACCCATCTTGTGTAAAATGGAAATTCAGTGATGTTAATGTTTGAATGCTAATGCTAACATGCTAATGCTAGCGATCTAATGTGATTGCTAATATCTGGTTGTTTTCATACTGTATGTGTCTTCTATGATGGGAGTATGAGATCAGATGGCATTTCAGCTTAACCCCTCTTGTGTGAAATGGAAATTCAGTGATGTTAATGTTTGAATGTTAATGCTAACATGCTAATGCTAGCGATCTAATGTGATTGCTAATATTTTGTCGTATTCATACTGTACTTGTCCTCTATGATGTTAATATGAGATCAGATGGCATTTCAGCTTAACCCTTCTTGTGTAAAATGGAAATTTAATGATGTTAATGTTTGAATGCTAATGCTAACATGCTAATACTAGCTATCTAATGTGATTGCTAATATTTGGTCGTTTTCATACTGTACTTGTCCTCTATGATGTTAATATGAGGTCAGATGGCATTTCAGCTTAACCCATCTTGTGTAAAATGGAAATTCAGTGATGTTAATTTTTGAATGCTAATGCTAACATGTTAATGCTAGCGATCTAATGTGATTGCTAATATTTTGTCGTATTCATACTGTACTTGTCCTCTATGATGTTAATATGAGATCAGATGGCATTTCAGCTTAACCCATCTTGTGCAAAACAGAAATTCAGTGATGTTAATGTTTGAATGCTATTGCTAACATGCTTATGCTAGCGATCTAATGTGATTGCTAATATTTTGTCGTATTCATACTGTACTTGTCCTCTATGATGTTAATATGAGGTCAGATGGCATTTCAGCTTAACCCATCTTGTGTTTAACAGAAATTCAGTGATGTTAATGTTTGAATGCTAATGCTAACATGCTAATGCTAGCGATCTAATGTGATTGCTAATATTTGGTCGTTTTTATACTGTACTTGTCCTCTATGATGTTCATATGAGATCAGATGGCATTTCAGCTTAACCCTTCTTGTGTAAAACAGAAATTCAGTGATGTTTATGTTTGAATGCTAATGCTAACATGCTAATGCTAGCGATCTAATGTGATTGCTAATATCTGGTCGTTTTCATACTGTACGTGTCCTCTATGATGTTAATATGAGGTCAGATGGCATTTCAGCTTAACCCATCTTGTGTAAAATGGAAATTCAGTGATGTGAATGTTTGAATGCTAATGCTAACATGCTAATGCTAGCGATCTAATGTGATTGCTAATATCTGGTCGTTTTCATACTGTACGTGTCCTCTATGATGTTAATATGAGGTCAGATGGCATTTCAGCTTAACCCATCTTGTGTAAAATGGAAATTCAGTGATGTTAATGTTTGAATGCTAATGCTTACATGTTAATGCTAGCGATCTGATGTGATTGCTAATATTTTGTCGTATTCATACTGTACTTGTCCTCTATGATGTTCATTTGAGATCAGATGGCATTTCAGCTTAACCCTTCTTGTGTGAAATGGAAATTAAGTGATGTTAATGTTTGAATGCTAATGCTAACATGCTAATGCTAGCAATCTAATGTGATTGCTAATATCTGGTCATTTTCATACTGTACGTGTCTTCTATGATTTTCATATGAGATCAGATGGCATTTCAGCTTAACCCTTCGTGTGTAAAATGGAAATTTTGTGATGTTAATGTTTGAATGCTAATGCTAACATGCTAATGCTAGCGATCTCATGTGATAGCTAATATCTGGTCATTTTCATACTGTACGTCTCTTCTATGATGTTAATATGAGGTCAGATGGCATTTCAGCTTCACCCATCGTGTGTAAAATAAAAATCCAGTGATTTTAATGTTTGAATGCTAATGCTAACATGCTAATGCAAGCAATCTAGTGTGATTGCTAATATCTGGTCGTTTTCATACTGTACTTGTCCTCTATGATGTTCACATGAGATCAGATGGCATTTCAGCTTAACCCTTCTTGTGTAAAACGGAAATTCAGTGATGTTAATGTTTGAATGCTAATGCTAACATGCTAATGCTAGCGATCTAATGTGATTGCTAATATCTGGTCGTTTTCATACTGTACTTGTCCTCTATGATGTTGATATGAGGTCAGATGGCATTTCATCTTATTCCATCTTGTGTAAAATGGGAATTCAGTGATGTTAATGTTTGAATGCTAATGCTAACATGTTAATGCTAGCAATCTAATGTGATTGCTAATATCTGGTCATTTTCATACTGTACGTGTCCTCTATGATGTTTATATGAGGTCAGATGGCATTTCAGCTTAACCCATCTTGTGTAAAATGGAAATTCAGTGATGTTAATGTTTGAATGCTAATGCTAACATGCTAATGCTAGCGATCTAATGTGATTGCTAATATCTGGTCGTTTTCATACTGTACGTGTCCTCTATGATGGGAGTATGAGATCAGAAGGCATTTCAGCTTAACCCTTCTTGTGTAAAATGGAAATTCAGTGATGTTAATGTTTGAATGCTAATGCTAACATGCTAATGCTAGCCATCTAATGTGATTGCTAATATTTGGTCGTTTCATACTGTACTTGTCCTCGATGATGTTAATATGAGTTCAGATGGCATTTCAGCTTAACCCATCTTGTGTAAAATGGAAATTAAGTGATGTTAATGTTTGAATGCTAATGCTAACATGCTAATGCTAGCTATCTAATGTGATTGCTAATATTTGGTCGTTTCATACTGTACTTGTCCTCTATGATGTTAATATGAGATCAGATGGCATTTCAGCTGAACCCTTCTTGTGTAAAATGGAAATTTAGTGATGTTAATGTTTGAATGCTAATGCTAACATGCTAATGCTAGCGATCTCATGTGATTGCTAATATCTGGTCATTTCCATACTGTACGTCTCTTCTATGATGTTATTATGAGGTCAGATGGCATTTCAGCTTAACCCATCGTGTGTAAAATGGAAATTCAGTGATGTTAATGTTTGAATGCTAATGCTAACATGCTAATGCTAGCAATCTAGTGTGATTGCTAATATCTGGTCGTTTTCATACTGTACTTGTCCTCTATGATGTTCACATGAGATCAGATGGCATTTCAGCTTAACCCTTCTTGTGTAAAATGGGAATTCAGTGATGTTAATGTTTGAATGCTAAAGCTAACATGCTAATGCTAGCAATTTAATGTGATTGCTTATATCTGGTCATTTTCATACTGTACGTGTCCTCTATGATGTTAATATGAGGTCAGATGGCATTTCATCTTATCCCATCTTGTGTAAAATGGGAATTCAGTGATGTTAATGTTTGAATGCTAATGCTAACATGCTAATGCTAGCGATCTAATGTGATTGCTAATATCTGGTTGTTTTCATACTGTATGTGTCCTCTATGATGGGAGTATGAGATCAGATGGCATTTCAGCTTAACCCTTCTTGTGTAAAATGGAATTTCAGTGATGTTAATGTTTGAATGTTAATGCTAACATGCTAATGCTAGCGATCTAATGTGATTGCTAATATTTTGTCGTATTCATACTGTACTTGTCCTCTATGATCTTAATATGAGATCAGATGGCATTTCAGCTTAACCCTTCTTGTGTAAAATGGAAATTTAGTGATGTTAATGTTTGAAAGCTAATGCTAACATGCTAATGCTAGCTATCTAATGTGATTGCTACTATTTGGTCGTTTTCATACTGTACTCGTCCTCTATGATGTTAATATGAGGTCAGATGGCATTTCAGCTTAACCCATCTTGTGTAAAATGGAAATTCAGCGATGTTAATTTTTGAATGCTAATGCTAACATGTTAATGCTAGCGATCTAATGTGATTGCTAATATTTTGTCGTATTCATACTGTACTTGTCCTCTATGATCTTAATATGAGATCAGATGGCATTTCAGCTTAACCCTTCTTGTGTAAAATGGAAATTTAGTGATGTTAATGTTTGAATGCTAATGCTAACATGCTAATGCTAGCTATCTAATGTGATTGCTAATATTTTGTCGTATTCATACTGTACTTGTCCTCTATGATGTTAATATGAGATCAGATGGCATTTCAGCTTCACCCATCTTGTGTAAAACAGAAATTCAGTGATGTTAATGTTTGAATGCTAATGCTAACATGCTAATGCTAGCGATCTAATGTGATTGCTAATATTTGGTCGTTTTCATACTGTA
Source organism: Gymnothorax reevesii (assembly GCA_029721435.1). Lineage (NCBI taxonomy): Eukaryota > Metazoa > Chordata > Actinopteri > Anguilliformes > Muraenidae > Gymnothorax > Gymnothorax reevesii. Next base: position 1,191,671 of record CM056584.1, on the reverse strand, counting down.
CTTGTCCTCTATGATGTTCATATGAGATCAGATGGCATTTCAGCTTAACCCATCTTGTGTAAAATGGAAATTCAGTGATGTGAATGTTTGAATGCTAATGCTAACATGCTAATGCTAGCGATCTAATGTGATTGCTAATATTTGGTCGTTTTCATACTGTACTTGTCCTCTATGATGGGAGTATGAGATCAGATGGCATTTCAGCTTAACCCTTCTTGTGTAAAATGGAAATTCAGTGATGTTAATGTTTGAATGCTAATGCTAACATGCTAATGCTAGCTATCTAATGTGATTGCTAATATTTGGTCGTTTCATTCTGTACTTGTCCTCTATGATGTTAATATGAGTTCAGATGGCATTTCAGCTTAACCCATCTTGTGTAAAATGGAAATTCAGCGATGTTAATTTTTGAATGCTAATGCTAACATGCTAATGCTAGCGATCTAATGTGATTGCTAATATTTTGTCGTATTCATACTGTACTTGTCCTCTATGATGTTAATATGAGATCAGATGGCATTTCAGCTTAACCCTTCTTGTGTGAAATGGAAATTAAGTGATGTTAATGTTTGAATGCTAATGCTAACATGCTAATGCTAGCAATCTAATGTGATTGCTAATATCTGGTCATTTTCATACTGTACGTGTCTTCTATGATTTTCATCTGAGATCAGATGGCATTTCAGCTTAACCCTTCTTGTGTAAAATGGAAATTTAGTGATGTTAATGTTTGAATGCTAATGCTAACATGCTAATGCTAGCGATCTCATGTGATTGCTAATATCTGGTCATTTTCATACTGTACGTCTCTTCTATGATGTTATTATGAGGTCAGATGGCATTTCAGCTTAACCCATCGTGTGTAAAATGGAAATTCAGTGATGTTAATGTTTGAATGCTAATGCTAACATGCTAATGCTAGCAATCTAGTGTGATTGCTAATATCTGGTCGTTTTCATACTGTACTTGTCCTCTATGATGTTCACATGAGATCAGATGGCATTTCAGCTTAACCCTTCTTGTGTAAAACGGAAATTCAGTGATGTTAATGTTTGAATGCTAATGCTAACATGCTAATGCTAGCGATCTAATGTGATTGCTAATATCTATTCGTTTTCATACTGTACTTGTCCTCTATCATATTAATATGAGGTCAGATGGCATTTCATCTTATCCCATCTTGTGTAAAATGGGAATTCAGTGATGTTAATGTTTGAATGCTAATGCTAACATGCTAATGCTAGCAATCTAATGTGATTGCTAATATCTGGTCATTTTCATACTGTACGTGTCCTCTATGATGTTAATATGAGGTCAGATGGCATTTCATCTTATCCCATCTTGTGTAAAATGGGAATTCAGTGATGTTAATGCTTGAATGCTAATGCTAACATGCTAATGCTAGCGATCTAATGTGATTGCTAATATCTGGTTGTTTTCATACTGTATGTGTCCTCTATGATGGGAGTATGAGATCAGATGGCATTTCAGCTTAACCCTTCTTGTGTAAAATGGAAATTCAGTGATGTTAATGTTTGAATGTTAATGCTAACATGCTAATGCTAGCGATCTCATGTGATCGCTAATATTTTGTCGTATTCATACTGTACTTGTCCTCTATGATGTTAATATGAGATCAGATGGCATTTCAGCTTAACCCTTCTTGTGTAAAATGGAAATTTAGTGATGTTAATGTTTGAATGCTAATGCTAACATGCTAATGCTAGCTATCTAATGTGATTGCTAATATTTGGTCGTTTTCATACTGTACTTGTCCTCTATGATGTTAATATGAGGTCAGATGGCATTTCAGCTTAACCCATCTTGTGTAAAATGGAAATTCAGCGATGTTAATTTTTGAATGCTAATTCTAACATGTTAATGCTAGCGATCTAATGTGATTGCTAATATTTTGTCGTATTCATACTGTACTTGTCCTCTATGATGTTAATATGAGATCAGATGGCATTTCAGCTTTACCCTTCTTGTGTGAAATGGAAATTAAGTGATGTTAATGTTTGAATGCTAATGCTAACATGCTAATGCTAGCAATCTAATGTGATTGCTACTATCTGGTCATTTTCATACTGTACGTGTCTTCTATGATTTTCATATGAGATCAGATGGCATTTCAGCTTAACCCTTCGTGTGTAAAATGGAAATTTAGTGATGTTAATGTTTGAATGCTAATGCTAACATGCTAATGCTAGCAATCTAATGTGATTGCTAATATCTGGTCATTTTCATACTGTACGTGTCTTCTATGATTTTCATATGAGATCAGATGGCATTTCAGCTTAACCCTTCGTGTGTAAAATGGAAATTTAGTGATGTTAATGTTTGAATGCTAATGCTAACATGCTAATGCTAGCGATCTCATGTGATAGCTAATATCTGGTCATTTTCATACTGTATGTCTCTTCTATGATGTTAATATGAGGTCAGATGGAATTTCAGCTTCACCCATCGTGTGAAAAATAAAAATTCAGTGATGTTAATGTTTGAATGCTAATGCTAACATGCTTATGCTAGCGATCTAATGTGATTGCTAATATCTGGTCGATTTCATACTGTACTTGTCCTCTATGATGTTAATATGAGGTCAGATGGCATTTCATCTTATCCCATCTTGTGTAAAATGGGAATTCAGTGATGTTAATGTTTGAATGCTAATGCTAACATGCTAATGCTAGCAATCTAATGTGATTGCTAATATCTGGTCATTTTCATACTGTACGTGTCCTCTATGATGTTAATATGAGGTCAGATGGCATTTCAGCTTAACCCATCTTGTGTAAAATGGAAATTCAGTGATGTTAATGTTTGAATGCTAATGCTAACATGCTAATGCTAGCGATCTAATGTGATTGCTAATATCTGGTCGTTTTCATACTGTACTTGTCCTCTATGATGGGAGTATGAGATCAGATGGCATTTCAGCTTAACCCTTCTTGTGTAAAATGGAAATTCAGTGATGTTAATGTTTGAATGCTAATGCTAACATGCTAATGCTAGCTATCTAATGTGATTGCTAATATTTGGTCGTTTCATACTGTACTTGTCCTCTATGATGTTAATATGAGTTCAGATGGCATTTCAGCTTAACCCATCTTGTGTAAAATGGAAATTCAGCGATGTTAATTTTTGAATGCTAATGCTAACATGTTAATGATAGCGATCTAATGTGATTGCTAATATTTTGTCGTATTCATACTGTACTTGTCCTCTATGATGTTAATATGAGATCAGATGGCATTTCAGCTTAACCCTTCTTGTGTGAAATGGAAATTAAGTGATGTTAATGTTTGAATGCTAATGCTAACATGCTAATGCTAGCAATCTAATGTGATTGCTAATATCTGGTCATTTTCATACTGTACGTCTCTTCTATGATGTTATTATGAGGTCAGATGGCATTTCAGCTTAACCCATCGTGTGTAAAATGGAAATTCAGTGATGTTAATGTTTGAATGCTAATGCTAACATGCTAATGCTAGCAATCTAGTGTGATTGCTAATATCTGGTCGTTTTCACACTGTACTTGTCCTCTATGATGTTCACATGAGATCAGATGGCATTTCAGCTTAACCCTTCTTGTGTAAAATGGGAATTCAGTGATGTTAATGTTTGAATGCTAATGCTAACATGCTAATGCTAGCAATTTAATGTGATTGCTTATATCTGGTCATTTTCATACTGTACGTGTCCTCTATGATGTTAATATGAGGTCAGATGGCATTTCATCTTATCCCATCTTGTGTAAAATGGGAATTCAGTGATGTTAATGTTTGAATGCTAATGCTAACATGCTAATGCTAGCGATCTAATGTGATTGCTAATATCTGGTTGTTTTCATACTGTATGTGTCCTCTATGATGAGAGTATGAGATCAGATGGCATTTCAGCTTAACCCTTCTTGTGTAAAATGGAATTTCAGTGATGTTAATGTTTGAATGTTAATGCTAACATGCTAATGCTAGCGATCTAATGTGATTGCTAATATTTTGTCGTATTCATACTGTACTTGTCCTCTATGATGTTAATATGAGATCAGATGGCATTTCAGCTTAACCCTTCTTGTGTAAAATGGAAATTTAGTGATGTTAATGTTTGAATGCTAATGCTAACATGCTAATGCTAGCTATCTAATGTGATTGCTACTATTTGGTCGTTTTCATACTGTACTTGTCCTCTATGATGTTAATATGAGGTCAGATGGCATTTCAGCTTAACCCATCTTGTGTAAAATGGAAATTCAGCGATGTTAATTTTTGAATGCTAATGCTAACATGTTAATGCTAGCGATCTAATGTGATTGCTAATATTTTGTCGTATTCATACTGTACTTGTCCTCTATGATGTTAATATGAGATCAGATGGCATTTCAGCTTCACCCATCTTGTGTAAAACAGAAATTCAGTGATGTTAATGTTTGAATGCTAATGCTAACATGCTAATGCTAGCGATCTAATGTGATTGCTAATATTTGGTCGTTTTCATACTGTACTTGTCCTCTATGATGTTCATATGAGATCAGATGGCATTTCAGCTTAACCCATCTTGTGTAAAATGGAAATTCAGTGATGTGAATGTTTGAATGCTAATGCTAACATGCTAATGCTAGCGATCTAATGTGATTGCTAATATTTGGTCGTTTTCATACTGTACTTGTCCTCTATGATGGGAGTATGAGATCAGATGGCATTTCAGCTTAACCCTTCTTGTGTAAAATGGAAATTCAGTGATGTTAATGTTTGAATGCTAATGCTAACATGCTAATGCTAGCTATCTAATGTGATTGCTAATATTTGGTCGTTTCATACTGTACTTGTCCTCTATGATGTTAATATGAGTTCAGATGGCATTTCAGCTTAACCCATCTTGTGTAAAATGGAAATTCAGCGATGTTAATTTTTGAATGCTAATGCTAACATGCTAATGCTAGCGATCTAATGTGATTGCTAATATTTTGTCGTATTCATACTGTACTTGTCCTCTATGATGTTAATATGAGATCAGATGGCATTTCAGCTTAACCCTTCTTGTGTGAAATAGAAATTAAGTGATGTTAATGTTTGAATGCTAATGCTAACATGCTAATGCTAGCAATCTAATGTGATTGCTACTATCTGGTCATTTTCATACTGTACGTGTCTTCTATGATTTTCATATGAGATCAGATGGCATTTCAGCTTAACCCTTCGTGTGTAAAATGGAAATTTAGTGATGTTAATGTTTGAATGCTAATGCTAACACGCTAATGCTAGCAATCTAATGTGATTGCTAATATCTGGTCATTTTCATACTGTACGTGTCTTCTATGATTTTCATATGAGATCAGATGGCATTTCAGCTTAACCCTTCGTGTGTAAAATGGAAATTTAGTGATGTTAATGTTTGAATGCTAATGCTAACATGCTAATGCTAGCGATCTCATGTGATAGCTAATATCTGGTCATTTTCATACTGTATGTCTCTTCTATGATGTTAATATGAGGTCAGATGGAATTTCAGCTTCACCCATCGTGTGAAAAATAAAAATTCAGTGATGTTAATGTTTGAATGCTAATGCTAACATGCTTATGCTAGCGATCTAATGTGATTGCTAATATCTGGTCGATTTCATACTGTACTTGTCCTCTATGATGTTAATATGAGGTCAGATGGCATTTCATCTTATCCCATCTTGTGTAAAATGGGAATTCAGTGATGTTAATGTTTGAATGCTAATGCTAACATGCTAATGCTAGCAATCTAATGTGATTGCTAATATCTGGTCATTTTCATACTGTACGTGTCCTCTATGATGTTAATATGAGGTCAGATGGCATTTCAGCTTAACCCATCTTGTGTAAAATGGAAATTCAGTGATGTTAATGTTTGAATGCTAATGCTAACATGCTAATGCTAGCGATCTAATGTGATTGCTAATATCTGGTCGTTTTCATACTGTACTTGTCCTCTATGATGGGAGTATGAGATCAGATGGCATTTCAGCTTAACCCTTCTTGTGTAAAATGGAAATTCAGTGATGTTAATGTTTGAATGCTAATGCTAACATGCTAATGCTAGCTATCTAATGTGATTGCTAATATTTGGTCGTTTCATACTGTACTTGTCCTCTATGATGTTAATATGAGTTCAGATGGCATTTCAGCTTAACCCATCTTGTGTAAAATGGAAATTCAGCGATGTTAATTTTTGAATGCTAATGCTAACATGTTAATGATAGCGATCTAATGTGATTGCTAATATTTTGTCGTATTCATACTGTACTTGTCCTCTATGATGTTAATATGAGATCAGATGGCATTTCAGCTTAACCCTTCTTGTGTGAAATGGAAATTAAGTGATGTTAATGTTTGAATGCTAATGCTAACATGCTAATGCTAGCAATCTAATGTGATTGCTAATATCTGGTCATTTTCATACTGTACGTCTCTTCTATGATGTTATTATGAGGTCAGATGGCATTTCAGCTTAACCCATCGTGTGTAAAATGGAAATTCAGTGATGTTAATGTTTGAATGCTAATGCTAACATGCTAATGCTAGCAATCTAGTGTGATTGCTAATATCTGGTCGTTTTCACACTGTACTTGTCCTCTATGATGTTCACATGAGATCAGATGGCATTTCAGCTTAACCCTTCTTGTGTAAAATGGGAATTCAGTGATGTTAATGTTTGAATGCTAATGCTAACATGCTAATGCTAGCAATTTAATGTGATTGCTTATATCTGGTCATTTTCATACTGTACGTGTCCTCTATGATGTTAATATGAGGTCAGATGGCATTTCATCTTATCCCATCTTGTGTAAAATGGGAATTCAGTGATGTTAATGTTTGAATGCTAATGCTAACATGCTAATGCTAGCGATCTAATGTGATTGCTAATATCTGGTTGTTTTCATACTGTATGTGTCCTCTATGATGAGAGTATGAGATCAGATGGCATTTCAGCTTAACCCTTCTTGTGTAAAATGGAATTTCAGTGATGTTAATGTTTGAATGTTAATGCTAACATGCTAATGCTAGCGATCTAATGTGATTGCTAATATTTTGTCGTATTCATACTGTACTTGTCCTCTATGATGTTAATATGAGATCAGATGGCATTTCAGCTTAACCCTTCTTGTGTAAAATGGAAATTTAGTGATGTTAATGTTTGAATGCTAATGCTAACATGCTAATGCTAGCTATCTAATGTGATTGCTACTATTTGGTCGTTTTCATACTGTACTTGTCCTCTATGATGTTAATATGAGGTCAGATGGCATTTCAGCTTAACCCATCTTGTGTAAAATGGAAATTCAGCGATGTTAATTTTTGAATGCTAATGCTAACATGTTAATGCTAGCGATCTAATGTGATTGCTAATATTTTGTCGTATTCATACTGTACTTGTCCTCTATGATGTTAATATGAGATCAGATGGCATTTCAGCTTCACCCATCTTGTGTAAAACAGAAATTCAGTGATGTTAATGTTTGAATGCTAATGCTAACATGCTAATGCTAGCGATCTAATGTGATTGCTAATATTTGGTCGTTTTCATACTGTACTTGTCCTCTATGATGTTCATATGAGATCAGATGGCATTTCAGCTTAACCCATCTTGTGTAAAATGGAAATTCAGTGATGTGAATGTTTGAATGCTAATGCTAACATGCTAATGCTAGCGATCTAATGTGATTGCTAATATTTGGTCGTTTTCATACTGTACTTGTCCTCTATGATGGGAGTATGAGATCAGATGGCATTTCAGCTTAACCCTTCTTGTGTAAAATGGAAATTCAGTGATGTTAATGTTTGAATGCTAATGCTAACATGCTAATGCTAGCTATCTAATGTGATTGCTAATATTTGGTCGTTTCATACTGTACTTGTCCTCTATGATGTTAATATGAGTTCAGATGGCATTTCAGCTTAACCCATCTTGTGTAAAATGGAAATTCAGCGATGTTAATTTTTGAATGCTAATGCTAACATGCTAATGCTAGCGATCTAATGTGATTGCTAATATTTTGTCGTATTCATACTGTACTTGTCCTCTATGATGTTAATATGAGATCAGATGGCATTTCAGCTTAACCCTTCTTGTGTGAAATAGAAATTAAGTGATGTTAATGTTTGAATGCTAATGCTAACATGCTAATGCTAGCAATCTAATGTGATTGCTAATATCTGGTCATTTTCATACTGTACGTGTCTTCTATGATTTTCATATGAGATCAGATGGCATTTCAGCTTAACCCTTCTTGTGTAAAATGGAAATTTAGTGATGTTACTGTTTGAATGCTAATGCTAACATGCTAATGCTAGCGATCTCATGTGATTGCTAATATCTGGTCATTTTCATACTGTACGTCTCTTCTATGATGTTATTATGAGGTCAGATGGCATTTCAGCTTAACCCATCGTGTGTAAAATGGAAATTCAGTGATGTTAATGTTTGAATGCTAATGCTAACATGCTAATGCTAGCAATCTAGTGTGATTGCTAATATCTGGTCGTTTTCATACTGTACTTGTCCTCTATGATGTTCACATGAGATCAGATGGCATTTCAGCTTAACCCTTCTTGTGTAAAACGGAAATTCAGTGATGTTAATGTTTGAATGCTAATGCTAACATGCTAATGCTAGCGATCTAATGTGATTGCTAATATCTATTCGTTTTCATACTGTACTTGTCCTCTATCATATTAATATGAGGTCAGATGGCATTTCATCTTATCCCATCTTGTGTAAAATGGGAATTCAGTGATGTTAATGTTTGAATGCTAATGCTAACATGCTAATGCTAGCAATCTAATGTGATTGCTAATATCTGGTCATTTTCATACTGTACGTGTCCTCTATGATGTTAATATGAGGTCAGATGGCATTTCATCTTATCCCATCTTGTGTAAAATGGGAATTCAGTGATGTTAATGTTTGAATGCTAATGCTAACATGCTTATGCTAGCGATCTAATGTGATTGCTAATATCTGGTTGTTTTCATACTGTATGTGTCCTCTATGATGGGAGTATGAGATCAGATGGCATTTCAGCTTAACCCTTCTTGTGTAAAATGGAAATTCAGTGATGTTAATGTTTGAATGTTAATGCTAACATGCTAATGCTAGCGATCTAATGTGATTGCTAATATTTTGTCGTATTCATACTGTACTTGTCCTCTATGATGTTAATATGAGATCAGATGGCATTTCAGCTTAACCCTTCTTGTGTAAAACGGAAATTTAGTGATGTTAATGTTTGAATGCTAATGCTAACATGCTAATGCTAGCTATCTAATGTGATTGCTACTATTTGGTCGTTTTCATACTGTACTTGTCCTCTATGATGTTAATATGAGGTCAGATGGCATTTCAGCTTAACCCATCTTGTGTAAAATGGAAATTCAGCGATGTTAATTTTTGAATGCTAATTCTAACATGTTAATGCTAGCGATCTAATGTGATTGCTAATATTTTGTCGTATTCATACTGTACTTGTCCTCTATGATGTTAATATGAGATCAGATGGCATTTCAGCTTTACCCTTCTTGTGTGAAATGGAAATTAAGTGATGTTAATGTTTGAATGCTAATGCTAACATGCTAATGCTAGCAATCTAATGTGATTGCTACTATCTGGTCATTTTCATACTGTACGTGTCTTCTATGATTTTCATATGAGATCAGATGGCATTTCAGCTTAACCCTTCGTGTGTAAAATGGAAATTTAGTGATGTTAATGTTTGAATGCTAATGCTAACATGCTAATGCTAGCAATCTAATGTGATTGCTAATATCTGGTCATTTTCATACTGTACTTGTCCTCTATGATGTTAATATGAGATCAGATGGCATTTCAGCTTAACCCTTCGTGTGTAAAATGGAAATTTAGTGATGTTAATGTTTGAATGCTAATGCTAACATGCTAATGCTAGCGATCTCATGTGATAGCTAATATCTGGTCATTTTCATACTGTATGTCTCTTCTATGATGTTAATATGAGGTCAGATGGAATTTCAGCTTCACCCATCGTGTGAAAAATAAAAATTCAGTGATGTTAATGTTTGAATGCTAATGCTAACATGCTTATGCTAGCGATCTAATGTGATTGCTAATATCTGGTCGATTTCATACTGTACTTTTCCTCTATGATGTTAATATGAGGTCAGATGGCATTTCATCTTATCCCATCTTGTGTAAAATGGGAATTCAGTGATGTTAATGTTTGAATGCTAATGCTAACATGCTAATGCTAGCAATCTAATGTGATTGCTAATATCTGGTCATTTTCATACTGTACGTGTCCTCTATGATGTTAATATGAGGTCAGATGGCATTTCAGCTTAACCCATCTTGTGTAAAATGGAAATTCAGTGATGTTAATGTTTGAATGCTAATGCTAACATGCTAATGCTAGCGATCTAATGTGATTGCTAATATCTGGTCGTTTTCATACTGTACTTGTCCTCTATGATGGGAGTATGAGATCAGATGGCATTTCAGCTTAACGCTTCTTGTGTAAAATGGAAATTCAGTGATGTTAATGTTTGAATGCTAATGCTAACATGCTAATGCTAGCAATCTAATGTGATTGCTAATATCTGGTCGTTTTCATACTGTACGTGACCTCTATGATGGGAGTATGAGATCAGATGGCATTTCAGCTTAACCCTTCTTGTGTAAAATGGAAATTCAGTGATGTTAATGTTTGAATGCTAATGCTAACATGCTAATGCTAGCTATCTAATGTGATTGCTAATATTTGGTCGTTTCATACTGTACTTGTCCTCTATGATGTTAATATGAGTTCAGATGGCATTTCAGCTTAACCCATCTTGTGTAAAATGGAAATTCAGCGATGTTAATTTTTGAATGCTAATGCTAACATGTTAATGCTTGCGATCTAATGTGATTGCTAATATTTTGTCGTATTCATACTGTACTTGTCCTCTATGATGTTAATATGAGATCAGATGGCATTTCAGCTTAACCCTTCTTGTGTGAAATGGAAATTAAGTGATGTTAATGTTTGAATGCTAATGCTAACATGCTAATGCTAGCAATCTAATGTGATTGCTAATATCTGATCATTTTCATACTGTACGTGTCTTCTATGATTTTCATCTGAGATCAGATGGCATTTCAGCTTAACCCTTCTTGTGTAAAATGGAAATTTAGTGATGTTAATGTTTGAATGCTAATGCTAACATGCTAATGCTAGCGATCTCATGTGATTGCTAATATCTGGTCATTTTCATACTGTACGTCTCTTCTATGATGTTATTATGAGGTCAGATGGCATTTCAGCTTAACCCATCGTGTGTAAAATGGAAATTCAGTGATGTTAATGTTTGAATGCTAATGCTAACATGCTAATGCTAGCAATCTAGTGTGATTGCTAATATCTGGTCGTTTTCATACTGTACTTGTCCTCTATGATGTTCACATGAGATCAGATGGCATTTCAGCTTAACCCTTCTTGTGTAAAACGGAAATTCAGTGATGTTAATGTTTGAATGCTAATGCTGACATGCTAATGCTAGCGATCTAATGTGATTGCTAATGTCTATTCGTTTTCATACTGTACTTGTCCTCTATGATATTAATATGAGGTCAGATGGCATTTCATCTTATCCCATCTTGTGTAAAATGGGAATTCAGTGATGTTAATGTTTGAATGCTAATGCTAACATGCTAATGCTAGCAATCTAATATGATTGCTAATATCTGGTCATTTTCATACTGTACGTGTCCTCTATGATGTTAATATGAGGTCAGATGGCATTTCATCTTATCCCATCGTGTGTAAAATGGGAATTCAGTGATGTTAATGTTTGAACGCTAATGCTAACATGCTAATGCTAGCGATCTAATGTGATTGCTAATATCTGGTTGTTTTCATACTGTAGGTGTCCTCTATGATGGGAGTATGAGATCAGATGGCATTTCAGCTTAACCCTTCTTGTGTAAAATGGAAATTCAGTGATGTTAATGTTTGAATGTTAATGCTAACATGCTAATGCTAGCGATCTAATGTGATTGCTAATATTTTGTCGTATTCATACTGTACTTGTCCTCTATGATGTTAATATGAGATCAGATGGCATTTCAGCTTAACCCTTCTTGTGTAAAATGGAAATTTAGTGATGTTAATGTTTGAATGCTAATGCTAACATGCTAATGCTAGCTATCTAATGTGATTGCTACTATTTGGTCGTTTTCATACTGTACTTGTCCTCTCTGATGTTAATATGAGGTCAGATGGCATTTCAGCTTAACCCATCTTGTGTAAAATGGAAATTAAGTGATGTTAATGTTTGAATGCTAATGCTAACATGCTAATGCTAGCAATCTAATGTGATTGCTAATATCTGGTCATTTTCATACTGTACGTGTCTTCTATGATTTTCATATGAGATCAGATGGCATTTCAGCTTAACCCTTCGTGTGTAAAATGGAAATTTAGTGATGTTAATGTTTGAATGCTAATGCTAACATGCTAATGCTAGCGATCAAATGTGATAGCTAATATCTGGTCATTTTCATACTGTACGTCTCTTCTATGATGTTAATATGAGGTCAGATGGAATTTCAGCTTCACCCATCGTGTGTA